>OZ004706.1:7082532-7440032 GCA_963924515.1 Vespertilio murinus
TCTGCTCACAAAGAAAAACCCAGGCCCAAACGTTTTCACTGATGAATTCTACTAAATATTTAAAGGAGAAATAATACCAATTCTTCACAAACTCTTGCAAAAAATAGAAAAAGAGACACTTCCCAGTGCACTTTATGAGGCCATTATTATCCTACTCTGACAAAAACAGACAAAATCCGACAAAAACATCACAAGCAAACTATAAACCAAAATCCCTAATGAATACAGACATAAATATCCTCAACAAAATACTAGCAAACTGAATCCAATAATATATCAAATGACTATACATTATGAGAAAGTGGGTTTTAACCCAAGAATGCAAGGTTGGTTCAACATACAAAAATCAATCAACGTAACCCACTATATTAATGAAGTAAAGAACCAAAGCCACATATTCATCTCAATAGATGCCCCCCAAAAAAGCATTGGAGAAAAATCCAATACCTTCTCATGCTCAAAACATTCAACAGATTAGACATAGAAGGGAACTTCTACAACCTGATTAATGGCACCTACAAAAAAAACCCTCATAGCTAACATCATACCTATTAGAGAAAAACAACATTTTTTTCCTCTAAGATCAACATACAAGGATGTCCACTGTCACCACTTCTATTCAACATAGTACTGAAGGCTCTAGCCAGAGTGATTAGTTAAGAAGAAAAAATAAAAGGCTTCCAGATTAGAAAGATAAATCTATTTACATATGTCATAATCTGGTCTATAGAAAATCCTAAGGAACACACACACACACACAAACACATACAACTAATTATTAGACAGACACAGGTCTTGGGTAGATAACCAATAGGCATCTGCTATTCCTCCTCCTCCTGTGACACGTGACTTCATCCACAATTGTGACCTCAGCAACAAAAACCTGAAACTGAACAGTCCAAAGTTAATGCAGGGTTGAAGGTGTTATACAAGTCAAGGGAGCCCAATACTATATGGTTGCAGTGAGGCTGTCAGATTCATAGAGACCGGAGGGAGGTAAGAGCAGTGGCGACCAGAGGAATGCGGTGAGTTACCATTTAACAATTTCTGTTCTGGGTGATTCAGACGTGCTGGAGAGGATTGGGGGGGGGGGGGGAGGCGGTGTGCACAGCAGTGCGTGTGTACTTGAGGCCACTGAGCTGTATAGTCAGCAGTGGTTAAGGTGGTAAGTTTTCTGTTTGTTTATATGTTTCCACCATAAATAAAGTAAAATGAGATGCTATCCAGGACATCAGCGGAGGGCAGACCGCAGACATGATCCAGCTTGCCTCTCAGTGGGCGGTCCCCTCTCCCTGGGATGCACTTTTCTTTTTGTAACCCGAGGAACTCTTAGTCATCCTTCAAGACCCAGCTCATAGAACCCATCTCTCTCAAGCCTTGCTCTACTCCCCCAGGCAGATTTAACCGTGTCCTTTCTGATTCCTCGGCAGCATATGTGGCATATGTTGCTATTACTGTATATGATGTGCCATAATCACGTTTTATACGTTTGTCTCTCCCACTAGCCTACACATTTCAGGGCAGGTAGATGAGAACAGGCTAGAGTGTTAGTCCCCATATCCGACCCTAGAAGCCTAAATTCCAGCCCGCCATCCCTCACGCGTGATCGTCAGCAGATTACTTTATGTGCCTTCATCTCTGTAACTGTAATATCGAGGATCGTTGTCATTTTTACGGACACGGTTGCTATGAGCACTAAGTGAGGAACCCTCGTGGAGCGTCGTACACACTCGCTGGCACGTTGTAAAAGCGTGGTACCCTTTACCTCTCCTTGTCACCGCTCACTGTCACACGCGGCCTCAGGGGCGTGACTGCGAGTCAGTGTTTGTCGAATGGATGCGCAGAATAAGGAAAAGCTGAGATTGCCTGATGTGTCCATATAAATCGTCCATCCTGACAAAACAAATGAAAACAAGATGAGGAAAGGATGCATTGGCTGCCGGTTACACTGGACAGTGGCCTCTGCTTTGCAAAGGAGCATGTGAATGTACTGTTTCTGCAGGCAGTTCAGGAGGATTATAGCCCTAGGGAATGGCACTGGGGCAAGTTGACGAGCCACCCAGGATGGTGCATCTGCATGAATGAGGTGCCCAGGACGTTCCGTTCCAAACATGGGTTTTTATTCCACATGGCTGCTCTCTCCTTTGGCTGAGGACAGCAGATCGGCACATGCTGCTTTTGGATTCCCCCGGGGACGGAGATCAATGGAGCCCCTGCTATTGGGAGAGCAGGGGTTTCACCATGGACCCGTCTGTCCTTCTCGGCAGGGGATCCCTTGATGCCTAGGCCGCGCTGCTGTTTGGGACCCCTCCCTGAGCCCCTTCCCGTTTCACTTTGAACCACTCAGACTTTCGAGCCCATAATGGTGCTGAGTCAAATGCTCCGCTTCAGTAGAATGGGGGCTTTGTTTCCTATCACGAGCGTCCATCTCGGTGAAATGACTTACAACAGCTGCTCTGAGAAGTAAAAGCGGGTAGAAACAGTCTGCATAGACATAAACATAAACATTAGTTGCCATGGAAACAAAAGTTGCAGAGCGGCGGCTGGAAGACCTAAGAGCCTGCGTTCCAGGAACCCAATGCTAACTACACAGTGAGAGCACCCACTGGAGACCGCGCCAGTGACACCGAATCCTTTCTGAGGGTAGATCAGAGCCCATCGAAGGTTTGGGCTCCAATGGACGCCACCTAGCAGGATCCATACGAGGGAAGGCCGTCTTTTCTGCCCCAAAGTGTAACCATATTTCTTTTCTTAATTGAAAGCCCCCCGGGCAATGAATCCTGCTTTGATGGAATTCGGTCAACAATTACCCCAAGGGCGCTTCACCCTGGAGTCCGAGGGAAGCTCTGCGGCCCCAAGGAAGGTCTGAACTCCCACACTCAGCGCAAAGCGTTCCCAAGAGGCCCCTCAAATGGACCCAATTCCCCTGTGCCGGGCGGTGCCATGCCTCCTACAGGGCTGCTGGCCTCCCCGTCCTCCCCACATCATTGCAGAAGTCCTCAAGGCTGGAGGACTGGGGCTTAAAGACATGGGCCACATCACCCCAGGAGAGCCCAAGGGTGTTCACCCAAAGCCATTCATTCGCACCAGGGAGGTCAAAGTCATGGGCATCTGGCTGGACAGGTTGGATTTCAGGCATCCCTGGGACAGCCAGGGAGAGCCGGCCCTTGCGTCCCGGTTACTGTTGCTGGGTAACAAATGAGCACCACAAACATAGTGGCTCCCAGAGACCTTTTTCCGAGGCTCACAGATGCTGAGGGCCCGGAACCTGGGCAAGGCAGAGGGAGGACAGCCTGTCTCCGCCTCAGGATGTCTGGAGCCTGCGCTGGGAAGAGGCCGCTTTGATGACTGGGGGTTGAAGACTTCTGGAGGTGCCCCACGTTGGATGGCTGATGCTGGCTGTCAGCTGGAACCTCCTCTGGGGCTGTCCACGGAAGCACCTCCATATGACCTCCCCAAGTAGCTTGGACTTCCTCACAGCATGGCGGCCTCAGGGCGGTCAGATTTACGGGATGACCCAGGCGCCAAAACACCTGCGCAAGCCAGGCCTTTCATGACGCAGCCTTGGAAGTCACGGGGCAGCCAAGGCACTTGCACTGTGTTCTGTGGTGACAGTAAGTCACTGGACTTACTTGCTCCCTGAATCAAGGGGAGGCAACACATTCTCTCCCCTCGCAGTGAGAGGATGGGGACTCCTGGGCAGGTTTTAAAATCGCCACACCAGCCAAAACCGGTTTGGCTCAGTGGATAGAGTGTCGGCCTGCGGACTGGAAGGTCCCAGGTTCGATTCCAGTCAAGGGCATGTACATTGGTTGTGGGCACATCCCCAGTAGGGGGTGTGCAAGAGGCAGATGATCAATGCTTCTCTCTCATCGATGTTTCTAACTCTCTATCCCTCTCTCTTCCTCTCTGTAAAAAATCAATAAAATATATTTAAAATCGCCACACCAGAGCTAAAATCCCAACCATAAATGAAGTACTTGAAGACTCCACAGAAACAATTTCCAACAGTGAGAGGAAATTTCCTACCGGATGAATAATAATTTGTGACCGTAGCATCACCATGGCCCCGTGAACCTCCTGGTTTCAGCGGAAGTTCTCTGCACCAGCCAGGAAGTCCGTGTGATGTCAGCGGCTGTGATGAGACGAGGGTTTCAGGACCCAGGGTCCAGGCAGGCACCGCCCGGCATTTACACGGAGCTCTCAGAGCCCAGCGCAGATTAATTACGTTTGCTCTTTGGACCTCTGCTGCTCTCCCTTCATAGTTTGAGGAAAATCTTGGCCATCATAGTTACTATGGCAACAGCAACATCTGTAGCTGATCCAGCCCAGAGGATATTGAAGGAATTGGGTACCAACCTGGGTGTGAGCAGGACACAAGCAGGGTCTTTCCGGGGTCGACACCTGCCTGTTCTGGCCTCAAGGAAAGCAGATAGCACAGAGCTGTACAGACAGAGCTCAGGGCTTCTAGGAACCAGTGGGACTTTGGTGCAAGGTTTATAGGGAACACGTGAGCAGGGCAATGAGAAAGGGGAGATGCCCAGTATTAGCTGGAGACACTAGGATATGGGAAGGGGTTAACTGCCTCTGAAGCAGAGTGAACCACCAAGGTATTGGAGGGAGCCCTTTGTGACGGGCTAATTCAGCAACTACTTACTAAAGGCCACCTCTACACCAGGCCCCACACTGGGGGCTGCCACATGTCATTGCATTTAATTTTCCACTATGTTCCTAAAATGAGGTCCCTTACCTCAGTCATGGAGGTAAGGAAATCGAGACTCCAAGAGGAAATGATGTCACCAAAATCAAAGCTGGAAATGAAACCCAGGTCGGTCCACCTCCTGACGAGCGATGTGCATGTGGCTGTCCCATGACTCAGCTCACCCAGAGGGGACACGGCCTTGGCCTTGCACGTAGGGGGCTTCCCGAGAAAAGCCTTCATCTGGGGTGACATTCAAGAGAAAGGCAGGGAGCCTTGTAGGCCATGGAAAGACTGGGTTGTATTCTGAAAGCGAAAGATAAGCAGTCACTCATTCACAAATTATTCCGAGGGTCTGCCACACACAACAGGACTGCGTCAGACTCCGGGACAAGACTGACAAAGCCCACTGCCCTTGCCTGGAGGAGTCAGGCCAAAAGCAAGCACGCAGACAAAAGGAAAGTATACTCACCTTGGGAAGAAAACAAAACAATGACATGACACGGTATGGCACACTGAGGTTTTTTCTAAGGCGCAGACATTTGACCTGAGACCTGAGGAATGATGGGGAGCAAACCAAGCAAAGAGCTGGGGTAAGAGCCCTCCAGGCAGAAGGCATCGCTGGTACAAGGCCGGGGAGTATTTGAGGCCAAAGTTGCTGGGGCAACTGGGAGGGAGAGCAGTATGAGATGAAGCTCTACAAGTAGCAGGTGCCAGGACACAGAAAGTCTTACAAGGAGGGTCGCCAAGTACAATACAGGACATCCACTTACATAGAATAGTGGCTGAGTGACAAATACATTTTTTATATGAGTATGCCCCAAATGTGTAGCAGCGGAGATGGGGCTGGTGGGGAGGTCACTGACTGAGCATACAATCAGAGGCTGATCCATGTCTCCCTCCTGGTTGTGGTCGGATGGTGTGGAGGGAGGAGATGGGAGAATGAAGGTTGGTTCTCGGCCCCTAGAGTAGACCGCCATCTACGTTTTGTGCCCAGGGAAGCCTCTTAGATGTAGACCTTCACTAGCCCAAGACGCCTCTTTGGTGGTCCAGACACCTGGTGATCTGGGTGCCCCCCCCCCTTAACTCCATAACCTTGGCCGACACCCCCACTCATGGACCATTTGCCATTTGAGTCAGACGTCATGCGCTTTCGAGTTCCATGCTGCGTGTCATACTCACTCCCATTCACTCGGGTTGGAGCCAGAAATAGCAGACTCTGGATTTTTCCATTCGTCAAGCCAGCTTTGAAAGAGGAGGTGACTTTAAAAACCTGAGCTGCAGTGACCTTTACCCAGGAGAGACACAACAGTTCATTAAGTTCTCGTGGGCGTAACTAAGACAGACGCGCACCGGAGCCAAGAAGAACTTATGACGGAGCCCAGCGGCCCACGGCCAGCGCCAATCACCGCAGGGGGCAGAAGCTAGTAAAAGGGAGTTTGGGGGGGGGGGGGAGAAGAGTTGAGGGAACAGATTCTAAATATGGCAGAACTAGACAAAGAAGTTCTGTGTTCCTCTGGGCCGGGCATTGCTCTCGGGACACTGTCCCTACTGTACGCTCCCACAAAGGCCGAGGAAATAATCACAATACGTTTATCATTCCCGGGGCAGAATTATTTTGGCAAGAAATCTATGCTCCGGAATACATTAGACTAACTGACAACATATTCTGGAAAATGTAGGTTTTTTTTTCCCTCAAAGCTGGTAGGAGCTTACGCAACCATGTCGGGCCAAGGGACTGAGTGATTATGTCATTATCTGTGTGTCAAATAGTTTGGATAAATATTAAATGATCCACACAGTCAGGTCTTGTTCGGGGAGGGCGGGGAAGCCAGCAGCCTTGACAATCACAAATCAAAAGCCAGACTCGGGGAGGTGGATTGCGCTCGAGGCTGCCGAGGAAGAATTCATAGCATTCTGGGCGGAAGGCTGCACTTGGCATAAATAAATGCATTAGTTTAAGCATTAGAATTCTGACAAGTGGAACACAGCCACCGGGCCTCTGTGCATACCCGGGTGGCTAGAGGGGGCCACAGTGGGATGTTTCGGGGGCGGTGAGGAAGGTCCAGAGGGGGTTGTCCTGCAGAGGATGCGGTGGGCACCCTGCTGTTTCTTCCTCATGCGAGTGGGTGTTTTCATCTCCGATGCCACCAGATTCATGGTGTGTCTTGCTCCCAAGGCATTCACGCTGACATAGCTCTAAGATGACTCCCTGGGTGTTCAGGGGACACAAGGAAGCTTCATCTAGGTCACAGTGGTTTGCAAACTGTGGCTCGAGAGCCACATGCGGCTCTTTGGCCCCTTGAGTTTTTAGCAAAGGCCAGCTTAGGAGTACCCTAATTAAGTTAATAACAATGTACCTACCTATATAGTTTACGTTTAAAAAATGTGGCTCTCAAAACAGATTTCAGTCGTCGTTCTGTTAGTATTTGGCTCTGTTGACTAATGGGTTTGCCGACCACTGATCTAGGACATGTCTCATGGCCGCACGCTGACTTGGAGGGACGGGGTGAATTTATGTCTTGTAGGTGGCTTACGGCAGGGCTTTTGGCCTCAGCACTATGGACACTGTGGCTGGTACTTCTGTGTTGCAAGGGACTGCCCAGTGCATTGTGGGATGTTAAACAGCATCCCCGGCCTTTATACACAGGATGCCAGCAGTAGCACCTACCACCCAAGTGTAACAGCCAAAAGTATCTCCAAGCATTACCAGATCTCTCCTGGGTGGCACTGAAAATCCCTGTTTGAGAACCACAGACGTAGGTGCCTAGAAAGGTTCGAGATACAGGACAGTCAGCATGTATGAATCATTGAAAGGCATACTGACCTACAATCAGTTCCATCCCATCCCCTAATTTTAGAGGTAAGAAAACGGCCTCAGGGAAGTGCAGACTCATACCCAAGGTCACCGCCGGCCTGGCCTGAGCTGTGCTTCCTCTAGTCTGAGGGGGGGGGGGGGGAGGGTAGAACCTTCTTTCTGCCAAGGGCCATTTGGGTATTTATAACATCATTCTCGGACCATACAAAAGTATCAACTTAAAAATGAGCCTGCTATATTTGATCAGGTATTTAAATAATTCACCCCTAAGAGCCAGGCCAAGTGATTTTGTGGGCCTTGTACGGATGTTCCCTACTCCTGCTCCAGTCACTGGCATGAACTCTGCCCATCTCTCTGGCTTTGTGAGCAAAATTAAGGTGGAGGTAAAGTCAAGCAGCAGGCCGTCTTATGCCCATTCCCGGCAGCACTTGCGATGAGGTACAAGTGCACTTGGATTGGACAACTGAGACCTCATGCCTCCAACCACCCCTTTTGCAGAATCAGGACTGAAGCAGGTGGTTTGGGGTACAGTCCTTCCCTAGGTGGCCTTCCATCAGCCCGAGGAACGAAAAAGCTCCAGAATATCATGTATGAGGAGTTGACTTAGAAAAGATCTCTCTGTATGGTTTGATCCTGCGCTCATGTAATCCAAGGCGATGCCCCAGCCGCCTCCTCGGGGTGTCCCAGGCATGCTTCTCAGCCCTTCCCCTCGGAGACGCGTCGGTTTCTTCTGCCTTTAGGAAGAGGGGGATTCAGTGCTGCTGCCTTTCCTTGGGGCATTCATTGTCCATGCCTCTCGTAGCATCCCTACCTCCAGTCTTTGTCTGAGAGGTCTCTCTGACTCCCCCGGCATCAGGCAGAAACTGGTCCAGCCACCTGTAAGTCCTCATTCTTTGGTTGCTATGCTTCTGTTTATTTTTTTGTTGTTGCTGTTCCATTTTTTTTATTAAGGTATTATATGTGTACATAGCTTACCATTGCCCCCCCCCCCACCTCCCATTCATGCCCTCCCTCCTCAGAGTTCTGTGTTCATTGGTTGTACTTATATTCATGCATACCAGTCTTTCAGTTGTTCTCTTATCTCCCCCCAGGTCTCCTTCCCCTCCCCGCTGTCATTTGGCAATCTGCTTGTTTTATGGTGACTATCTCAGGACCACATGAATAGAGTCTGCTCCTCCTTTGGTTCTCACTGCCCCTCCCCCAGGTCCCACTGCTTCCCCTGGGACACACGGCTCACCCGAGGCACATGGCCCCCTGGGACACACGGCTCACCCGGGGCACACAGCCCCCTGGGACTATGCTTCTGTTTAAAACCGAGGCCCAGACTCATTGGGTGGCTGGGAAGAGTAGTCATTTTCAGAGACGCCAATCACAAACCCAACAAGCTTGTGCTGTGCACTCAGGTATTTTCAACCAATGAGCCTCCGGCCTAAGGAATGGGCCGGAATCCGCTCTGTCCTTTTCCCCCCTCTGTCTAATGTTGCAGCAGAGGGCAAAGGAGAGTCAGATTCATGAAATACAGGATCCCACACCAATTTATTGAGCTCTGGTTAACCAAAGAGAAAACTCGATTCTCAATGCTGGATATTTTACGTAAACTAGGTATTGAAAACATCTAATAGTGAGCGCTCTGAAATGGAGACCTTATTTCATCTTTACATCCTAAAAATGCTGTTGTTATGCAGGGTAATCACATAATAAATTTGTTAGGGGAATAAAAAGCAATAAAAATGGCGATAATGGCTTGTCATTTAATAGTTGCATTGTAAATGAGTTTTTCAGCATCGACGAAGCAGGTTGCTACAATTAGGAGATCATTCTTAAGGGTGTCTCTAATTCCTAAAATGAAAATATTCTGAGGTTCAGTATTTCTGAATTTCTCCATCTGAAGATGCTACACATTTAACCATTGGGAGGCAGGAGACTTGGGGATTTTTGAGGAGCTTCGGGCAGGAGAAGGTGAGGCACTATGAGGTCGGGACAGATTTGTTTCGTTTCCCTTGAAATACAAAGGCGAGATGGAATGGCTCTTGTCTTCAGGGAGCTTGGAGCTGAGGACAGAGGTTTGGAAACGGGACCAGGCTTCCTCTTCTTTCTATCCCCTTGAACTTCTGCCCATAGCCTTCCTTGGGTGAGAAGCAGCAGTCAGCAAAGCCTTTTCCTGAATCATCTGGGTTCTCTTTAAAGGAGGGGATATATAGTTGTGGTGGTCATCTGTTGTTTCACCTGCCGATATTTAACTGTTTCCCTGGCCACAGAATACTGGTTTTAGTTGATGGAACCTTCCCTGCTCATTTGCAAGTCAGAGTGGTTTTGGTGGATCCACCCCGCCACTTGCATCCAGAGAGAAGCATGTGACTCAGGCCTGGTCACTTGATGTGTTCCGTTCCCCTGGCTACAGTGATTGGTTCAGAGATGAGCATGTGACCCCAGCCCGACCAATGAGACTCAATCCTGTGGTTTTATGCAAACTATTAGGAAGGAGGGCTCTCTTTTTTCCTGTGGGCGTGGCCTGATTGGTGGATGCTGTGGTATAGTAATCACCTTGTCACCACGAGGCGTGTGAGAGTGAAGCCAACATGGAAAAAAGCTGGACAGAATGATTATGAGAAAGGGGAAAGAATGATACCATTGAAGTTCCTAGACCCAGCCACACCTGAAGCTATGTCTACCTCTGTACTTTTGATTAGTGAGCCAAAGAGATCCTTTTAGCCTAGCCAGTGTTGCTCAGTGGTTGAGCATTGATCCATGAACCAAGAGGTCACTGGTTTGATTCTGGTCAGGACACATGCCCCGGTTATAGGCTCAATCCCCAGCAGGGAGCATGCAGGAAACTGGTGATCAATGGATATTTCTCTCTCGATGTTTCTATCTCTCTACCCCCTCCCTTCCTTTCTCTCTCAAATCAATAAAATAAAAAGGCAACCCTTTTTTTTAAAAAAAAAAAAAAAAAAAAGTAATCCCTTTTTATTTCTTGCTCAGTTGGAGTCATTTGCAACCAAAAGGCTGATGCAGGAACCAAACGTGATACTCAGGAGTCTGGAAGCCACACCTTAGTGCAGTCCGTGGCTCACAGCATGAGCTTCAGTTCTTCCGATTCTGCATATACGGCCCGCTGGCCTCCAATCTTGAGAAACACCGTAAAGCAAACGCTGGAAATATTTGGGTAGGAAAGAGCATTTGTTTATCTTCCAGCTCTCGCACGGTGGATCTGCAATTCTAATCTCTTCTGAAAGGGCAGTTCTTTGGAACTGGATGCTGCTTAAATATCAGGTTCAGACAGCTGCCAGGGGGAACATCATTCCGTTATTACTTTTCGACAGCGGTGGAGCGGAGGGAGGGCTGCGCATCTTTTCTTTGCCATAAAACAAAGTGGCGGATTGGGGGTTGCTTGAGCTGTGAGTGTGTGCTCGGCCCTCGGGAACATCGTACAGGGTGAGAAATGGAGCTAGCTTTGCCGACCACCTACTGTGTGTTCCTGAACCAGGGATCTTCGGGTCTTTAGGTAACAGTATCCAGGATCGGAGTCCTGGATTCCAGCCCAAGTGCTGTCACTGATTGGCTATAAGACCTTAAGCCAGTTAGCGTCTTCATCTGTCAAATGAGCGGCAAACATCTTTGTCAAAGGGCTGTGCTCCATTTCCTGGAGGCTCTCTGAAGGCGTTTTTAAAGGAAACGTAAGCTTATGCATGTTCCAAGTGATGACTTTGCCAAGGAAGAGATAATGCATGCTCATCTCTGACTTGCTATGGTTCTAAATAACTGAAAATTAAATTTTTTTGTGAGAATAAAAATGAGCCGAAACCAGTTTGGCTCAGTGGATAGAGCATCGGTCTGCGGACTGAAAGGTCCCAGGTTCGATTCTGGTCAAGGGCATGTACATTGGTTGCGGGCACATCCCCAGTAGGGGGTGTATAGGAGGCAGCTGGTCGATGTTTCTCTCTCATCGATGTTTCTAGCTCTCTATCTATCTCCCTTCCTCTCTGTGGAAAACCAATAAAATATATTAAAAAAAAAAATAAAACCCTGGCCAGTATGGCTCAGTTGGTTGGGCATCATCCCATGCACTGAAAGATTGCCATTTAGATTCCTGGTCAGGGCACGTGCCAGACGGGGCATGGCCAGGCTGAACACTCACAGATGGAGATGATGGCGGCACGGTTCACCTGCTTTCTTCCCACCAGTGGCCACAGCCCGGTGGAGGAGACAGTCATACCAAGACGGGTTGGAATGAAACACCAGGACAGAAGTCACAGGCGGGAGCAGGAGGGAATGGCAGCATGAGCGAGAAAAACGGGCACCAGGTCTGCAGGATACAGCCCTGAGGATGGTGGTGTGTGGGATGCAGGCAGGCACCTGGGACCCGGGGGGAGCAGAGGGGCGGTGGGAGCGCACACCCATCCCGTGGACGTCGCCATAAAGAGCAGCAGCTTATAGGACAACCGCCGGCACAGAACAAGCCAAATGGAGTTCCCCTTCCTGAGCCGGAGCTCAGCCCTGGCGCCATGGAGGAGGCTGGAAGAACCCAGGCAAGATCTAAGCAGTTTGGCTGAGATGTACCTCCCTCCCTCCCTGCGGAATTTCCCTGGTTTCTGTGATGGGCAGAGATTGGAACTGACCTGAAGTGGTAACAACACGAGATCTCCCTCCCAAGCTCCCCCCGGACCTCAATTCTTGTGCACCAAAACCAAAAGTGGCTCTGATTTAACACCTGCCTAACTGGTGTCAACTCAAAATGAACAGTGACAGCATTCTGAAAGGGAAAGAGCAGAACCAAAGGATTCCAACGCCTGAAAGCAAGCGGTTCATTTCTTCGGCTCAGTTCCCCCTGCCTCTTCTGTCCGGAATAGGCGCGTGAGAGGCTGGAACCCAGACCCACGACGTGGCCGCTCTGGTGGAGGAAGGAGAATAAGGGAAAAGAAAGAGCCTTCCCGGGGTCCCCACTCACTGACAGCCAACGGGGAGCCCCGGGGAGCTGCTGTGTGTCCAGTCCCAAGGTCACGTGCGACGATCAATGCGGAGGGCAGGGCCCAGCGCACCGTCTTCTCGCAGCAGCATTAGGAGAAATGGAAATGAAGGGCAGGCTCGAGGGGCAGGGGTCCGAGGACGCCCCGGTGCGCTGGCCGGCAGGGACGCTAACATTTACATAGGCGCCGGGGCCTGCATTAGGCAAATGCCTTCGCACCCGGTGTGTCCTGCTTGATATTTAAACAGAAATGTCACCCTCCTGGCATTTATGTCCCCAAGCCCTTCAGAATCATGTCTTGGGTCGAAGCAGCTCATTCGCAGTCTCTTTCCAGAGCCAAAGTGAAAACTGTCCATAAAAAAAATAAAAAATAAATAAATAAAAAACAGAAAAAAGTGCCCACCTGCAGTGGTTCTATGGTTGCGTGTCAACCCACGAACCATTTTTCTGATTGAGCTAAAAGCTTCATTTTCTTCTCCCTTTGGGTTAAGTTGGTATTTAACAGGCCCTTCTGAAGACGGAAGCTTTATCTCATTTAAAAATCTTGATCATTGCCCAGCTGGTGTGGCTCAGTGGTTGAGCATCGACCTATGAACCAGGAAGTCACAGTTCGATTCCTGGTCAGGGCCCATGCCCAGGTTGTGGGTTCCATCCCCAGTAAGGGATGTATGTGCAGGAGGCAGCCAATCAGTGATTCTCATCATTGATATTTCTATCTCTTTCTCCCTCTCCCTTCCTCTCTAATATCAATAAAATATTTTTTAATTAAAAAGTAAATTTTAAAAAAAGTAAGTTTAGACTTTCTGAGCCAAGCCAAGCCATACAGTGAGAGGTGAGCATTGTGATGCTGAGAAATTAAAATTGCCCTTTCCTTGGGAAGGATTGTGCTGTCTCTACTCGAGCCTTTTGCCTAAAGTGACAAACATGGTCAGTGCCAGGAACAAGTCAGGGGCGATGCCAGCCGAACACCTGCCTTTGAACTGAGGACTGGGACCCAGCCATCCGGGGATGAAGTTGGCCGGGTCCTGTCTTTGAACCATTGTTTCCCATGAAAGTTAGAGAAAGGGGTGTATCTCTGTGGCTGAGTGTTCACTATGACCCAGGAGGTCACGGTTCGATTCCTGGTCAGGGCACAGGCCCAGGTTGCCGGCTAGGTCCCCAGTGTGGGCTCTGCAGGAGGCAGCAGATCAGTGATCTTTCTCTTCATGGATGTGTCTGTCTCCCTCCCTCCCTCTCCTTTCCTCTCTGAAATCAATTAAAATATATTTTATAAATAAATATATCAAATAAAAGGCTTACCTGCGCGTCTACACTCCTGGTGTATACAGTTGGGTTATGCTGTGATCCTCGGTGTTTTTATTTTATTTTATTTTATTTTTAATATATATTTTATTTATATTTTACAGAGAGGAAGGGAGAGAGATAGAGAGCTAGAAACGTCGATGAGAGAACAACATCGACCAACCGCCTCTTGCACACCCCCTACTGCAACCAATGTCCATGCCCTTGACCGGAATCGAACCCAGGACCTTTCAGTCCACAGACCGACGCTCTACCACTGAGCCAAACTGGTTTGGGCGATCCTCGGTGTTTTTAAAAACTTGGTGTTCGTAAATGCCAGGAAGAGAAGAAATAAAATTTGTGTTGATAGAGATGGGCCCATCCTACAGACACAGACGGAACCTCCCACACGACAATAGATGACACACGCGCACAGTCCCCTGGCCACTCAGTACCAATTGGACGACGCAAAGGCAAGATAGGGCTTTTTGTTTCTGGGAATGAATGAATCCCAGGCCACAGACTCCGGTGTATAAGAGGATCAAATCTCTCTTTTCTTCCAAGTAGCTTAATTTCAGCCCTGACTATTTCACGCCGTGGTATAGGCAGGAAAATCAGCTTCACTGGATCGCAGAGCCCCCCTAGCCTCACCCTGGAGTGTCTTTTCCAAGTACCAAGGTGCTGGAGGGTCCCCCATCCCCCAGGCCTCCCCTGGGGAGGACTCACAGCATGTACGAGCTCTGAGTTATCAGATCCCACTGGTTGCCATGGAGACACACATGTCCCAGTCTACTGGTCCCTTCAGGTCTGGGGCTGCTGCTCCCACTCCACGCATGGAGGCAGGGGGATCACTGTGAGGCTGGGGGCACCTCATCCTGTGCCCCGGCATGCTCTGCACCCCTCCCTCCGGGGAGCAGGGCGCTGGTTTCCTTGGCTCTCAGAATGCTCTTGTTTCTGGCCCAAGCAGGTCAATTTTTAAAATAGATATAGATATAGAGACATAGATATATAGGTATATAGATATAGATATAGATATAGATATAGATATAGATATAGATATAGATAGATATAGATAGAGATATATATAGATATATAATTGATTTTGGAGAGGAAGGGAGAGGGAGAGAGAGAGAGAGAGAGAAACATCAATGATGAGAGAGAATCATTGATCGGCTGCCTCCTTCACGCCCCCTCCCCTCCTCCCGTGGCATCTAGCCCACAACCCGTGGCATGTGTAAGCTATGACCTCCTGGTTCATAAGTCAAGACTCAACCACAGCCACGCCAACTGGGCGCAAGTCCTTTTTTATTCGAAGACTGTCTTTCTTCCTCAGAGGCGCTCCCTCCATCCCCACTTTGGTTTTCAACCTTGCCAAATCAAGCCCAAAAGAGAAATGACTGGCAGGTAACTCCAGCTCCCCGCCCTGCCCCGAGGCTCCCAGCTCGGAGCCTGTGCCCTGTCTGAGAAACAGAAAGAGGAAAAGGGAGAAGCCACGAGCGTTGTCCATCCCTGGGGGGGAAACCTGCTGTGTTCTTTCCCTGAGCCATCGCAGCAGCCTCACCAGCAATCTGCACCTTCTTAGCCTGTCTGTCTCCCAGCTCCATCCCAAGCTAAACATTCAATATATAATTGATTTTTCACAGAGAGGAAGGGAGAGGGATAGAGAGCTAGAAACATCAAAGAGAGAGAAACATCTACCAGCTGCCTCCTGTACACCCCCCACTGGGGATGTGCCCGCAACCAATGTACATGCCCCGACCGAAATCGAACCCGGGACCTTTCAGTCCGCAGACCGACGCTCTACCACTGAACCAAACCAGTTTCGGCCCGAGCTAAACATTTCATTGCACATCCCTCTGCCATCGCAATCCCTTGCTTCTCTATGAGGGCCCCCACTTAGGCAGCAGCAGGAGAGGCTTGGACGGGGAGATCTTGGCAGACAAGGCTCACGGCATGAGCAGCATGCACGCTCCTGTGGCTGCACAGAGGGAGGAGACCCTGGCACCGAGGGAGACCCGGGGGTCAGGACCAGGCCACACAAGATGGAATACAAATGCCATGTACGTCAGACAAACGGAACAGCTCAGGGGAAGCAGATACAAATGGCGCGTTAGCTGTTACTTCTGTGCACCCACGCGTCACCCAGGACGAGGGGAGATGGGATGAGAGACTGGGCAGGGAGGCCAGGTGCCAGCATGCTAGACCCAGCTGTGCCCCCTAGGCCTCAGCCATTCCGCTACCTGACCCTGGATTTGCTCTTCTCTGAAAATAAAGAAACGGGCCAGTGAATCACCAGTCCCTCTTCAGCGCTGATAGTTTTTGGGGCAAGATTTTTTTCATAGACAATATTTTATTTTATTTTTTTAATATATTTTATTGATATTTCACAGAGAGGAAGGGAGAGAGATAGAAAGCTAGAAACGTCGATGAGAGAGAAACATCGACCAGCTGCCTCTTGCACACCCCCTACCCGGCATGTGCCCACAACCAATGTACATGCCCTTTACCAGAATCGAACCCAGGACCTTTCAGTCCGCAGACCGACGCTCTACCACTGAGCCAAACCAGTTTCGGCCATAGACAATATTTTAAAATGCCTTTTGCCGTGGCTGTGCTCAGTGGTTAGAGCACTGTGCAGGCCACTGGCCCTCAGCCCCTTCACGAAAGGGTCACAGGTTTAATTCACAGTCAAGGGCAGGTACCTGGGTTGGGGGTTCAGTTCCCACCCCTGGTTGGGGCATGTGCAGAAAGTTAATGTGTCTTTCCCCCTCCATGTTTTTTCTCTCTCCTCCCTTGCTTCCCCCGCTTCCTTCCTTCCACTCTCTCTGAAAGCAATGGAAAAAATATTCTGCTGTGAGAAATAACAATACATACATACATAAATGCCTTTTATGGGGATTAGGGCACCTCCGCCTGGTATAACCGACTACCTGTGTGGATTTAACCCCCAGGCGTGCCAGCCTGGCATCACCATTCGACTCTATGGAACCCAGCGCACTCTCTATGCATGAAAGTTTAATAGCAGCCCCGGAGTGAGGAGGCGAAAGAGATGTGAGCGGTGCCTCAGGGGCGTTTTATTCATGTTGATGCTCATATGTATGATAAATAGTTCCTGCGCCTGACTGTGCGATGAGAACGGGTTCTTAAAACCCCAGCCTGTAAGGAAAGTGGAAATCTTCCTCCAGAAAAAACACACATACAAAACCCTGAAATATTCATGGATTTCTTTGGAGGCCCGGCAGGTGTAGAGAGAGCCAGCGTTTCCAAGTCGGCCAGACCCCCTGACGGCCGCGCTCCCCACAGGCCAGGCGGCCGGGCACTAAGTTGCCTGGGCCCTGGAAGGCCGGTCCCTCCAAAGCCCCCGGAGGGTTCAGCACATGATATAGGTATGCACTTGGGTCTAGGTCAGGGGTGGGCAAACTTTTTGACTCGAGGGCCACCATGAGTTCTTAAACTGGACCGGAGGGCCGGAACAAAAGCAACCTGACCATGCTGGCACTCTCACCTTGGGCTGCTGGTGAAGGAGCGGAGGGGAGAGCAAGAGAACCCTCCGCTCTTTCGGCTCCGCAGGCCGGATAGAACAGCCGAACGGGCCGGATCCGGCCCGCGAGCCGTAGTTTGCCCACGGCTGGTCTAGGTTGTGCCACACATATGTGTATAGATGTGTGTTTGAGTATGTGTTTGCATGTGAAAGTGTGGAGAGAACATTAACTCAAGTCAGACTGTGTTCACCCCTGCCTGATGCCAACGGAGTGCAGGCCTCCAGAGCCAGATAAGGGCATTTTTTTTTCTTTCTTTCTGTGGTTTTTTGGGTGTGTTTTTTATTTGTTTGTTTGTTTGTTTACCATATTTGCCGGCGTATAAGACGATTTTTTGGCCCTGAAAAATATGCCTCCAAGTGGGGGGTAGTCTTATACGGCGAGTATATAACAAACTCTGTATTTTGAGTGGAAATGTTAGGGGGTCGTCTTATACACCCAGTCTCTTATACACCGGCAAATATGGTATTTTGTTTTTGTTTTCACTTCTGAGTTGCAAAACTTAAACTTCCCACCCACCCCCCCCTGAGCCCAAGACCCATTTCCACAGCCAACTGACCAGCTTCACAGAAACTTCCCGTGAGCAGAACCAAATAAATGTATCTGAGCTGCCCTTCTCCCAGGCTGTCAGACACAGAAACAGAACTTTCTTGCCTGATATTGAAGCTCCCGTGAGACCACCCAGCTAAACCCATAGGGAGCAGCACGTGTGCCTTCTCTCCCACAGCAAGTTGGCCCCCGATTCTCGGGCCCCACCGCCATCACCCGCACCAGCCCGGCCCCAGGGACGATGGCGCGGGCTCAGCCCAGCCTGCGCTCAGGGCCACGCTGGTGGGCCAGCATCTTCGTCTGGGCATCGGGAAGGCTCTTCTGGGAGAAGCGAGGGGTGGTGGTGGCCAGAGGGGTGAGCATGGGGTGGGAGGGAGAAGGTGGCAGGAAACCAGAGGGGTGGGGGGTGGGGGGGTGCAGTGGAAGGCTATGGTTCACAGTCAGGTTTGCCCCCGACTTGTAACTGTACAACTTTGCTTAATTGACTTCATCTTCCCGAGGCTCTCGGTTTTCCTTTATGGATCAAAGATTTCATCGCCATCATCATATTCCAGCTACCTGGCATGTTCAGCGGAGCGAGGGAAGCTTTGGAACTAATAATAACAAAAGGATTTCTAAGGGGCTTTGCTCTTATTTGTAGAAATGTTTCTCGTAGGTTTTCTTCTTAAAGCATTTTAGGCAGTGATTTCCAAACTGGGTTCCCCGGATCCCCAAGGGTCCCTGGAGCACCCCCTTGGGAGACGATAATGATGGAGGGAAGGTCTGGGTGCGCAGGACCCCACCACCCACCAGGAGTTCCAACCAGAGCAGCCGCACAGTTTCCATAGGTTTCCCAGGCCAGTGGTCGGCAAACTACGGTTCTTGAGCCACATGCGGCTCTTTGGCCCCTTGAATGTGGCTCTTCCACAAAACACCACGGCCTGGGCGAGTCTATGTTGAAGAAGTGGCGTTAGAAGAAGTTTAAGTTTAAAAAATTGGTTCTCCAAAGAAATCTCAATCGTTGTGCTGTTGCTATTTGGCTCTGCTGACTAGTGAGTTTGCCGACCACTGTCCCAGGCCATGGGTTTCTCTCATAAAGTGGATTCCCAGGCTTTAAACAAACAAACAAAAAGGGTTGGACTCACTGATCTCAGGGAAGTGGCAGGAGCAAGAAAGAGGCCGAGCCTTCTTGTCCACGTTTTGGATCCTAACTTCTGTGTTGCCTGCTGAGTTCCTGAGTCACAGCTCAGGGGCCAGAGACAGTGTCCTGCCCCTCCCCTCCCCTTCCTTCCCCTCCAAAACCCAGGGCCCTGGTCCTCAGCCCAGTTCACAAAACCACAGGCCTCCCCTCACTCCTGTGCCCACGTGCCAGCGTGACGCGGATGGGCCGCGACGAGAAGCTGAGATTCACGGGCCAGGGCCTCTCCGGAGCCCGGGGCCTTGTCCGGAGGGCGGCATTGTGCTTGCATGAACTGCTTTCCAGGTGGAAAACATGTATTTTTCAAAACCTCCATTCCTCTCCTTTCTCCACAATAAGAAAGCATTTCCTTTTTGTATCCTTCATAGAATTCTTAATAATACAGAAACTGCCCAGGGCACTTCACGCGGAGTTATGGAGGCATTAGCATTTGTGGGATAAACACAGTTCCCCGGGACAAGTTATTGGACTTGGAGGAGTGGGGGGAAATGAGGTGCATTGAAAAGGCCCACGTCCGGCCACCGCGGGCAGAGCCAGTCACCTGCTCCCTGTGAGGGTGGCAGAGAGCGGAGGGCCCGCGCCTCACGCAGCCTGGGTGGGCGGCCTTCTCTCAGCCGCAAAAGAACCTGCATCTCCAAGCCCCCAAGCCAGCAAGCCTTCCAGACTCGAGGCCCTGCATCCGGCCTCGAGCCTTCTGGCATTTATGATCCGTCAGACCCACCATGAGTGGCTGCTCCCCCACACCTCAGGGTTCCAGACCCACAGCGAACTGCGTCTGGCAGTGCCGTGTGTGTTTAGATCCACGGGGAATCGACGTTCACGCTCTCCACTCCGCGCCTCCATCTCTCCTTCACACGCTCAGGGCTCACGGGCGCTTGGATTTTCCTCTCCTTTGGATAAACAGCTCTGGTGTATTTTACCTGGAAGATTTGGGGGGCGGGGGGGGCAGGACTTCAGCATACTGTATCTTGATTATTCTCTCATTCTGCTCCCATGTAAGCATTACAGTCATGGCCGGGCCGGCGCGGCTCAGTGGTTGAGCATCGACCTATGACCCAGGAGATCACAGCTCGATTTCCGGTCAGGGCACATGCTTGGGTTGGGGGCTTGATCCCCAGTGTGGGGCGTGCAGGAGGCACCTGATCATTGATGTGTCTAGCTCTCTCTCCCTCTCCCTTCCTCTCTGAAACCAACTAAAATATATTTTTAAAAAGAATTGCAGTCCATGAAAGACACCCAGGCGGACTGGGGATTCAGACGTGCAGAGACGCCTCCTTGCCTCCCGTAGCTGAATCCCCAGCCAGAGATGAGCTCCTGTGCAGCCTGTAGGTAGGCTCAGAGGTTCGGTTTCTCGGTGGATTTCCCTTAGCCTTCGCTGTGCTGGGGTGGCGTTCTTCCCTGGAACCTTCCCCTGACTACGCCAGGAAACTCATGCCAGGAGGATGAGGTCAGGAGGGTAGTGTGTCCCCAGCAAGACTCACCCTCTCCCTCCCCCCATCCCGCCCCCTCCCCATCCCCTCCATATCTGCTGCAGATGCCACTAACACAGCACCCTTTTAACCCTGGGGCAAAGTGAGTCAAGGTCTATGGCAACTCTCTGGATTATCTTTGCAACTTTTCTGTAAACACAAAGCTATCCCAAAATAAATTCAACGAGTTGATATTGAGGGATTAAGAGAGGTGCTTGGGCATAGTTAATAGGGACCCCAGCTATTTTTTGCAAAACCTGACTTGGTGATATTCTGAATGTCAAATGTGAAATGAAGGATGAGAGTGCTCGTATTTGGTGGAAAACATATACCAGATTCTTTTTAAAATCCTTTTTTAAGTTCATTTACTGTTCATTCTAAGAATTAGCACTTAGTTTACAATTATAACCTAAATTGTGTTAAATGCAAGATAAATTAATCTTCATAATTTTAGTTTCGTTTTCCTTAGATGAAGTCCCAATCCCAGTAATACAGTGTGCTCACTGCTTGTGTTGAAAATATCCCTCCCCCCAGGAGGGGATGCATTTGACATCTCCTCCCTGTGGTCCCAAGTGGGTAAGTGGCCTGCCCCTACCAGCGCATACACTCCCCCCCCCACTCCCAGCATGCTAGTGGGGTCCTCAGTGGTGCTGGGGCGAGGGAATGTGAGCAGTCCAGAGCTAATGGCTCTGTCTAATGAAGGGACTGACAGCCCCGGGAAGTATTGCTGAGTGAAAGATGAGGTCACTTCACGTCATCGGCCCCAGGAGACCTTCAGTAACATCTACGCTTTTGCATCAGGGCTCCGGAGTAGGAGTTTGTTTTTGCTTTGGGTTTTTATGAGACATATGTTGACATTGGCCTTCAAGATGAAGGCCAGATGGTGCAGCTCCATGATGGATATCCCACGAATCACCCTGCACGGGGAAGTGCTCACCACCTGCTTTCTCTCCAACGTGAGCCAGCTTATGTTGAAAATGTCCCTCCCCATCAGCTAAGATCACCCCACAGAGGGTTACGTGGCTGCAGGAAGAGCACTTCCAGGCTGGGGATGGGACCAGGGTGAGCTAAAAAAACGATGCATCCATACTAAACACGGGTCCCAGTGCAGCCAGACCTTCTGATTTTCCAAAAGAAGCCAGGACTCTGGATTTGGGGGTGCAACTGCCCCTTGTCTCTTCTGTGTTTTGGTTTTGGCTTTTTTGTTTTTTTTTAAATCAGGATAGAAGGATCGACTAACTCAAATCTGCAGTCTGTACACAGGTGAACTTAGAACGAGGTGGGGGTTAGGAGTGCTCACCCCCAACGCAATAAAAATTCCACCTGTAACTTTTGCCTCCCCACAAACTGAGCTACTAATAGCCTACTGTTGACTGGAAACCTTACCAATAACACGAAGTTGATTGACATATTCTGTATGGTATATGTATCATAGAATATATCCTTACAATGCTAGTAAAGCAAGCTAGAGAAAAGAAAATGTTATTTAAAAAATCGTAGGAAGGAAAGATACATTTGTAGTATTTGTTGAAAAACATCCCTGTATACGTGGACCAGTGCAGTTCAAACCAGTGTTGTTCAAGGGTCAACAGTATGTCTGTCCACGGGCAGCCACTTTATAAGCTCTAAATTGGGAAACTATTAAAATTTAGGTTAAACTTACATAATAGGTCCCTGCCACTTTAGAAAATAAAAGTACTTTGTCCTAATAAGTGGTCTCTACCTTTTCCTCTATATATTAGCAGAATCTGGGTCACAGTATATCGGGTGTCCCAAAAAAAATGTGTACAGACTTGGAATGACTATACAATCAGTGTTTATTAGCATATAGTTCATTTTCAAAATTTAAAAGGATCTACAGAAATACGTACTTTTTATTTATTTGTTTATTTTTTGGTCAATGCCTATTTTCACACTGATGACCTTCCTGGTCCAGGAGGCACTGCTGATAGCATGAAGCAGTGGAATTGCAAACATTAAGAATCATTTCGTTGGGTATTTGTGCACCCTCCATTCATTGACTGTCGCCGGTTTTGCACTGTAAACTTTATCTTTTATGTGTCCCCATAAAAAGCCCAGTGGATAAATTTTGTTTGTTCAAAGCTTAGTCTCGCTTCACTCATTATTTCAAATCAGTTAAATCTGAAAAGGCGGGTACATGAAATGAGTTACTAACTTAAAGTGTGCATACATTTTGGGGGGACATAATTTTTGAGACACCTTGCACCCCCAAAATATGTGTACAAATCTTAAATAATTATAAAGGCAGCATTTGTACTTCCGGTGCATTTTCAAACACCCAGTAGCATTTTAGGATGAATTTCCTTTGTTCAAAGCTCAGTCTGGCTGGAGAGAAAGAAATATCGATTGAACTATATCAGCTGTCAAAGTGTGTGTACAAGTTTTGGGGACGCTCCATATTTATAACACATATATGCATGATATCTATGTCTAAAAGGAGAGATCCTAGCCCAGGGGTGGGCAAACTTTTTGACTCGAGGGCCACAATGGGTTCTTAAACTGGATGGGAGGGCCGGAACAAAAGCAACCTGACCATGCTGGCACTCTCATCTTGGGCTGCTGGTGAAGGAGCGGAGGGAAGAGCAAGAGAATCCTCCGCTCTTTTGGCTCCGAGGGCCGGATAGAACAGCCGAATGGGTCGAATCTGGCCCACAGGCCGTAGTTTGCCCACGGCTGTCCTAGCCCCTACTTTGCTTCCCAGGTCTCCTCTCTCTGCTCTTTAAAGCACCGGTAATAATCAGATCACAAAGGAGAAGAGCTTTAGGTCCATATCAGGGGCACATTCTTTGCAAGAGGTCGCACCGTTTCTGGAGTGCGGGCAACAGACCCCAGCCCAGAAGACTGTTTACCTACCTACTCAAGGGCATAAGCCAATTATCCTTTTCAAGCAAGGTTTTCAAACGTGGCTTTCCCCAGACCCCGCCGTTTCCAACCGTTCTCGAGTCGTCTGTCAACAGATATCAAGTTGAGGCTAACCATTCATCTTGTGGCTCTGCTTCCCCCAAGGACAGATGAAATAGCTACAAATTAGCTCGCTTTCCCAGATGGCAAAGCCAAAATAGACACCCACCGTAATTTATGGGATAGATGCATGAGAAAGGAACTGAGTCCTGGCATGGTGATTTATGGGGGGGGGGGGGGGGGGAGACACTCAGTTCTTTCCCGGGACATATTAATGCATGCTTTCCCCATTTTCAGGCAGCAAAGCGTTGAGGTCAAAGCCAGTTCAGTCCCATTCAGTGAAGGTGAATCCCAGACTTGCCCTTTCCAGAGAGGCACCTGCGCTCTGGACATTAACCCGGGATTGATGGTGCACCAGGTAACCTTGAGTAAATCACTCAGCTCTCCCTGCTTCCCCTGTAGCTGCCCCCGTGTTTGGGGAAGAAAGGAGAGTTACCTCCTGGAGGGCATTGAGCATTTCCAAGGTCCTGGTGTCCCCATGGCACAGCTCGCTGCCACCTGAAGTGGAAGCCTTGCTCCTCTTACCAGTGTGTGTGTCTGTGTCATCCAGCTCCTGCCTCTTGCTCCTCAGTGTACAGTTCCACCCACGAAAGACATCTGTTTTGCTCTCCTGGGGCTGAGGAGTGAGATAAATGTTTGATCTCATCTTCTAAGGCGGTCTTCTCTGAAACACTGAGATGCTTCATCCGATGGTCAGGAGCGTCCAATAGGAACTTCCGGTCATGTGCCTTCAAGGACAGCCCAGGAGTCCAACTTCAAGGCAGGGGCCTGGTGAGCCCCTCCAATTCATCCCAGGGCATGTCTCCCAAATGGAGGGACTGACAAGGCAGACCCCAGCAGCAAGCTAACCTACCGGTCAGAGCATCTGCCCACTGGTGGTCAGTGTACATCATAGCAACTGGTCGACTGGTCGACTGCCCCCTGGTGGCCAGCACATGTCATGGTGAGCAATTGAGCGGCCTTAGCATATCATTAGTATATTGACGCTTTGATTAGTTGAACGGATGACCGGACACTTAGCATATTAGGCTTTTATTATATAGGATTTTAAGGACCAGCCGTAGTGGCAGCCCAGCTACTGTGGATGGAAAGGATGGGAGGAACAGGAAAGGAAGTTGGTGTTCACTGTGGCTGCTTGACAGATGGAGACACCGAAGGTATTGGGGGGAATGCCTCCTTTTGGAGTGTTTCCAGTGTTACTTGCTGGTCAGTAGTGTGATGGGGAGCACAGGCTGGTAACGCATTGGGCGACTTCGGACACACCTTCACCCTTCTAGGCCTCCGTTTCTCATCCTTAATTGGGCTCTATGGCTGTGTCATACTTCGAAAACCTTTTATCACAAACAGCAATTTTTCCATGTATGTAGACCTTAACAGCAACCTACCTCCCTAGGGGCAGCTAAATGGTATTTGAGACACCTTCATACGTACACACACTCCTTGGGTGCTTGCTTCAGCCTTTCAGGGTCTACACCAGAGGGGATGTCTGTCGGCACAAGATGTTACAGATACATTTTGGGGGGGCGGGAAAATGAAGGTACATGGGTAGCAGCTAGAAGGACTGAAGGTGCCCGCACTCTTGTGTTAACGATATGCAAGGATTCGGCTGGCTCAGTAGCTCACCAGTCCCTGCAGAGCAGCCTAACACTGCGGGCCTCCCCGCTGCTCCTGCTCTGCTCTGGGTAAGCCCCTCCCCTGACCTGTGACCTGTGACCTGGGAGGTTGACTGGCCCTGGAGTGAGCCAATCATGTAAGGGGCTGGAGGACAGAGGGTGGCACGCCTGCCCTCCCATGCACCCCTCGGCTCCTGGCTGTCCTTCCACGGTCACATGCTCTCATTAAAAGGTGGCCTCCTTCCCTCGAGCGGCGTGCCCTCTACTGTTGCCCGGCACGCCCTTTTCATTTTGCTGCCGAAATTGCCTCGCACTGGCTGCACTGACTCCAAGGCAAACAAATCACAAGATTATGGGTCTTGAGCAATCGTCATTTCCATCTTAATGCGAGAGCCATCCGTTTGGCAGCGCCGGGTCATTGGAGACTGCCATCCTCGAGTGTTTCTTACGTTACAAATAAGACAGCGGCGGGAAGTTACATATATTAGCGCTGCTCGTGTAAGCAAATAAATCAATAGGGAATCATATTATTAGGCGACCAATTAAATGAAAGGACTACCCAGGCATTGTTAGCGAGACAATTAATTGTAGGGTTCTCCTCATCTCTGTACACTGTGTCGCCTATTAAGATAATGAATTAACTCTCTAAGATTGGGTCTAAAAACATGTTTAATCAGACTCCACGAGGCAGAGGATCATTATTTCCGTGACTTCGTGAAATGCATATTTTTACCCACCGATTTTGAAAGAGGCCTTTTTCAGAGGTTACAAGAAGGGAGTTTTCTTGTTTGCCACGGCTCCAGTTGAAATCCGAAGTGCAGAGAGAAAAAACCTCGTTATAAAAAGGATAATTTGGGGAAACACCCAAATCTTCCCTCAGTCTAGAAATGCTTTGAATAGAGATTTCTGAAGTGTGGGTTGGGGAGTTATTATTATTTTTTCCTTCCAGTTGTTCTCAGATTATCTCAAATCCCAACGCCAGTGTAGGCAAACCACGGATCAGTGCTGTGAGGCTTGGGGGCTTGGGGGGGGAGGGTTGTGTTTTGTTTATTGGTTTGTTTGTGTTTTGTTTCTCCGGTCTCCTGTGGAAGCAACTTTTCACAAATGTGAACAGGAGATAAAGCAAGTCCCCTTTACTCCCAAGCGACTAAGAATTTGAGTGGGTAGGATCCAAATGTATAAAAATCACAAGGTTTTGCAAAGGGAAATTTTAAGCTTCTTTATGAAAGTAAAAAAAAAAAAATATATATATATATATATATATATATATATATATATATATATATTAGTGTTTCCCATCTTTCTTGGGAACATAAAAGAGACTTAGGATAAATTAAAGGAGGTTCCATTTTAAACAACTTTTCTTTATGTAGGAGGGGTAGGGTGGGCTGAAAGTACAGCTAACTTCAGAAAGTCTGGCTGGATCCCTGGGTTCCATAGCTCTGTCAAGTGATGGAGGAGGAACTAGGATGCTCAGAGGACAACCCCTGCCCTTTGACCCCCAAGCCAAAGCACCCCACCCCATTCTCGCAGGGAGCACCCCTCCCAGCACTGAGCACGTTCAGTTACGCCCATCTCCCAGGCTCAGGGACAACGTCTTAAAGGACGTTGAGTCAACTAGCAAAGATCTGATACAATAAACACAGTTCCCCACGACATTTCTTAGGCTCTTACCACTTCTTTTTTTTTTTTTTCGAGTTGCCCCTAAACATAAGGTCAGGCCGTTGTTTAAGGACAGAGCAACTCTGCCTGCCATTCCTGTTCCTGGTCCAAAGGTTAGTTTTTAAAAAAATGTGTTTTCTTCTTCCCCCATGTGCAACACAGTAGTGTCTCTAAACAACTTGAAGAGCCTAGTGGTTTTATTGCAGGCTCTGGCTTCATCACATGCCCGCTCCATGACCTTGGCCAAGTTGCTTTATGCCTTTGTGCCTGCAATGCTGTGTCAGTAGAAGGAGGAAAACTGTCTTGTCCAATGCCAAGGTTGCTGAAAGAATTAAATGTGATGATCCACATGCCGATGTTTATCTGTTACCTGACCCATCGTAAGAGGTAAATATGCATGTATCTGTCGGTATAGGCTAGGATATGCTGCGGTAACAAAAGGGACAAGATCTCAGTGACTTAAAAGAGCAAGGTTTTACTGTTCAGTTATGCTACGGGTCTGTACAGGTAGATAGGGGTGTCTGTTCCCTGAAGTTGCTCAGGAAATGAGATTAAAGAAGCAGCCACCTTCATGTCCAAGAGAGGAAAGAGAACGTGGCACATCACACTGGCTCTTAATATTGCACCAGAAGTCACACATGGCACTTTTGCTGGTAGTTCATTGACCAAAGCCAATCCCCACGTGGCCCCCCCGAGGCAGGGAAGAGTAATCCTACCACATGCCTAAAAGTTGAGAGAACTAAAAATATGGTACTACTGAGCACCACCAGGGGCTAGATGGTATTAATATAATAATGGCTTGTATGCCATGTTCCTTTAGGGTCTCACAAGCAAAGATGTAAAATGTTAATCACATATAACGCATAAGTTCCTGTGACTGAAACCATCAGCTCTCTAGCCTAGCCCAGCACCGACCGCTGAGAAGCACATTTTCTCTCTCCACCACGTCTTTCCAACTACACTAGTCTCTTATAATAATACACATCGTCAATACCCAATCATGTTCGAGCAATCGCAATGCGAACATTCCTTTGTGGCTGCCCGACAGATGGAGAGAAAAGCTTCTAGGGAGAAAATGGAAACAAAACTCTCTCTCCTTTTTTCTTTTTTTCTTCCAAAGTCTAAGAAACAATGGCATAGTGCTTAAGAAAAACAACCCCCAGGTTCTCAGTCCTGTCAATGATTTTAATACAAGGGCCTTTTTTTTTTTAATCCTCTTCCTCATTCTATATGGGGGTGAGAGGTGCTAGGAGCTGAAATGATCCCTCCCCAGTTCTAAATGGTTTCCTAAGCAGTTTTTGCTTTTTTTTCCCAGTGATTTACGTAGCAAATAACTAAAACACACAAGGAAGCTGGTAACTTCTCATTTAATCTTTCCTGCAGGAAGGACCGAGAGGAAAGGCTGTCTACAAGACTTCAGAGGCCACTAAACTGCTTCCTATTGATTTTATACTAAGATGCTTTATCACTCTCGTTGCTTTAAAAAGAAATGCAATCTGTGTCAGAGCCTAAATAGACTTTCCTAGAAAAATCAGGCCCCGCACTCCTACGAGAACTGAGGTAGGAGGGTGTTTCTCAGCTCTGGCAAATCAACTTTAGGGAGTTGTGTGTGTTTCGTTTTTGTTTTTCTTCAAGAAGCATCTTTCCTAGCATAACATCCCAGTGCTTGCCAGGGTCAGAATCTTACTGATACCATTGTAATTAGTTAGTTATCAATCATAGGAAAGGAGCGAAGGGGGAAGCCAGACCTGATAGACATGTGAACCTATAGGGTAGATAGATACACTAGGAAGCTACAATTCTGCCCGCCCACGGGAACTACAACACACTGGGGGAGGGAGCCAATGAAGAGCAGACAGACCCAGGCCCACGGAAGCCCAGATGACAGAGGGAAGGCACTTCCCTGTCAGTCAGTCCTGGGGACGAAGATCATTGGCCAGAAAGGGCGTGGCCATGCAAGTAAGCAAACAGATGGGAATACATAGCCCCCTACCAAAGGGCTTCTCTCTCTGGTTGCCCTTCTTGCTCTTGTGGCTCAGGACTCTTGGCTCCTGGGCTCTCTCGTGTCTGTGTCCTTGCATTTACCCCTCCATTAACATCTTTTCCTGAGCTTAAACTCTCTTGCATCTGGAACTCACCCAAAAAAGCAGGTTATTCCGTCCCTTCCCTGTGCGCTTGGGGAAAACAGGGCTCCGGGATGTTGGAAACTTGCTTAAGGTCATTGATGAGCAAAGGACAGAATCCAGACTCAAACCCAGCTCTCCGACCCCCAGTCAGAGACCCTCCGAATCTCAGAGCCGGCATAAGTTTAAAGGCCCACGTATCTTTTTCTGTGAGCCAAAATGTCAATAGCTTTATCCTGATGTTATCAGAGTAAAGATAAGGATGACACTTTTTTTTTTTAACCTTCTCAATGCATGCTACATTTGGCCTATTTCCTGTCTCTGTTTGGAAAATCTATTTGAAGAAATCCAATGCATAGAAATCCTAACCTACAAAACCAGTAACTTACAAAGATGTTTCATTTGGCAAAATGGTTCTATATAAGGAAGGGCCCGAGTTCTAGGCTTGACTTTGTCGTCAACTAGTTATATGTCGGCTTCTGTGAAATGGAGAGGTCAGAATAGATAACCTTTAAAAATCATTTACACTGGAAATAGTTTTTGAATTGATTACATGAACCAAAACACGTTTCCCTGGCCTGGCTGGTGTGGCTCAGTGAGTGAGCATCGACCTATGAACCAGCAGGTTACTGTTCCATTCCCAGTCAGAGCATATGTCTGCATTGCAGGCTGTATCTCCAGTAGGGGGCGTGCAGAGGCAGTCAATCAACGATTCTCTCTCATTAATGTTTTCATCTCTCTTTCTCTCCCTCCTCTTCACTGAAATAAATACAAATGTATTTAAAAAAAAAAAAACAGTTCCTTCATACCTTAAAAGAAATTATTTTGAAAGATTTCACATTCACAAAAAAAAGTTTATAAAGAATACTACAATAAGCATTCACAAAGCCACTACAGAAATTAAGATCTAAAACATTAGAAACACATTGGAAGCGACCTCTGAATTTCTTACCACTCTGGTCCAGCCATCCCCTTCATTTCATACATTTGTTTCCATAAACAATATACAATTCTAAGTTGTGTGTCTTAACCATATATAAGTGGAATAATATCGTGTGTGTTTCTCCTGTGATTTGCTTTTTAGCTTAACACTCCGGTCTAGCAGCCATGCCTGTTGGCACATTGACTGTGGCTCATTCATTTTCACTATTGTAGATTATTCCACCGGATGGACTTACCAAGTTGATTTACATTCTCTTGTTGATAGAAACTAGGCTGCGTCTCACATTTCACTATTAAAACACCCCTGCTATGAAAAGTCTTTCATTTGTGTACATGGGAGCATTCTCCGAGGCATTAACATAGGAGTGGAACTGTTCGGCGTGGAGGTGTTAGCCTCTTTCATCTTCATGCTATTGATTTTTCCCATCCATAAACATGATCAATCTCTCCATTTAAGTCTAATATTATGCCTTTGAATAATTTTGTAATTTTGCCCATAACTGGCTTGCATACATCTTGTTCAATTTATTCCTGGGTACTGTAGTGTTGCCATCGCTATCCTAAGTGGGTGCCCGTCTATAGGAATGCAATTACTTTTTATATACTGATCTTATAAGAGCACGCATGCTGGTCTCACTTATTAATTCTAATGATTTTTCAGCGGAGTCTTTGGCGTTCCCTCTGTAGATAATCATCTTATCACATCATTTTAGCTTCTGTCTTTCTAATCCTCACAACCAGCGTTGACAGCACTGGCCTCTTAGTCAGCCCCTGCTCCTCCCGCTTCCTGGCTAGCAGAATCCAAGCTATTCCCTCCGCTGAAAATACTCAGCCCATGAGTCTCGCAGCTGGGAGAGGGGGCATGCATGGGAAACAGTTCTGGCCAATTGATATAGGTTTAATCCTTGGAGACGAAGGCCATTAAATATATATATATATAATTTCAGAGAGGAAGAGAGAGAGAGAGAGAGAGAGAGAGAGAGAGAGAGAGAGAGAGAGAGAGAACCATCAATAATTGGCTGCCTCCTGCACGTTCCATGCTAGGAATTGAGCCAGCAACCCAGGCATGTGCCCCAACCAGGAATTGAACCGTAACCTCCTGGTTCATAGGTCGACACACAACCACTGAGCCACGTCAGAGGGGCCAAAGGTCTTTCTTAATTAAAGACCACACTTTGAAAGGGCTCTGGGGTTCCCAGAAACTGGTCTGCATTCCTTTCTCACCTTAAGATTTCCTGGGCATTGTGGGCTACATAAATTTGAACCCTGAACTTATGAGCAAACTAACTGTTGCTGGGAATTCTCTGGGAGAACCACTTTATCAAGAATGAGACAGACTATGTATTTCTTATCTCTATCTTTATATATATATATATATATATATATATATATATATATATATATATACATATATATATATTATTTCAGAGAGCAAGGGAGAGATAGATAGAAACATCAGTGATGAGAGAGAATCATTGATCGGCTGCCCCTTACTGGGGATCAAGCCTGCAACCTGGGTATATGCCCTGACCGGGAATCAAAAACTGTGACCTCCTGGTTCATAGGTCAATGCTCAACCACTGAGCCATGCCAGCCAGCCGGGCTATCTTCTCCTTTTGACAATAAGTAAATGTCTCCCCATGATCCATCGCCGTTCAAGAATGGCGATAGTTTCACTTCCCACCTCTGGCAGGTCCCAGGCCTGCATCCTGTCTCCACTGAGAGCCAAGCCTCCTGGGCCCACAGATGGCCAACCTTCTCCGCAGCCATGGCTCAGCCCCCGCTCTCCACTCTGGCTTTCCGCCTCTTTATTTTCAGTCCTTGGAAATTTCCCTTCCCTTTTTGCAAACTCAGTGAAGCATCCGAGAGGAGATTTGTTCTGTTTTGTCCAGTATTTCCAGACAGTTTCTCCTGGAAGAGTTTTCAGATTGGAAATGGCATTCCCATCTGCTGTGCATTTAGCTCACGGTTCGGTCGACAAGATCCATACGTGTGCACACCTGTCCTAGGGCATATCCCTGGCATGGCCGGAGCTACGCTCACTCAACACGGTTATCCAAGCCAGGCACTGCTGACGATCTGGATACACAAGGGAAGCGGGTAAACCAGTTCCCTACCCTCGTGGAACTTAGGTTTAATGGGAAGATACAGTAAAGAAAGAAACAGACAAACAGGAAGACTCGGGAGAGGGAGAAATGCTAGGAGGAAAATTAAACAGAGCAATGCAAGAGAGAACGGAATGGGATGAAGCATCAGCTAAAGTAATGAAGACATTTGGCCTGAGGCCCAATGCCAGGGACCGGCCAGGTACGGATCTGGGAGCAAAGGTTCCAGACAGATCAGCAGATGCCAATACCTGAGGCTACAAAAATGTTGGCTTGTGTTTGCAAGGATGGAGGGAACAAACATTGTGTGTTTCTTCATTTTCTATTTTGTTTCCTTTGAGAGCCAGTGGTGGGTACAACTTATTCTTTCTGCTTGAAGAGATGTCTGATTTAGGCGGGGCAAATTGTGGGCTTTTCTTTTCTTTTCTTTTTTTTAAGAATAAGTTCATTAGCAGCAGCCAAAACATGAAGAGGCTACATTCACACTGGAGCTCATTTTGGGGTAAGATAACAAAAGAGAAAACAGAATGCAACCCTCAGTAGATCTGTTATCAAAACCCAGGGGCGGGGTGTTACCCTCCAGAGAACACAGCCCAGGACCATGGGCTGGGACGAGGTCTCCCAGACTTCTGAGATGATGACGGAGGGAGCGTGGCTGCTGTTTGTCCAAATTCTCTGTTTCCCTGCGCCTAGTGAGGGAAGCCTGGGTGAATGGGTCGAGCTGGAGAGGGCCACAGAGAGTACACAGAGCTTGAGCTGGGCTTTGATGGGCGAGGTTGATGGAGGCTGATGGAAGGTGAGTGTTCAGGAGATGAGGAGAGACTGAGGCTCAATCCCATGTGACGGCACCGCTTGGAAAAGAAGCTGGAATGAAGGTGGCAGGTCGGGGGGACCAGGACTGCTGGTCTCTGGCTTCACCACATACAAGCTCTGTAGCCTAGGGCAGCTCCCCTATCTCTGGACCTCGACTCCCATATCCTTATCCTTTCGCAATGGCTTTCCTCCTGCTAGTCCTGTGCCCCATGGCCATCGACTTCTGACCCATCACCACGCTGGTTACTTTCCTCTAGCGAGGCCATCGTGACAAGGACTCCCTCGTAGGGGTGTCGGCATGAAATGAAGTCATTACCACGAAGTGCTTGTCACATACCGATTTCTAAACAAACCTTAGCCAAGATTGCTCTATGGTCACTATATGTCCCCAGTGCAGAATACGTTTGCTGGGAGAAGCCATGTCTAAGCTGAAGGATGGATGGGGGTAACTCATTCTGATAGGGTGTGGGGGCCTGTGAGGGGTTGGAGTCCTGCCCTAACGCCAGCTCACACATTCCCTCAGCCCTACTCATCCAGACATACCTCTTCCCCAGAATCAGAATGAAATATCCCAGCGAGGCAGCCACCAAGCTGAGGGGTAGGGGCCCCTTCCCATACCACTTGAACCCACCTCTCCCAGCCCCGCTCCATCAGGACGCTGCCTCGTCTCTCCAACAGCACCTCTGACCAATGCCATCCTCTCCTCCTAACCTCCCACCTTCCCAAGCCTTCCCTCCCCATCATTCTGCTCCGTCCCCTCTTCTCTGCCCCGCTGGAAATATTACTTCATTCAGCAACGGTGCCGGTTACAAAGTGAAATGCAAATAAGTAAACATCCATCCGAACGTCCATTAACATGAATGATATGAGGAACGGAAGCATAGCGGGCCCCAGGGGTCTTGACTCCATCAGCCCATTATTTTTCCTGCCCCTTGATAATGGACACCGGGCCCATCACCACGTCGGTGCTCAGCAAACCCACGTGGGCCCCATTCTCTGTGGTTATGGGAGTCCACTGATCACAGCCTCCCCGTCCTCTCCACGACGAGCGACTGCCCACGGCCGTTCTCCTCGTGAAGCTTTGCGTGGCTCTCTGGACCGGGAGGAATGAAATCAAACCCCGGTAGAGGATTGGGGGCATCTCGACTGATGGATGCCGCCGGGCTCAGCACAAACCTGACATTTCTGCAAAGATGCTAAGCTCTGCGCCCTCTGCTTGTGCACGGGGCCCAGTACAAAGGCGCCCGGCGAATGTCTGCTGGCTGGTAACAAAGCACCACGATGGCCACGGGTGTGGAGTTATCTGCTGGGAGCCTGGGTTCCTTTCTAAGTCAGGGCCTTCCTTACGTTAACAGCAGCCTGAGTTCAGAGACCGCCAGTCAGCAGGGGTGTCATTAGATGGAGAGATTCTCAGGCCCAGCCAGCGGGGCTCAGTGGTTGAGCGCCGGTCAACCTATGAACCAGGAGGTCACAGTTTGATTCTCTATCAGGGCCCATGCGCGGGTTATAGGCTTGGTCCCCGGTAGGGGGTGTGCAGGAGGCAGCTGATCCATGATTCTCTCCCATCACTGATGTTTCTATCTCTCTCTCCCTCTCCCTTTCCCTCTGAAATCAATAAAGGTATGTATGTTTTTAAAAAGAGAGAGATTCTCAGGTTTGAGGCATCTAAGCCAGGTTCTTGTGCTCAAACCCCAGCAGAAAGGACAAAGCTTTTCCCTGGGGTGCTGAGCCACGGAGAGGGGGTGGAGAGGGGGTTACCGAGGAGGACAGAGCCTGGAATCCTCGTCCCTCCCTCGCCCCGAGGGGCAGGAAAGCAGGCTGACACCACAGTTTCTTCTCTGCTCATTACCCGCAGGAAACATTGAAAAGGCCGCCTCTCCCTCCTTTTCCGTTCCACTCTTGTTTTCTCTCTCTCCCGCCCCTCAATCTCTCTCTCTCTAATGCCGCCATTTGTCTGGGTGCCCTTGACCAAGATTTCTAGGATTTGGTTCAAAGCAGAGAATCTGAATTATTCTTTTGGTGCCCTCAAAGTACAATTTACCCTTTAGAATACACACGGGTTGGAATGATTTCAGCCCCAGAAGCAGCGGGACAGGGGTTTCTCAAAGTTGGCAGCGTTTCTCCCAGGGCCACCGGCCCCTGACACCCTCTTGCCCTAGCATGTGGGTGGCTCTGTCACAGTCTGGGGCTGGCGGGCAGAGGCCTCTGGGGGGGGGGGGGGAGAGGGGTTGTAAGGACCCCGCCTCCTGGAGTCCCGGTCCCATCTCAGCCTCTGCACACGCTGCCTCCCCTTCCAGCCCCTGGCTGCTCAGGTTTCCCACGGCACAGTGTGCCAACCTGAAGCGGCAACGTGGGGGTTACCAGGGCAACCTCTCCCTGCTGTTTTCTGGGGGAGACTGGCGGTTGGTGTGTAGCAGCTGAGTCTGGGGGAGACAGAGGCATGTCTAAAGGGGGTTCACCCTTCACAAAAGCTTGAAGGGCACCCTAGGAACGTCTCTGTGCATGACTGGGTGTGAGCATCCCAGGGAGATGCTGGAGCTGGGCCGGCTAGGCGAGGGAGAATGACAGCGATAGTAACATACAAGTAAGAAGAATTTCCATTTACTAACTACCGAGCGCCAAGCAGTGTTATCCATTTAAAAACATTTATTATCTAATTTAATCCTCAGTGGAAGATCACCAGCTCACCCGGCCCTGGGGTCAGTCCAGGCTGGCGTGAGACCATAGGCTGGAGAGCTGGGGGCAGCTGGGACCCCCGCACCCCACCGGGAGGCAGCTGAGGCTCAGCCTCAGGAGGCCGTGCCCACCAGCGTCACAGTGTGCAGGCCGAGGGGAGCTGGCAATGCAGATTTTTATAGGGACTCTCCTGATGCTTAAAACTGGGTACCTATGTCAAAACCACGTTCACCCACCCCATGCACCATGGCCTCCAGGGCCAGCCCTCGGGCACCGGTTTATCACCTTGGCCTTGGAACTCTTGTGGGCCAGGGGACGACTTCCGGTGTCCAGACAGGAAGGCTCGGTCTCAGAGGGCTCTGCGGCCAGCCCAGGGCCCCGTGCCAGAGCAGGGGCCGCCTCCGTGCATGGCTGGCAGCTGTCTCGGGGCTTTGGGAATCATCTGGACCCCCTCTCCTGGACTTGGGCCCCCAAGGGCCACAGGTTAGCACCACCACCCATTGGGATGGTGGACAACCCAAACCCAGGCACCGCCCCCCACCCTTGGCGAGACCAGAGGTGCTCTGGTGGGTACATGGGACTTGCCAGAAGAGTTTTGTTTTGTTTGTTTGTTTTATTGATTTCAGAGAGGAAGGGAGAAACCTCCAGGATGAGAATCATTGATTGGCTGCCTCCTGCACGCCCCACACTGGGGATCGAGCCTGCAACCCAGGCATGTGCCCTGACCAGAATGGAACCATAACCTTCTGGTTCATAGGCCGGTGCTCAACCACTGGGCCACACCAGCCAGGCCCCAGCAGCAGAATGTTTTGCTCAGCAGCGCCTGGGCCTTATCCCTGGGAATTCTGTGATTGTTTGGAGTAGGTCCCAAGGCCCTGGTGTTTTGTTTAAAGTTTCCCCCTCTGACTCTCATGCAGGCCCTTGTTTGAGCACCAAACCCAAGCGTCTGGGAATAAGAGAAGGTAGAAGACTAATCAGGAGCACTGGTAATGGAGCCAGGCTGACCTGGGTTCGAGTCCTGGCGCTGCCTTGTCCTCGCTGAGGAAGTTAGGGAAGTGGCTCAGGTGTGCCCCAGTGTCCACTTCTCTATAAAGAGCAGCAGCCACTGCTGCACGGGGCACTTTGACGAGCATGTGGTGATCCGTGGAGAAGAGTGGGACGTGGCCGGCAGGAGTGGTCAGCCAGGGCAGCCTCCAGCCACAGCCACAGCAACAGCCACAGCCACACAGGACCCAGGGCAGCGAACTGGGCAGAGTCAGGGGGGCTGACATCCCTGCATCACTGGGCACTCGCACTAATGTCCATTCACCGCTGAGCCGGGCAGCCCGGGGGCCCAGGCCAGCGGAAGGCAGCTGCCCTGGGTGGGAGGGGCTCGTCTCAGCACCTCGCTGTCCGGGTCCCTCTCCTTCAGCCCGAGGCAGCCGCCCGCAGGGTAAGCTGCCCACATCCCCGTTCCCTGTGCGATGTTCGAAAGCCACGTCCCTCCGCCACAGCGTCCTCCCAACTCTTGGAAGAGATATGATCTGAAGGAGACAAAAGCCATTGGGAGGAAAGCATCTTAGGAATATTAATCCGGTCAGTACTCCAGATCTCTGCGAAGATCTGTGCAGTGGAGTCCGCGTTTTCATGAGCAAGGTAATCCCCTGAAATTAGATTAAAGCTGCCGCCTCCTGTCTAAATGGACTCCCCTGGGGGACCTCCCCACCCCCTCTCTCAGCCACAGCCAGAACAGGCCATTATGAGCAGTGGGTTGCTCACACATAAGCACTGAGTCCCCAGCCAGCCCAGAACCGCACAAACCAAAACGTTGCTCCTTCAAATGCACCTAATGGGGAAGACCAGCTCCCCCGCCCCAGGCCTGGCCTTATCTTTCTTCCAAAGAACAGGTGGCTAATGGCCCGAGTTATAGCCATGGAGACAGTAACATTAAATGTCTCCACGAGTTGTGAAGCTGGGTCTCTGACCTGCCCTCATGACTGGTAAGTGCAGTTTCACTGTGCCCTTCCCCCAAGGACGGGGTCCCCTTTGCCTTTCCCCAAGGATGGGGTCCCCTTTACCTTCCCCCAAGGATGGGGTCCCCTTTGCCTTCCCCCAAGGATGGGGTCCCCTTTGCATTTCCCCAAGGACGGGGTCCCCTTTGCCTTCCCCCAAGGACAGGGTCCCCTTTGCTTTCCCTCAAGAATGGGGTCCCCTTTGCCTTCCCCTGAGGACAGGGTCCCCTTTGCCTTCCCCCAAGGATAGGGTTGCCTTAGCCTTTCCCCAAGGATGGGGTCCCCTTTTTCTTTCCCCCAAGGACGGGGTCCCCTTTGCCTTTAGCAATTGAGCGGGCCTGGAGCTTGCATGCCAATCTGTAGGCACAGAGTCTAACTCTGAGCAAACCCGTGGCTGCCTCGTCTGCACCTGAAGTCTTGGCACCTGCACGCTGTGGGCAGGGAACTGGGACTGTGAGCAACGCCCGTGGAGCCCAGTGAACAAAACACAGAGGGACAGACAAAGGGAGCATTTAGCAGCCCCTGGGGGGCCATGATTCGCCGTGGACACTTTTGCCTATAAAAGGTGTAAGTAAGAGAGCCAAGTTTCTGCGATTGTGGTTCCTCTCTGCTTTTTATAGTGTGGTGGGGAAGGCCTCCGCTCCAATAGCGCTGCAGGAAGTAGCTTTACTTCGGAATGACATTGGGTCTGCGCTGAAGATGTTTGGGGGATGGGAGTATTTTCTGGCATCCCCGGAGATCTAAATGCCGTGTTGGAAAGTTGGGCTGTAAGTCTTCAGTGGAGGAAAAATGGGGAGGGCATAGTAGAGCCGTGTGCTTTATTTTATAAATAAAATAGCAGATAACTCCGTCACCAGATAACAGAATCCTGTTGAATTCTGCGCGAGTTCCAAGCGTGTCAAGGACTGTTTGTCTGGCTCACTCCTGAGTCTGCAGGCCTCACTCAAGGTCAGACAATAGAGGGTGTTCCCTCCGTGTTTGCAGGCCTCTAGACGACTGACCTGGGCATGTGCGCAGAGGAGGGATGTGGGCACTGGGCCCGCCTCCTGCTTATGAGGGGTGACATCTACAGAGACCAGCATGTGGCCTGGAGATGACTATGTAGGCGGCCTTGTGAATGGCTGCCGAAGAGCCTGGCGTTCAATACATAGCTGGTGACAGGTTGACTCCGGAACCAGAAGCCAGCAGGTGCATTAACAGAACTTGACTTTCATAACCCCCGGCCCCCTATTGGAAGGGCACAAACAACTCATCAGGTTGAACCCGTGCTGGGCAGGAGCCTCCAGACCATGATGTGGGAGATGCCAGCAGGCTCCTGGACCCCCTGCCACGCCTTTGCTAACACATGGACGTGGGAGATGAAGAACCCTGTCTTATTTGCGAGTTGTACAACCATGCGTCACCATAAAACACTACCAGCCTCCCGCAGGCGGCCTGGAGGGGGGGAGGTGCCATCCTCATGTGATGTTCTGCATAGAAGGTCCAGCTCCTCTCTGTGAGTGTGGAGGACTTGTCGCTGGCGGTCCCTTAGGGTCCCACCTTAGGAGAAGTGCCACTTCCGAATCTTACCACACTAGGCACCAAAATGAGCCAGTGGTTGGGTTTGATCAAATCATTGATTGAATTGATACTCCTCCCCTGGAAGCTAGCCTTCAGGCGGCTCCACAATAGACATTCCCTTCTTCTTAGACCACATTCCTCTTTCTACCTTGTTTCCCCAAAAATAAGACAGTGTCTTATATTAATTTTTGCTCCCAAAGATGCACTAGGTCTTATTTTCAGGGGATGCCTTATTTTTCCATGAAGAAGAATACGGTACACATTTACTGTTAAATGAAAATAAAGGAAATTGATTACCTGTATACGGTACGGTAGTTGTCAACACAAACCAGACAAACTGTCACTCCTACAGTATCAAGAATGTACTCATTTATTCCATGACAATCATGTCATCATCTCCTGGAACATCATCATAGCAATCCAATTCCTGAATTTCCTGGTGAATTTCTTGTGACTCCATTTCTTTCAGAATCAGTGGACCAAATCTCTCATGTTTAGCAATAGCACTGTCTTTAAATGAGTACTTCTTGTCAAGGTAGCCTGCTCGCAGTGCATTTGCAATGCAACTGTCAGTGATTTTCTCCCATGAATTCTTCACCCACGTCACAACTTCTTGCAGTTTAGGTTTCACAAAGTTTCCACACTGACTTCTCTCCATTCACACAGCAGTGACGTCAGGACTACGCGTAACATCACTGGTCGCTAGATGCCAGTTGGGGCAACCCTAGTGATCAGTTTACAGTCAATTAATTTTCATTCTGAGACAGAGCCTGGGGGCCTTATTTTCGGGGTAGGGGTGATGCCTTATATTTCACTCAGGGGTGTCTGTATCCCTCTCCTTCAGCCCGGGAAGCCGCCCGCAGGGTAAGCTGCCCACATCCCCTTGAAATGTTCGAAAGCCACGTCCCTCCACCACAGTGTCCTCCCAACTCTTGGAAGAGATACGATCTGAAGGAGACAAAAGCCATTGGGAGGAAAGCATCTTAGGAATATTAATCCGGTCAGTACTCCAGGTCTCTGTGAAGAGCTGAGCAGTGGAGACCGCGTTTTCATGAGCAGGTAATCCCCTGAAATTAGATTAAAGCTGCCGCCTCCCGTCTAAATGGACTCCCCTGGGGGACCTCCCCACCCCCTCTCTCAGTGCAGCCAGAACAAGCCATTATGAGAAGTCAGTTGTTCACACATAAGCACTGAGTCCCCAGCTTCTCAAAAATGCAGAGTCCCAGGCCCCACAGCTAAAATGCTGGTTCCGGGTGGGATCCAGGAAGATGTAGGAACCTAAGTGAGATGCACCGCCCCGGGAATCCCAGTCAGGGGCTCCCCCACGCCACATGTTGAGAATCATGGTTCATCAGGCATTTCCATCGTGATCTCTCTTCTAAACTCCTGGCTCCTGTAGTCAACATCTGTACCAAGCTGCCCCACACCTATTGTGATGACCACACCCCCTTCCTGGGCTTGTCTCATTGGATGGCGCTGTCCCCACCCCCAGGCCTAAGCCAGAAGCCTGGCAGTCACTCTCAGTTCCTCATCACCCAAGGCACGCAGGCCACGCCCCCTCCTCCTTCTCGGCTCTCATGAGCCCAGGCCCCTGAAGAGTAATCAGATCTCTTTGCCAGTCTGCATCTTCTTGGCCTTGCCTGGTTCCGAGGCATCACTCCTCAGCCTGATTATTGCAGGAGCTCCCAACCGCTCGCCTTATCTGGACTTCCATTCACATATTTCTGTGGAGCTTCTAGCACCATGCCTGGCAGTGCACGTGGCTCCAAATCTCAGCAAGTGGCTCGAACTCTGGGACGCGGTGCTGTGGTGCAATGCTGGCACCCCCCCCCCCACCCTGGAATCCATGCGGTGGGAATAGGAGGTCCTTTGGGAGATGCTGAGGGTGGAGCTCTCCCACATGGGAGATCCCCCCCCAACTCCACTGCTGCCCGGGGGCTATGCAAGACAAAAGTCCTTCACTCAGATTTCTTCTTTTCTGTTTGACAAAACAGGACTCAATCTAACCTTGCAAAACGTACAATGAATTCAAAACTAAGAGCTGTGAACACAATTTTTTAGAATGTTTTTGCTTCCTTCCCCCCCCCCCCCCTAACTACTATTGAGGAATAAAATTCGGTCCAGGGTTAAAAGACTTGGCACAATACCGCCTTCATGCAATAAGCACACCAAAGAGAAAGAGACGAGTTACTATTGCCCATGATGGTGCACCCTTTTATTGAAAGTCCGTCCTCTGCTCACCGAATCTGCTCTGCAGAAATCGCCAAGGACTCTTCCACTTCTGCTTTTGCCTTAGCCTAATCCAGTGAGATGGGCTCTTTGGGGATTAATCTCTCTTGGCGAAGCTGGTCTGCGTGGCCCCTGTGAGATCAAAGGCTGGGCACACCTATGCTACGTGAGCCCCCAGGAGCCTTTGGGCCAATTGGTGGGAGGCTGAGGTCGCCAGCGTGGGAGCAGAGACCTCCCCTCCCATAGAGGCAGCGGCTGCTTTGCACCCCTTTGTGGTGCTTGAATGGGAAACACCTGGGGCTGTGAGAATCCAGGCCGGGGAGCACCTCCCCTCCACCAGGTCCCACGGGGATTTACCCTTGATCAGATGATCCATCCCTCCAACCTGCTGGCGCTGGCGGCTGGAGCTAAGGAGAAGGAGAAGCACTTGCCGCCAGTCGGCACCAGAGAGCACCTGACGGTGAATGCAATGTAACAACCCAGCTGGAATTGAACCCAGAGCCGCCCCTCTCCAGTGCAAAGGCCTGGGGGGGGACATGATTCTCATTTCCTGGAGGCCTCCTCCGCCGGGGAAGCCTGCTAGAAGGTCAGGGACCAGCCAGAGCTCTGGGGAACCCTCCCCTTCCTGCTCCTCTTGCAGCTTCCAGAAGATGCCTCTTCCATCCTCCCCGCAGCTCTCTGTGACCAGCCCCTAAGAGGCAGGCCAAGTCCTTCTCACCGTTCAATGGACAGGTGGACGGGAGACTCCTGAATGACTCAGTCTGCAGCACTGGACATGCGAACGTGGCATTCCTGGTTATTTCAGTGATGGTCAAGAAAGCATTGGGGGCTTGGCATTTCTCGATGCAGATTAGGGGTGCATGGGACAAAGGCTGTGCACTCACGGGGCCAGCCATCCGCCAAGGGGCTGGCATCAGGTCAGACCCGGGGGAAGGAGGGAAAGGGCTGCCCAGTCCGCACTCCTGGAGCCTTCCTGGGCAAGAAGGGCTCCGGGCCTTAAAGGGTTTCCTTTTCACCCAGTCCCCCACTAGGAGGCCCTCTGTGCCTCTTCCCTGTCCCCACTCCTCTGGCCTGTGTGACTTTGGGCCTCAGCTCAGGCCTGGGAAGCGAGAACAGAGAGGTTTCCAATGCATTCACCTCCGGCCTCTGTGTCCCCGGCCAGCGGCTCAGTCACTGGAGCCTATCCCTGTGGCTCGTGCAGCCACTGCCCACACTCAGACCAGGCGGAGTGTGTAAAGCCTTTAAGAAGTGTGCAAACTGCATCTGTGACTTCCTTGGTGCAACTGAGTGCCCTTCTCTGGGATGGAAAAAAAATGGGAAGAACTGGAGATGAAAAGGGTGGCAAGAATCAAGAATCCCTGCTTGGACTCTTACTTATGTATATCAGCTTGTGCACTTGCTAGAGGAAGCACTTATGCAAGCATTCAGTGCCAGCTGTATACCTAGCACTCTTTCGGGCATTGTTGGGTGGAGATACCGAGGAAGTCGAGAAGGTGTCCCTGTCCTTCAGAAAGACCATGTGCTACCCGGAGAAACCCTGCAAAAGCGGTGGTATAACCGGCCAGAAAAGTAACAGCCCGCTCAAGTGCCCATCAGCATCAGCCCGGAAGACCTATTTCACAAGTGAGAAGCAGTCCACTCCTGACTCATTAAGTTCCTCTCTGTGGGGTCAGCAAACCCACTTCTCCCAGCGCCTCCCACACTCTGCCTTGGAGCCCCCGCGTGTGTTTAGGGAAATTTAGCTGAACAATTTCAGCTATTGCAGAGTGCACTCATCAGAAAGAAATTAAAGCTTTGTAAAAAGCCAAGTACATTTTCAGGAATCTACTTGAGGCTTTCCCGTAAACCTGTTTTCTGCAAAAATGGAAGCGTTAGAAATACACTTCAACCCAAACCAAATGAGTACAGGTCAGAACTCAAGGCAAGCCAAGTGCAAGGATATTATAAACCTGGCAAACAACATTCTCACGTTCTGTCTGTACGAGTATTAAACTCGAGCTAACCCATGTATTTTCCGCCTAAGATTACCACTTTTGGAGACGGGTCTTTGAAAGAAGGAGAAATTCAGGCACCTGCAACTAGTACTTGAAACAGGAAACATCTCAATTAAGAGAAAATACCTTCTTTAAGACAATATATTATTAACTAGAGGCCCAGTGCATGAAAATTCATGCAGTGGAGGGGGTTGGGGTGTCTCTCAGCCCAGCCTGCCTCCTCTCATAGTCCAGGAGCCCTCAGGGGTAGGAGGCAAACTGGCGATCAGGGGAAGGCAATGATGCTCCATCACACCTCTGCTGCTGCCACTGCCGGCAGCACAAGCCTTGGCCAGCCCTGATTACCTGAGCCACCATCAGAGGCTTGCCTGTGCCTTGGGCTGGCCCTGGGTGGCTACGGTGGCTGAGGGGACTGGGCACTGCCATCTTGTAGCTGTGGACACCACCATCTTTGAGGGCATGGCAGTCAATTAGCATATTCCCTCCTTATTGGCTGTGAGCGCTGCCATCTTTGAGGACAGGGCAGTCAATTAGCATATTCCCTCTTTATTAGATAGGATACCAGAGGTGGCTCAGAGCTCAGTCTAACTCAGGTCCAACCATTCCTATTGGTCTCATTGATTTTTCTCTAAAAAATGTCTATTCTTATTCCAAGTAGCTGTGATTCCATGACTTAAAGTTTCCCATGGACAGGTTTAGGGTGTGCATCTCAAAAACTCTAAAGAGGCTCTGGAGAGTTTTCTATTTGGGAAGAATAAATGTGAATGCTAATCAGGATGGGAACACGTCACCACCTAGCTGTGTGACTTCAGGCAAGTCCATTGCCTCCTCTGGCCTTAGTTTTCTCACTTAGAACACAAGGAAACTCCAGTCTACAATGTCTCCCAGAACTTCATCAACAGCCATGAAATAGAGTTCTGTTTCGTACAGATCCAGACAAGTTATCTCTGTCCACACGGAGCTTTGCCTTTGTTCATCTGTCATTCCTTGAGCACCTACTGTGGGCAGGGCTGGAGGTTTAGGGACCAAGGGTGCAAAGGTGAGAGGAGACTCCTTCCTGCCCTCGTGAGCTTTCAGCCTAGTTGAGGAAGCTGTCAGTTACAGAGTAAAGGAAGAAGTGCCGTAATGGAAAGGCTTCTGGAATGCTCTGAGAACTCGGGGTGGGGGCTTTCTCTGAGTGTACAGGGGAGAAGGGGAGAGGGATGGGAGATGCCCAGGTGAGGGCTCTGGAAGAGCCAACAGCAGGTGGAAAGATGCAGGCAGGTGAGCGATTAGTAGTCAGAGACAGGGCCTGGGTCCTCATGGGCCCTTTTTGCCGCAAAGGAGTCTGGGTTTATTCCTAAAGGGGGTGAGTAGCCACAGAAGAGGTTAAGCAAAAGGAAGCACTGATTAAACAATAGTCCCTGCAGGCCACTCTGGCAGCAGGGTGGAATTTCAGGTGTTTGGGGGAGGGACAAGACTGGAAGAAATGGTCGGGGACCAGTGAGGAAGCTGTTGCCGAAGAAATCTAAGTGACAAAGGGGCAGGTAACCAGTACCTGACCTTGGCCAATGGCTGTGGTCCAGTAGGGGAGAGGGCAAGACTGAAAGATACTCAGGAGGCAGGTTCTTAAAGCACTGGCAGTACATCGAGCATTCAGGTTGTTCTCTATCCCTGTGGATAACGGTTTTCAAGCCATCAAATAAAGCTGAACTGAATAGTTGTCCACTATGTGTCACTTTAGCCTGTAAGCCTGTGAGGTGAGGGGGCAATGTCTATGCCTTCCTTGTCCACTGTTGTATCTCTAGGCGTCAGCATGTGCCTGGCACAGTGATGGGTGAAAACTCACTCCTTAGGTGAACATGTGGTGGGTGGGTGGGCATTTATCTTTTCAGATAGTAAGGTGGTTAAACTTTGACAATTTGGCATTCTTACCTGAGACAGCCAGGTTAGCAGTAGTTAGGGATATGAGCTCTTGACTTGGGTTGGGAGATGAACGTGATGAGTCCAGACCCTTCTCAAGTTATCTGTGTGACTTGAATACATCACTAAACCTCTCTAGCCTTGTTTTTCTTATCAGTAACATGGAGGTGATATTAGTATTGGACCTCACAGGTGGTGGTGAGCACTAAATAAGTCATCCATGACAAATGTTGAGCAGAGTGTGTGACACAAAATAAACACTCAATAGATGCAAGTTAGACTAGAAGGCTTCAAGGATGGGGGTAAGGGAAATGGATGATGGATAAATGGATGGATGGATGGATGGATGGATGGATGGATGGATGGATGGATAAGTGAATGGATTGTGAGGGGGTGGATGGGTGGGTGGATGGCTGGCTGGCTAGCTAGATGGATGGATGGACAGATGGACGGATGGATGGATGGAAGTGTGAGTGGGTGGGTGGATGGATGGTTGGATGTGTGAAGGTGTGGGTAGATGAGTGAATGGGTGGATGGAAGCATATGTTAATGGATGTGTAGATGCATTGGTGATGGATGAATGGACAAATGGAAGGAACAGTCTAAAGGGGGTGCATCTATCATGTCATGACCTTCCAGACCACCCTCAATCCCGTTTTGTGGGCAAATGTTTAATAAGTTGCTTAGTTGCCGAAACCGGTTTGGCTCAGTGGATAGAGCGTCGGCCTGGGGCCTGAAGGGTCCCGGGTTCGATTCCGGTCAAGGGCATGTACCTTGGTTGCGGGCACATCCCCAGTAGGGGGTGTGCAAAAGGCAGCTGATTGATGATTCTCTCTCATCGATGTTTCTAGCTCTCTATCCCTCTCTCTTCCTCTCTGTAAAAAACCAATAAAATATATGTAAAAAAAAAATAAGTTGCTTAGTATGAAAACGTAAAGAGCCACCTGGTCTTGGTTTCTCTGAAAGTCTGATGGCCTGCTGCCACCGAGTGTGGAAGATTTAAGTTCTTATTTTTAGGTTCTGTCTAGACACCTCTCTAAATAGGAACTCCATGCTAATCCGCAGGTGTTGCTTATGATCAGGTATTTCTAAATAGTAACTGGTGCATTACCAAAAAAAAAAAATACTAAAGAATCCATGGGCAAACAATAACTGATCTAGGCCAAAGTCTCCAATGGGCAGGTTTCTAGTCGATTTGCCCACTCCTCCCATCCCCCTGGGATCCCTGCCTATACCCCACCCAATTACTGGCAAACCAAATACCCACAGTGGGTGTGATTAATGAAATGCCTTTTTCCTAATTCACTTAAGAACTGGTAAATAGTCGAAACTGGTTTGGCTCAGTGGTAGAGCATTGGTCTGTGGACTGAAGAGTCCCAGGTTCGATTCCGGTCAGGGGCATGTACATTGGTTGCAGGCACATCCCTGGTAGGCAGTGTGCAGGAGGCAGCTGGTTGATGTTTCTCTCTCATTGATGTTTCTAGCTCTCTATTTCTCTCCTTCCTCTCTGTAAAATATCAATAAAATACATTAAAAAAAAAAAAAAGAACTGGTAAATAGGGCCTCCCCTTGGTAGTTTGGAGATGGAGCTCCCGGTGCCACTGATTACAACGTGACCCGGATCTGGCTGGAATTGAGTGTGCAATGGATGGGAACCCTTTCCCAGGGTTTCTTTTAAGGTTTGTCAAATCATATCCTACTGATGTTGCTAATCCCCCTTTAATCGGCAAGTATAAAAATTCATCCGAGAGCATAAAATATATCTGACAACGGCATACATCAAATCCCAAACTGGACGTTCGAAATAAATTGTATCGAGATTTTTTTTTGTCACGATCATTGATTTCTGCTTTTCAGCCTGGTTTTCTGAGGCAGCCACATAAAAGTTAAATACAAGCTATCTATGGCCTCATTGGATTGCGGTAACTCATTAAGCCAACGGTGGCTTTAATAAATCTGAGCGTAAAGATTGCTTTCACAGACACCCTCCACCTGGCAATGTGCCACTAATGAAACAGGGTGGCAGACCTAGTCTCGTTGGCACGCGGGGGAGGTGAGACATAGCTCCGGGAGGTGGTGAAGGGCTGACTTCTAAGGGTGGCATTGGACTTCAGAGGCGACCTCGGGTCGCTGGGGTCATGACAGCCCCTGTAGCACCAACCCCTCAGCAGTAAGTGGTGGGCACTTGGGCAGCGCTGGCGTGGGTTCCCTGAACAAAGCTGGTTTTAATCTTAAACCTGGACCCACGTATTGAGTGATCTTCGATTCCATTGGTGGCTTCATGGATTTCCCCCATTGTGATGGCCACTTCCCAAGGATGGTGACCGTCATTAGGTTCCTGGGCAATGTACAAAGCATTTTCCCATCCAGTGATGATCATCATCCCCATTTTACAGATGAGAAAACTGAAGTCTAGGGAGCACAGTGACTTTCCTGAGGTCTCCCAGCTGGTAGAACTGGGGCCCATAGCTCCAGGTCAAGGCTGTAGGTTAGATCCCACCTTTCTGACACACTGGCTCTGTGTCCTTATTGGGAAGGTTATTCAACCTTTCAAAAACCTCAGTTTTCAAAGATAATGAGGTAGATATCTCCTACTTGGGGGATTTATGAACTCCTACAGATCAGATGTGTAATGAGTGCTTAATACATGTTCGCTATTATTCATAGAGAATATGAGGCTGTATCAAAAACGAAAACCAGCCTTGCTGGGTTTGTTCAGTAGTTTCTCTGTCAGCCCTCAGATCAAAGAGTATTGGGGTTGATTCCCGGTCAAGGGCACACACTTTTGTTGTAGGGGGACAGGTAGGGGGCACATGGAGGATGCAACCAATCAATGTGTCTCTCTCACTTTGATGTTCCTCTTCCCTTCCTTTCTTCCTCCCTCTTTTTACTCTCTCTAGAAATCAATATAAATTATATCCTCAGGTGAGGATTAAAAAACAAACAAACAAACAAAACAAAAAACCAACCTGGTTAGTGTGGCTCAGTGGTTGAGCATCGACCTATGAACCAGAAGGTCATGGTTCAATTCCAGGTCAGGGCACATGCCCAAGTTTCCGGCTCCATCCCCAGTAGAGGGCATGCTGTAGGCACCTGATCAATGATTCTCTCTCATCATTGATATTTCTATTTCTCCCTTCCTCTCTCTAAAATAAAAACAAAAACAAAACAAACAAAAAAAACAATTGCATAAGGGCTGGAAAGTACTAAGGGAAATTTCTAGTTCCATTTCACACACATAGTGGAAACCCTCGCCCTTGCATCAGCCTTTCCAACCAAGGAGCACCCTTCCTCTTAGCATATGTTAAAAGAAACCCGTGATATTCCAGTCCCATTCAGCTGTGACTCATTATAGTAAATAGCGGTGCAAGGAGATGAGAAAAGATCTTAAATACACCGACTGACAGAATTTTTAGGGAGAGTGATACACAGGAAGATAAAGAGCAATCAGAAAAAAATTTGCATAAACCCCATGGTCTCAAAGGTCATCTATTCGGGAGTCTACTAAAGGAAATACATTTTAAAAAATATTCTGGATGATTATTTCATTGAAAAGGAAAGAATTTCAATGAACCAAGTCACAAGAGTAGAGTAGATTTATGTCAACTGCAACAACAATTAAACACACACACACACACACACACACAAACAGGATGTTTCTTTGGGAGGAAATTGGTTCATTCATATACAAGTGAAAACTTAAGGAGTAGTAAATTTGGCTATTTGCTCGATTTGGTTCAGCACCTTAAAATATATTGATATTAATGTGAATTATGAATTTATTTTTTTAAATGAGCTTTCTATTACACCCTTCATTCCACTTAGGAAAGAGAATCATTTCATATCTATTAATTTATTCGAACTTTATGATGACCCTCCAAGGTAAGTATTATCATTCCCACTTTATGGCAGAGTATAATGTGTACTTATTAAGGGCAGGGACCAAGGCTGTCTTTTTTTTCTTTTTATCCCCTGTGCCTGATGAATAAAATGTGAGCAGAATGTTACTGCAGAGCCTCCTGAATGTTCTGCTTGAGACATCCATCTTTTTTTAGGAGGCAGCACTGAGTGGAGCTTTAGATTCCAGCTTTGCTATCATTTCTCCTTGACTTCAAACCCCCGTTCTGCCACTTACCGATGATCTGACCTTTGGAATTATTTTTCTTAGAACTTAGCTTATAACAATGTTAATAATATCCACCTTGCCGAAACCGGTTTGGCTCAGTGGATAGAGGTCTGCGGACTGAAAGGTCCCAGGTTTGATTCCAGTCAAGGGCATGTACATTGGTTGTGGGCACATCCCCAGTAGGGGGTGTGCAGGAGGCAGCTGGTCGATGTTTCTCTATCATCGATGTTTCTAGCTCTGTATCCCTCTCCCTTCCTCTCTGTGGAAAGTCAATAAAATATATTTTAAAAAAATAAAAAATAATAATATCCACCTCATGGAATCTACACTAATAAAAGACAAACATGCAGACCTTCGTGATTCCCATCAGCCAATCAGGAGTGAGTATGCAAATTAACCCAACAAATATGCTGGACTCATTTGCATACATAGGTGCCAAGCAGTGGGGGGCAGGGGCAGTCTGCACCACCCCAGCAGCTCCAGGTCTTTGGTCAGCATGGAAAGGCAGAAAGGCAGCTCCGGGTCCGAGTGAAGGCAGTACCAGCAGCCAGGGGTAGGAAGGCCCATTCTTGCACGAATCTTCGTGCATCAGGACTCTAGTTGCTATAATAATCAAATCTTGATCTGACAAAATGAAGGGAGAAATGTAAAGTATTTGGTATGATATCTGACACATATTAATGATCCTAAAATGGTAGTTTTTCACCATCTCCTGAGTAGACTCAGAAATGCTAGGGTAAGCAGACATTTGACCACGCTGCGATTTTTTCAAGCATGCCTTTATTGTCTGGTCTGAAATGAACAGGACACTGCCTGGCAGGAGGGCTGCCCGCGGAGGGGCAGACCCAGGGGCCTCTCAGCAGCCGGGCAGGAGTCATCCGTGCTCCTGGGCGGAGCCTCTCCTCACGGAACGCAAAGGGCTGCTGGGCTGCTATTCGCAGGGGCCAGGGACCCGGCGTGAGTCTGTCTGCTACCTTTCAAACTGGGCCCATCCGCTTTATTATTTTCCAGGGCATCGTACAGACCTTTTGCCATGGGGGGTGGGTGGATCTGCTCATATAATTTCCAAGTAAGAGATAATTAGTACCGATCATTATTCACAGCGACAGGACGTCGTTTTTATGGTGAGCTATTGGGATATTTGCAGATTCGCTGGCTGTCTCTGGGACTTCCAGGGTAATTAAATCGTGGTGTAGTCCGCTCAGCTTTCACCGTCGCTGGCATCTTTAAAATGTGTGACCAGCACAGCCACGGGTAAGGAAGAATTGTGAGCTGATATTAACAGGCGGCGGGGGGGGGGGGGGGGGGGATTCAGGGTACGTGACTGGTGGCTGTGAGCTGGACACGTTGGGTAGGAAGTAAAGAATTAAGAGAAAGGGAGCTGACATTTAATGAACATCACCGAGGCACTGTTGTGCCCTTGTACCTGAACCCCAAAGACCATCAGGGAGCCATATCCGATGTAACGGCAGTAAGCCTGGATTTATTTAGGACCAGTACGAGCTCAGTCCCACCTATGCCGGCAACAGCGAGGCGAGAAAGAGGGCGAAAGTCCCATTTCCATGGGTTTTATACCCGGGGGCATATCATTCTGATTGGTTGGGTTAGGGATAGGGGATAAGGGATTGGTTGGGTTAGGGATAGGGAATAGGGGATATGGACCCCTGATTGGTTGAGCTAGGGATGGGTGATGATTGGTTGGGTTAGGGATAGGGAATAGGGGATATGGACCCCAGATTGGTTGGGTTAGGGATAGGGGATAGGGTTGTCGGGGGCTGGCTCCCCCCTCCCCCCCGCAGGGAAGGAGCACACAGAGGTGTCCGCTGGGGCCTGGCACATGTGCGCTGGTCCCGGCTGTTCAGCACTAGGACTTAAACTTTTTCTACATCACCCCCCACTCACAACCCCAGATCCTCCCAACTGTGACACCCCTCGTCGGGGCCACCGGCTTCTGCATTGCCTGGTCCACCTCCTGGGACACTAACGGGGCAGGACAGGGCGCCCTTAGCGACAAATCCGGGGGTCCTCCAGCCGAGGGGGGACTGCCGGAGCAGCGAGCGGGGAGCCCAGCGCCCCGGGACTCCCTGGCAGCCCGACGCCATCTCCTAGCAACCGGGCGGCGGCGGTCACGTGGTCCCCGCACGTGGCCGGGGGTTGAGCGGGGGTTGGAGCCCGGGCAGCTGGCTGGGCGGCCGGCAAGCTTCCCTCCGGAGTCCGTGGGATGGATCATCCTAGGTCGGGATGGATCATCCCCTCGTGAACCTGAAGGTGGCGACGGGCGGGGCGGGGCAGGGACCAGGTCTCCCGAGGGTGGGGGGCGCTTGCTTTTTAATTTATGGGAGGACACGCCTGCCCACTGAGCGGACCGGAGCCACCTTTCTGCCTTTCCATGCTGCCCAAAGGCCTGGAGCTGCTAGGGTGGTGCAGACTGCCCCTGCCCCTCCCCGCTGCTTGGCACCTATGTATGCAAATGAGCCCAGCCTATTTGTTGGGTTAATTTGCATACCCACTCCTGATTGGCTGGTGGAAATCACAAAGGTATGGTCGATTTGCATGTTTGTCTTTTATTGGTGTGGATTCCACGAGGTGGATATTATTAACATTGTTATAAGCTGAGGTTCTAAGAAAAAGAATTCCAAAGGTCAGGTCGTCGGTAAGTGGCAGAACGGGGGTTTGAAGTCAAGGAGAACTGATAGCAACGCTGGAATCTAAAGCTCCACTCAGCGCTGCCTGGTCCTTTCGTCAATCTCAACCCCCAGTGCTTACTTGGCCTGTGGGATGCTTAAACCAGGCCCCCTTTAAACACTTTCCCCGCGTGGCTCTCAGGATAACACAGCTAAGTGTCCCCTTCCATTTCTCTCTCCCCCTCTCTTCCTCTCTCCCTCTCTCCCTCTCTCCCTCTCTGTCTCTTCTTCTTCTTCTTCTTCTTCTTCTTCTTCTTCTTCTTCTTCTTCTTCTCTCTCTCTCTCTCTCTCTCTCTCTCTCTCTCTCTCTCTTGGTTAATCCTCACCTGAGGATATTTTTCCATTGTTTTTTTAGAGAGAGTGGAAGGGAAGGGAAGAGACAGAGACAGACACGTGGATTGGTTGCCTCCCGCTGGAGGATTGAGCCTACACCCGAGGTATATCCCCTTGACTGGAACTGAACCCAGGACCCTTCAGTCTGAAGGCCAACACTGAGCCAGACCAGCTAGGAGTCCTCCCATCTCTCAGTCTCCTGTGTTTGTTTCTCATTTGTGGATCTGCCCTCGGGAGAGGCTGGGGCTCGGGTTCGGCTGGGTTTTACTCTGGGCGGTAGGTCTGCTTCACGTTTGCTGGGTCTGGGGCTGAGACTAAGGAGGCAGTTCCCTGGGGCCTGTTGTCGTGGAGGGTCCTAGGCGTCTAAGAGGTCAAGCCACCCTGGGAACACTGAGGCCTCTGCTTGCTGCATGTTCCCTCCTGTTCCAGGGGCTGAAGCAAGTCACGTGGCCAAGTCACGTGGCCAAGCCCGTATCCAGGGGCAGAGGAAGGCTCTCTGCCAGCCCTAGTGAGAGGTCCCCGGGCAAAGGGCAGACGGGTAATTCCAGGATGGGAAGGGAGTGAGGGACTAGCACAGTAATTATCCCCAGATCGGCAAGGAGGTGGAGCAGAGCGCATAAGTGATTCCTGACACAGCAGAACCTCCGGCCCCCCACGCCGATGTCAGCCACGGCGTCCTGTAGCCCGAGCCCCGAGGGGACGCCGGCTTCAGCTGCTTGTCTCTTAGAATTACCGCAGCGTCAGCCGGGCCCCGGCACCCTCTCAGCCGGCGCGCACCGTCTGGAGCCCACAGCTCTGTGTGCGGAGAAACCAGACCCGTTAGGAGAGATCAAAGTCAGTTTTAAATAGACACAGCTCTTCCCCAGCAGGGTGCCGAGACGGGACAGCGAAGGAAAGGTTTGCTGTTTGTTTTAAGTTTGTTGGAATAACCAGAGAAGGTTTTTTAAAGGTTTGGATATCGATTTCTGGAAGGATCGGCTGCCAAGTGTGCTAACATTTTCAAGAAGAAGAAGTCTGAGATCAAAAGGGGGCTTCAGAGCAGAGATTTTCCCCCCACACTCCCCCCCCCCTCTTCCCCCCAACACACACACTGCGTTTGGAGCCTCAGAACGGAGCGATCAGAAGTGGGGCTCATGCGTGGTTTGATGTGCCCCTCGGACGGATGGATGAAATGCCACCATTTAGCTCAGTTCAGCAGATGTTGGCTGAGCCTCTGCCATGGCCACGTGCTCGCTTCTAGAAACAAGTGGGAATAAGAGTCCGTGTTGCCCCTGCGTGTCTGGGTCACCTGGGCAAGCCGAGTGTCTCCCAGAGGCTCCCTTTCTTCGGCTGTAAAGAAAGCACGTTTGGCCCCGCCGCCTCAGTGGTTGAGCGTGGACCTGTGAACCAGGAGGTCACGGTTCGATTCCCAGTCAGGGCACATGCCCCGGTTGCAGGCTCCACCCCCAGTAGGGGGCGTGCAGGAGGCAGTCGATCAGTGATATCCTCTCATCGATGTTTCAATCTGTCTCTCCCTCTTATCCTCTCTGAAATCAATAAGAATATATATATATTTTTAAAAAAATTCTTTTTATAAAGAAAGCATGTTTGACATGTGAATTCTGAGGTCCCTGCCAGATCTAAGATTCTAAAGTCCACAAACTGGATGACGGTCTTTGCTCACTTGCCGATCATTAAAACTACAGAGGTGTGCATTAAAAGATAAAAAATTAAAAAATCAGACCTGCTACAGCTCCAGGCTTCATAGGATGGAACAGGGAAGTTCAAGTTTCTGCCCATGAATTGCTAAGAATTCCTGGGGCAGATGACTCATGACTGCATCCTTACCCTCATTCCCTGTCCCCTCATCTCCCAGAAAAAGGTTTATTGCTCCATTGTCATTCTCACCCCCGCTGTGTATATAAATCCCACCTTTCCTGCTCTGTTCGGCAGTTCAAATGCCAACTTTAGGTATAAGGAGGTGATAGCAAAGGAGTAATTGGTGTCCGCTGGCATCCCATTGACCCGAGTTGGGGCCCTGCCACTTGTCAGTTGTGTGACCTTGGGGGGGGGAGTGACTTAACCTCCCCGAGCCTCAGTTTTCCTACCTGTAAAATGGGGATGCTAATGGCAGATTCTTCCCCATAGGGCTGTTGCAAGGGATATAAGTTAAGCTCTTAGCCCCGAGTTTGATGGAAGAACGCCCTACAATTATCGTCATCATTATCCGTGCGCACTTTCAGGCAAAGCTAGAATCTGTCAGCTCATTTATTCTCTTCCTGGAAAGTTTAGGACTTTGAAAAAAAAAGAACAGGGTTATACCGTCACTCAAAGTTAATGAAAAATGTCTCATAACTCCATCCGACATGCTCCATATATAAAAGTTCACATGGGTTTGTAAAAGCACGTGCGGCTTTGAACTAAAACGATCAGAGCAAGAAGATCTTTTTTAAAAAAAACAATGATTACCCAGTGCTGCCACAGAAACCCTCTCAGTGAAGGTGAGATTGCAACTGGTGGTGACACGGGGACCTCGCCCACCTGCATGTCTCCTAAAGAATGACAGCACGAGGTAGATCAGTGGTTCTAGGCCAGTGGTTCTCAACCTTTCCAATGACGCGGCCCTTTCACACAGCTCCTCATGTGGTGGTGACCCCCAGCCATAACATTATTTTCTCTACAGCAGCGGCTCTCAAACTGTTCGAGACCCACAGGTTGAGAACTGCTATCAGGGTCTCCTGAGACCATCGGAAAACACAGATATTTACATTATGATTCATTAACAGTAGCAAATTACAGTTAGGAAGTAGCAACAAAAATAATGTTATGGTTGGGGTCACCACAACATGAGGAGCTGTATTAAAGGGTCGAGGCATTAAGAAGGTTGAGAAACCACTGCTCTAGACTGTCCTTTTCTTCCCAAACGCTGCCTAGAGGGCTCAGGCTCACCCAAAGCTCTAAGGCCCCTGTGCTTGGTGACTTTCTGCAGGACTTCTCCCCTCCTTCCCCCCCCAACCCCCCAACCCCCCCCCCCCCACGACTCCCAGGGAAGAACTCGGCTCTGGTTCCGTTCTCTGACACAGGACAGCCATTTCAGAGCCTGGACAGATGCATCCCTGCGAGCCTGGGGGTGACGCAAGGGGCTGGGGCTGGACCCCGTGTGCTGGACGCAGGGTCCCGGCCAGTGGCAGGCTTGATGAGAGGAGGTGTGAGCCCCTCCCCTTAGCCTGGTGGCCAGCTGTCTCTGGGAAAGGTGTCAGTGGCATTTTGCTGCCAAGACGGCTGAGGACGCTGACCGAAGGAGCTGTAACGGGCATCGCTCTGAGCAAACCCAGTCGCCTCTTGAGCTGCCCACACGCCTGGTCACGCAGCCTGTGCTTCCAGGTGCGGATCAGACATCGTTTTATGTCTCCTCCGCATCAAAGAAGGCAGGTGAGCCAATAGAGGGGCAGCCCATTGAGATAAACTTGGCAGCTTCACAATGCACTGGCCAGGGACACGTGATCCCAGTGAGCCAAACGTTGACTACAATTACGTAGACAATGGGACAGCGAATCCTGGGTGTCGGGTGGAGGGGGCAGCCCAGTCCTTTATGGACTGAGCAGTCTGAACTATTTGGCTCACCAACATTTCCCCCCAGGGTGCGTTAGTGCTGGAAAGGGTTGGGGTGACTCGACCACAATCCCAAGGCCCCTTCCTCCTCCTGCCGCATCCGTTCTTGAGAAAGGATCATACGCGTTGCCACGGGGCCCAGAGGGGTGTTAGGATCTTAACTTCCTTGGTTGGTGGGTGCCTAACAGTGTCTCCTCTGTGGCCTGGAGTGGGGGTCGCGCTGTTCTTCTTCGCTGTCTGGGTGAGAAAGGCTGGCCCTGAGCCGCGTTCCTAGTGCAAAAAGCAGCTACGAGGAGAGAGAAATGATTGAGGAGCGAAGCAGAAGCTCACGGAGCCCGAGCCAGGAGCGGGGGCGGGAGAGGGAATGAGTGGGAAGAAGTCTCCTGCTGAAGATGCCGCTGGTGAGACAGCGAGAGAGATGGAAACACGGGAGAAAGCGATCCTGAAAATCCCGTTCTTGGAAAATCCCTCTCTGCTCCTTAGCGAGTCGAATGCACTTCCGTTAAAAATATCTCCACCTCCCCCCATCCCACCCCGCACCACCCTGGAAAGCAGAGAATGCAATGTGTATGGGATGGAGAGCACAAGAATAATGCTATCTGTGAGAAGAGAATAAATTTCCCACTTAGGGTAGGTCTGTAAAGTATTTCAAGCCACTTGGGTACCATTTCGTGAGCCAAAGGAACTAATTTACCAAGTGGGTCCCCAGGGCCCAGGGGAACGAAAGCTCGGGCAGCCGGTAGCGGCTCCCTCGCCTGCGTCTCCCCTCAGACCAGGGTGGAGGGTGTGGGGTGGGAGTGTGCACAGGGACGATGAGGCTGTATTGTGTACCAGTGGGGGGGGGGGTACGCAGGGAAGAGACACCTTGGAATTGGGTGCATCAGGCTTGACTCTGCTTCCGCTGTTTTCCGGCTGGGTAAGTGTGAGCAAACCTTCTGAGCCGACGTGCTTCCTGGTGTGCGGAAAGGGGACAGGAACCCCGTCTTCAGTCCTGGGAGGGTGCCGCCCGAGCGAGGGGAAATGAATAGATAAGCGCAGTGGCCGGCCACAGTGCAAATCCGAAGAATGGGAGCCGCCCTCCCCACTGTCACTGTCAGCCTCACCATCCTCACCATTCTCACCATCCGCACCAACATCATCTCTACCATCTGCGTCTGCATTGCTGCCCTCATCCATTGAGTCCTGTCCAGGCGCCTGGCACTCTGCCAGATGCTTCTCACACAGTGCCCCATGTAATCCCTCAACATGTCTGTGATGTGGGTGGTAAAGTTATCGTCATCCCATTCTGCTGATGAGGACATTGAGAAGCAAGTAACTCATTGAGTGTCACATAGCTAGTAAGGGGCGGAGCTGGCACTTGAACCCTGGTCTAACCTCAGAGCCCTCGGCGAAGGGGGAGCTCATTGGTGACGTCAGTTGGCATGCGCCAGCCTGTAGGCTATAGAGAGGGGGCGTCACTGAGATGAGGAATGAGAGCGGAAGGCCTGTGGCTGGCAGACTTGACTGGATCCCCTTTTGCCTTGTTTGAGGGACCCCCCCCCAGAGGCTGTTCTGTGGGCTGGAAAGTAAAATCAGTCCCCGCACATGGAGATAGCCAGGGGGTGAGAGGGCAGGGGGTACAGCAAGGTACCTGGACGTGGGCCAGTTCTGTGGGTGCCGTGGTGGTTTCTACCAGTGGACATATTTGTCCGAGGGTTTGTACTTTTCTTGGCTGCTGCTGTTTGCCCACTGTCACTCCTGGAGGCCGTGACAGAGCCAAGAGCCTAGAGCCCAGGCCACTGTGCGCCTTCTTCCACAATCCCCACCCCCACCCACCCCCAAACGAGAAATGTCACAAAACCAGGGAACATTCAAGCAAGAAAAAATTGCACTTCTCTCGAGAAATACACTGAGTGGCCAGATTATTATGATCTCTGAATGCATAATAATCTGGCCACTTTGTGTGTGTGTGTGTGTGTGTGTGTGTGTGTGTGTGTGTGTTTGTCTGTGTGTGTGTGTTAGAGGCCTGGTGCATGAATTCATGCATGGGTGGGGTCCAGTCAGCCTGGCCAGGGGGAGGGGACATGGGCAGTTGGCCCGCCTGCCTGCTGGTCGAACTCCTAATTGAGGGGACAATTTGCATATTAGCCTTCTATTATATATAGGATATACACTGAGTGGGCAGATTATTATGCGTTCAGAGATCACAATAATCTGGCCACTCAGTGCAGGAGCTGTAAGTGTGTCTGCTTATGTGGTTAGTGTATATGCTTAGAATGTATCTATTTCAACAGAGGAGCTTCTGAATTAAAGAGCTGTTTGCAAAGGAAAAACACACACAAGTGACTGGGTTGGTTAAATACATACACAGAAAGGAGGCCTGACTAGCCTTTGGACCCTTAGGTGAGAGACCGCTTGGGAGCCAAGAGGAGAATGTCACTCTGCAGCCGAGTGACTGTGCTCTGTGTCCACACGCCCAGCCACGCGTTGTCTAATGACAGGGGAGGTCCCGAGAGGGTGTCGTCAGGCGATCTCGTCATTGCTGGGCAAACATCACAGAGGCGCTCACACAGGCCTGCAGAGCACAGCCCACCACACACCTGGCTCTGTGCTACCAGCCTGGGCACGTTACTGCACTGAACACTGTAGGCAACTGTGTCACCGCGGTGTTGTGTATCTAGACATGGGAAGGTGGTAAGAATAGGGTATGCAGTGCTCTTATACCACGGACAGCGCAGCACGTGTGTGTGTGTGTGTGTGTGTGTGTGTGTGTGTGTACACAGCATCATTACAAACACGTAAGGAATGCGTGGTGCTATGATGTTACCACGGCTACCTCACTAGGCGACAGGAATTTTCAGCTCCATTAAAATCTTATGAGACCACTGTTGCATATGTGGTCCATTGTGCTGTGCATGAGTGTGAGTATGTGTGTGTGTGTGTGTGTGTGTGTGTGTGTGTGTGTGACTGTGCATGTACACACACACATATATAATCCACACCTGCACACTTACTTTTCCATCCAATGGCTGTGAGCCCCACAGTCCTCTGCCCTGTTTTTTCCTCCTGGTTTCTTTTTTTCTCCATCCCTTCATTCACGTCTGTGGTATGAGGGCCAGTAATGGTGGGAGCATGGGGGATGTTCTGGGGAAGGGAATGTGGCTTAGCTGTTGGGATTCGCTGCCTGCACACACGTCTATGGCTCCTAGCCCCCCTGGTCTCCTCTCCCGGAGCCCTGGTGGCCCTCTTAGAGACGCTTCCCCCTTTTCCACGAAGCACATGTTCAGACGCACTCAGCCAGAGGAAACCGTGTAAACATACTGAAGATACATCTCCTAGCCTGGCCGGGATCTGCATGTGACAATTTGAATACACAGAGCATCCATCTGCAGAGAGGAGGCTGGTTCCCAGGGGACTCGCGATGGAGGGCTGAGGGAGGGCGGGACCGGCTGCCATCATCCGGAAGAGAAAGAGGGGAGCCTCGCAGCCACGCCCGAGGCCCAGAAGGTTCCTGGCGCTCACGGTTCCACCCGTGTGCCCAGTGCGCTATGAGAGCCTGGTGCCCAGAGCGATGAGCTCAGGCTTCACCTGGCACAGACGCTCCTGGGCAGCTCGCTGTGAGCAGATGCCAGCACGGCCCCGGAGTGGCTGCGTGGTCAGGAGGGGGCCCTGGACCCACATTTCACAAGCATCTCCTGGGACCCCATGCCAGGGGGGGCTTCATCTTCATCTGGCTGCAGGCTGGTCCCGTGTTCTTCACTGTGGCCAGACTCTTTCCCACCACGGCCACCAGGTTCCTCCCTGTCTCTCGGCCTCCGTGTCTCCACCAGTAAACAATGGGGGTGCTGGAGGAAGTGATCCTGAGGTTGCCTTATAGGGCCAAATCGCATCCTTTGGTTGCAGGCCATCTCTGTGGGGTTTACTGGGTCACTTCCAAGGGACCCCGCTTGTCCTGGCTTCGGGATTCATTGCACCCTCTTTCGCTCTCAACAGCGTCCCCGTTTAGACATTAAATGACGAGGCCACTCTGTTTATGGGAAGAGGAAGGTGCATAGGAGGGAGGTTGCTGTCAGCAATGGCTTAGGCCAGGGGTGGGAAAACTTTTTGACTTGAGGGCCACAATGGGTTCTTAAACTGGACCGGAGGGCTGGAACAAAAGCAACCTGACCATGCTGGCACTCTCATCTTGGGCTGCTGGTGAAAGAGCAGAGGGGAGAGCCAGAGAACCCTCTGCTCTTTCGGCTCCGCAGGCCGGATAGAACAGCCGAACGGGCCGAATCCGGCTCTCGGGCCGTAGTTTGCCCACGGCTGGGTTAGGCTCTTTGCCTTGTTTTGTTTTTTTTTCCCCCTTAGGCATTTTCTTTCTCTGAGCAAAGATGGTTTTGCACTCTCCAAAGTGCCCAGGCAAGCTTTGACAGGCACCGAACACGCGTGGCCCAGTTTGCGCATTCTGCTCAGAAAGATGGGACCCTCAGCAAACACTGCCGGGGGCTGGCGACAGCAGAAGGACCAGCGGTGGCCCCGTCTGGGCCTCGGATGCTGTTCGGCTGTGAGGGAGGGATGACAACCAGCGACGCTGGGAAAATGACAGTGGGACCCTATGCAGCCACTCCGTTTCCTGGTTCAGTTCTTTTCGTTTTAATACTATGTATCTTATTGATTTCAGAGAGGAAGGGAGAGGGAGAGAAACATCAATGATGAGAATCATTGATGGCTGCCTCCTGCAGGCCCCACACTGGGGATCAAGCCTGCAACCCAGGCCTGTGCCCTGGACTGGGAATCGAACCGTGACCTGATTCATAGGTTGATGCTCAACCACTGAGCCACCCCAGCTGGGCCTAGTTCAGTTCTTAGCATCTGCTTACTGAGGAGTGAGGCAGGGGCTACTTCAGGAACGTGACAAAGGCTGGATCCTGAGACGGAATGCACAGCACTGCCAGTTCTCATGGCTGTGGACCCCAGAGGGAGAGCGATGGAGGACAGAGCCCTTCCCCCAGTTGCTTACATGTGTCTCCCGAGACATGAGTTGTAGACGCACATTAGCCCCCAGATGGGCACGCGGGCTTCCCACAGGGTGTTAGGCAGATGGGTAAGGACAGGGCTTCTGTGACTGGTTAACCTGAGGTCACCGGGGGAGGAGCAGTGATGGACATTGGGGGAAAGGAAGGTAGACTAGAGACCCTTTTGCTTTCAGCCAAGTAGAGCAGGGGTGGGCAAACTTTTTGACTCGAGGGCCACAATGGGTTTTTGAACTGGACCAGAGGGCCGGAACAAAATCAACCTGACCATGCTGGCACTCTCATCTTGGGCTGCTGGTGAAGGAGCGGAGGGGAGAGCAAGAGAACCCTCTGCTCTTTTGGCTCCGCGGGCCAGATAGAACAGCCGAACAGGCCGGATCCGGCCCGCGGGCCGTAGTTTGCCCACGGCTGGTCTAGAGGCTAATGCTGAGAGCTGGTGCTTGTGTTTGTGGAATAATATAAGGGGACGCAGCTGGGAAAAGCCCCTTTCCCATGTGAAGAAAAAAATTCTCAAAAAGCAATTCTTTAAAATCCTAGGAAGCACCCTAGGAGTTTCTAAAGTGAGTTTCTGGAAACCTCCATGGCTGTACTGCAGTGGGGACGAGGAGGCAAAGCCGAGAAGGGGCCCGAGGAATGGGTCTCTGCTTTCCCTGCCTTCGCTGGGTGTTTTGTTTTGCCCTGACTCTCAGATTCTGGTGTGTGGGAACGATCCCACTGATGAGAACATGAGTAACACCCGGTCAGCTTGTTTACCACACAAGCACGCTCCCACACGCTCATTTGCAGAACGCCGACGCTAGGTGAGTGGCCAGGATGCGCGATGACTACCGTCACCACTGAGCACCCCCCACCCACCCCTGCAGAAGCTCACAGGGCAGAGGGAGCGGGACCTGGGAACAGACACATTGTGGTGCCTTCTGATGAGGGCGGGGCCGAGGTGTGAGTGTCTCATACACTCACACACACAGATGTGTGAGCAACATACACATACACACACTCAACTATACCCTCTCACACACACAGACGTGAGCAACATACTCACACACAACATTCACATACACAGAGGTGTGAGCATCTCACACACATACACACACTCAACTACACCCTCTCACACACACAGAGATGTGAGCAACATACACACCACACATACACCCAGAGGTGTGAGCAACGTAAACACACAACACATACACACACACACACACACACCCCTCTCCAGTTAAAAGCTGCTCTTCATTGTTTCCTCAGGTTACTCCCTCTCCCCCACCTTTTTCTGTATTTGCATATACACTGACTTTTTATTGAGGCAAAAATCACACAGCATAAAACTAACCATTCTGAAGTGCACAATCCCTTGGCATTTTGTACCATCACGGTGTTGGGCAGCACAACCTATGTCTGCCTCCAGAACATTGGCACCGCCCCCAAATGAAGCTGGTGCTGGTAAGCAGTCCCTCCCCCCCCCTCCGCCCCCAGCCCGGCACAGCTGAGCCTGTCTTCTGTATCCGCGGAGGTACCCTCCCTGGCTGTGGCACAGCCATGGCATCACTTCTCTGCCTGGCTTATTTGGCTTAGCACAGCGTTTCTGAGGCTCACCCGCATCGGTGCCTATCGGTAGGTTTTAGGTTCCTTTCCCTGGCTGATTAATATGCCACCGTGTGGATATACCACAGTGTGCTTGTTCTTTTTTGTCTTTTTTTAAAGGACATCTGGGTTGTTTCCACTTCTGGCTACTGTGCACACAGGGGCCTCTGTACAGGTTTGTGTACACACAGTTGTCTGAGCGTGTCTTCACCTCTTTGATGCACAATTCTGGGAGTGAGATTCCTCGGTTCTGTGTTTGTTCTAGATCTAGCTTTTTCAGGAACCACCAGAACGCTCTTCACAGTAGCTACACCACGCCACGCCCCTTGGGAAGCCCCACAAAGCTCTCTCATGGTGATACCCCCCCCCCACCCATAAATTACCTGAAGAACGTCAGTCCTGATTTACAAACATGCCCAGAAGTCTGAGCGCCTGAGTGGGCCCCGTGGGTCAGAACCTGTGCTAACGAGGCCACCGCCAGGGTCCATCCCCAGCTGACCAGTCACTGAGGGGAGTGGGCAGAGTGAGAACTGTGCTGCCCCATGCTCCACCGTGGAATGCCCTGCTGGCCTTTGTAGTGGTCACAGCGGACGGAGCAAGAGTGCACGCGTATGGCTCCCCATGGAAGGAAAACAAGCCAGCACCCTGCCCTCCCGAAGGCACAATGGGAATCAGATGATCGCCCACGTCCTGGTTTCACCTGATTTCGGCAGGCACCTGGGGGTACATTGCTTTAACCTGCCCACACCTCCAGTTTCCTCATCTCCACAATGGGAACGGGAATCCTCGCTCCACAGTGCACACAGTAGGCTTCCAACAAATGCTGTTGAACCTCCGGGGTGGGCCAGCTCGCTCTAGGCCCGAGGGCTGCCCCAGTGGGCTCGGGGCTCTCTGAGCCGCTCTCCAGGGCTGACCAGCTGGATGGCGGCGGTGCACGGGTTACTGGCTGCTTTAAATTGTCCTATTTGCATGGAATGAGGCTTGCTATGGTAACAAGGTCTGGTGGATGGAATCCAGGGCCCCAGTGAAAAATGCAGAGCCTGTGCTCCGGGAGAGAGAGGCGCTGGATGGGTTTGTCAACGCGAGGGTTAGCTCAGGTCTCGGGGGCAGGGAGCGGGTCACTGAGGCAGCTGGCCTCCAACCTCCTGCTCCAGGTAGGAGGGCAGAGGGCGAACCCCGCTGAGGCCTTTTGGCTTTCTCTCCTGGCCTCACCCCCTTGGCCCCCACCCCACCCCACCCCACCCCCCTCACCCCTTGCTCAGAAGCTTGGGACCTGGCCAAGGCCACCCCTCCGCCTGGGGCGCATACGGGCTTCAGGCGGGAGGGGAGGACACAGCCGGGGTGGCCAGCCTGGGGATGCATGGGGTGCTCCTTTGGGGGAGGACCTCGCGGGACGGGGCAGCCAAAGGGGGGCGTGGGCAGGGGGTGGAAAGTGAGGCGCGCGGGGCACCAGCCCAGCTCCCCGCGTGGGAAGGGACCCGCGAGGCTGGACCTCCACTCCTGAGCTCCCGCCGCGGGCTGCCCCTCCCCTGGCGCCCCGCGCCCGCTCTCCCTCTCCGGGGGGGTCCCCTTCGCCAAGCACCCCCCTCTCCCTCTCTCTCTCCCGAGCACCCACCTCCTCCCAGCCCAGCGCGGCGGGCGCGGGGCGCTAGTTCGCCAGGGCGGGGGCCGCGCCACCGCGTCGGGGAGGGGACCCGGGGCCGGCCTCGGACCCGGCCCGCCCCGCCCCGCGCCGGGGGGCGCCACCTGGGCGCGCTCAGAGCCGCCTCCCGCCGCCCCCGCCCTGTGGGGGGGTGTGTCCCCGAAGCGGGGGGCGCGGGGGGCCCCGGCTGCGCCCCGGCCGCCGGCGCAGGCCCCCTCCGGGGCGCGCGGCGAATGGTAGGCTCCACTGGAGAGCGCCGGGCGGGCGGCGCGGTGTCCTTCCCCGAGCGCTCCCGGCGCCGCCGGGGTCTGGGGGAGCAAGGCTGCTCCTCCTCCTCCTCTTTCTCCTCCTCCTCCTCCTCCTCCTCCTCCTTCTCCTCCTTCTCTTCCTCCTCCTCCTCCTCCTCCCCCTCCAGCCCCCGCCCCCTCCCCGGCCGCCTCGCTACCGCCGCGGCCGGAGGCGCCGCTGTCATTCCAGCGCCCGGGGAGCCGGCGGCGCGGCGTGCGCCGGGGGTCGGGGCGCGGGGGGAGCCGGACGCGGGCGGGGGGACCCAACAGGTAGAGCCGGGGGGGCCCGGCCTCGCCCCCCCACCCCCCCCCCCGCGCGCCATGCAGCCCTTTGTCGCCCCTCTCGCCCCCAGGCCAACATCCTGAGCATGATGGAAGACAATAAGCAGCTCGCGCTCCGCATCGATGGGGCGGTCCAGGCGGCCAGCCAGGAGGTGACCAACCTGCGGGCCGAACTCGCGGCCACCAACCGGAGGCTGGCGGAGCTGGGCGGCGGCGGCGGCGGCCCCGGCCCCGGCCCGGGCCCCGGAGCGGCGGCGGCCGGCAGCACGGCGGCGGCGGCGGCAGACTCGGCAGCGGCGACCATGGAGAACCACCAGCTCGGCGTGCAAGGTAGGGATCGCCTGGCGCCGGTCTGCCTGGCCGAGGAGAGGCGAGCGAGCGAGGGAGCGAGCAGGACCCGGGCTCCACGGAGGAGGTGGCCGGGGGCTTGGTGTCCCCGACACCCGTGGCGAAACCGCCTTGCATGTGGCTTTGTAGCCCTTTCCGCCGCCCGGCAGCGGCCACCCCGGCTCCCCCGCGGGGAGTTGCAGGCGGCTGTCATTAAGGACAACCGGGGCGCAGTGTGCACGGCTCCGGCGATCGCGCGAGGGACATGCAGCCAGCCGGCCCCTCTGGCCGCAGAAAGTGCCCTTAGCTACCATCCCTCAGGCCCCACTCCCTGGGCAAACTTTTCATGCCCGGGCCCTTGCCTCCCACCCCAGCCCGGCTGGCAGGGGCGAATGCCTCCTCTCCCCGGGTCCGGAGCCTGCCCCCTTCGGAATGGCTGTCTCCCCAGGAGCCAGCTCCAGGCTCTGCTGTGATGTTGGGGGCAGAGGCTTGCGCCGCTGCACACTTTTCTCCACGGGCGCCAAGCCCCTCGTCTTCCATTGCATCTGGACTTTATTTTCTCTCCATCTGAGATCGCGCCGGGGCAGTGGCATATCAGTGCAACAGTAGATGCCCCCGCTCGCTCGGAGGGGAGTCTCCGTTTCCAGCAAATATAAACACGGCAGCACTTTGCAGGGGGGAAAATCTTAGATCTCCGCGGCGGCTGAGTGATGGGCTCCTTTGGAAATGACGGCGCCTTCGGTGGTGGTGGTGGTGGTGGTGGTGGTGGTGGTGGGCTGCAGAACGGGCCGCTGGGAGGGACGCTGCAGCTGGGGAGGGAAAAGAGACAGCTGGCCTGTGCTGACACTGACAGCGATGAACCCCTGCAAGGGTTAAAGGGGAAAGAGGCATCCAAAAAAAAGGGTCCTGTTTGTTTTCTGTGAATTGCAAAGTAAAATGCTCAAAGCTGGCTTTTTTTTAGGGTTTTTCTTCTTTTCTTTTTCCCTTTTTTTTTTTTGTTCTTGCCTAATTGTCCTTTAAAAAGCAGGTGTAACTGGTTAGTAACATCATTGGAACTGTAAACTGCTGAAATCCAGAACAGGACAGAAAGAAAAAAAAAAAACACAGAACAGTCACTTGTATAAACATGTCGCTGGATGAAGCAGGAGGTGCCAGGGGCTCAGAAGGATGCTCTGGTTTTGTTGTGATTGCGGGGGCTTCTCCTAAGTGTGGGGGCCTGTTTTCGTAGGAGCCCCCAATGCCGGCTCTCCGTCAGTTTCCTTTCGGCCTTTCCTTCCCAGGGAAGGGTGCTTTCCCAGGCGTGAGCTGTGAGGCCAGGCCGGGTTGTCAGTACTGCCGTGTTGAATCCCGCATCAGATGGGAACTTGGTACTTGAGGAAGTCTGGAACTGGGGCATCGTCTGGTCCCGAAGCAGCCACGAATGACGTAATGGTGGAAGGTGTCGTGGGCTGGTGTTTGCCGCGCGGTGTTCAAGGTGGCGGTCTGCACGCTGTCCTTTGCCACTCGCTGTGTCGCCGCGTGGCGTGCGGGAGATGCTCTCTGCTGCGGCTCGGGGGTCGGGGGGAGGGGGCATGGCAGATGCTGTGCTTTTTACAGGCGGGGACGCCTGTATTTCTTCCTATGTGAAGAAATAGCCAAGAACTGGGCATTTTGCTGAGGATCCAAAGCCACGCTCGCTCAAGGGGAATGAACAATGCCCGGTTTAATTCCCCACCGGCCGCCGCTTTCCGCAGCCAAGGGAAAGTTGGGTGGAATTTCTCTCTGAGTCCGGGGTCCGGCTGCAGACAGAGTATGCTGAGGGGGTCGCTGCAGCCATGGTGTGCCTGCTCCGCGTGGAAGTTGAGACACTTAGCGGACGGTGACATGGTTGGGGTAAAGCACCGAGGGGGGGGGCTGTTTTATTTCCCTTTTTCTCCTGCAAAAGCACCCACAAGGCTGTGGAGATGGCAATGGCTCTGGGGTCTCTGGCTCTGCTGACAAGCACGCAGCCCGGCAGCTCCCTGGTGCTCTTGGGGGCCCGCCCGCCCGCCCACGTGGGTGGCTGGAGGAAGCTGGTCCTGATTTCTCCTCCTCCGCGTGCCACCGGTATGTTCCAACCCCTTCCCTTCTTCCCACGGGGCATTTCGTAATTTCACAATCGGAAGACAAAACGTTCAAGGGTTGAACTGAACTTCATTGTTGGCCGCACATGCCTCTCAATGGATGTGGATTCAGAACTGGCGCGATGGTTGAAAAGAAAACCAGCCCCCCCTTACACATGGGGGGGGGCGTTGTGTATTCCTCTGCAGCCACAGGCCCCTCAACCCAGTACTGTGCACGTGACTTGCTGTCTGTGAGGGTTTTTTTGTTTGTTTTGTGTCCTCGGCATCCTGCTAGCTCAGAACCCGCCGCAGAGCTGGCCTGCTGGCTGCGGCTGCTGGCGCCTCCGGGGTCCTGAAGGGAAGCGCTGGGTTCTCTGGAGTTGATGTTCGCACGGGGTGGGTTGGTTGCCCCCTGCATCTTCATAACGCGTCTCCAGGAAGGCCCACCGAGGCGCAGCTCTGGGGGTTCCTGACGGTCCCCCCGAATCAGTAGTCTTCTGGGCTGGTGTTGTCTGGGTGGGCGCGAGTCAGTGGGCCCGGGCCCTCAAAGTCCTTGGTGCTCTCGAGCCATCGCTTTCCAAATCTAGGTTTTTGAATGAAACGAGTGTCTTTCAAAACGCAACCACGCAAGTCATCTTTTCACTAAAGGGCACTCTGCGCACATCCCCTGCACACGCGCGTGTCCTTTTAATAATATCAGCACAAATGGTTACTGGGCAGAGTCACCTTTTGCTCTCCCTGCCAAGCCATCGTAAAACTCCCTTCCCGAATGCTTTGTTTACACGTGTAAAAAAAAAAAAAAGCGAGTCCAACAAGCAAATCCACGCACCCACCCACCGCTGGAGGCTTTGTCCGAGGGACCATGTCGGGCGGCAGGTGAGTTGATGAGGGAGACTCGAGTTTTCCCGGAGGGTTAACGCAAGGGTGTCGTTTCAACAAAAGAACGGCTCTCGGCTGGTCCCCTCTGCGAGCTGGCATGGTTGCTATGTAACGGGAGTGTAGAAAGTGAACTGCTGAAAATCTGGGCTCTCGGCACTTTGCAGGATCTTCTTTCGGAATCTGTGTTGAAAGAGCGCTTGGCAGCCGGCCCATCTTCCCTCCCTGCCTCCAGCGAGTCGGAGAAGGCCTAATGAGGATGCTGGCATCCAGGGCCGAGCGCATCCCGCGCAGGGTGGCGCGTCCCAGCTCCCAGGCCGGCCCCCGGGCTGGGGAGGTCGGGGCAGCTGTCGCAGGTGGGCAGACGGAGCCTCGGAAAGGGCCGAGCCACGCGCTGCTCCCAGTTCGTCTTGCTGTCGGTAGCAGGGAACGGGGCTGTTGAAAGTAACATTTCTTAAGCTGTTTTCGTCTCCCGGGAAAATGTGTTTCAAACCCTTGCTGTTCTTCGAGAGGGCAAACAGAGCCCTGTGTTTCTCCGGAAACATTTCGCCCTGTGAATGACCGATATTGAAGTCACTTGGTTGCTTTGCTGTGCATAGAAGGAAACAGTGAACCGCCACACTGTACCCAATCCAAACAGGTGTTCACTGAATTTAACCTGGAAGACTTATGCCCAATAGGATGCCATGCATTGGTGTGTGTGTGTTTTAAGGAAATATGTACTTAGATGCCTTTGCCAGTGGGGGTGCCGATAGCGTCTTTCTTGGGTGGTGAGGACTGGGTGCCTCTTGCATTGGTTAGCCTGGGCATGGGCCAACATGCCATTCCCTACATCTGTACACGTTTCCGTAAGTAGATGCAGGTTAAGCAGACATTAACATAGGCTGTGACTTCGGGCCCGACTGCTCGTTCTTAGCATCGCCACAGCCGCGGAAACGGCGGTGTGAATTACCCTTGGACCGAGCTGAATGTGTGCGTAGCCTGCAGAGATCTAGACACAGTTGCTTTGCAAAACACGCCTCGTCTTTTGGCATCCCCTTCTCGCCCCTCCCTGCCTCTGCTCCCGGCTCCTCGGCTAGACCCCTCTTTTCTAGGAAGGAGCCTTTTCAGATGGCAGAGCCACTGGGAACAGAATCCCTGGGGCCTTCTGGTTGCTTGGCCCAGAGTCCTGGAGCTCAGTGCGCAGCACAGGCCTCGGGTTCCAGCCGGGGGACCGGGATGAAAGAGGCACGTGGGAGGGCTGCCACTCGACGGGGCTTCGACGTCCCTCCCGACAATCACCGTGCGTGGTCACAGAGAGATAGATTACTTACAGATCGGGACAGCGTGGCTGAAATTAGTTATTGATTGGCTATTATTTACCGGCTTTCCATTGTCTATGGGAAAATGCCTTCAGGGGACCCCTTAAGTCAAGTTTCTGGTTCTGGTTAATTTCACGCTTTCAAATGTCTATGATTTATCGAGGCCCTTCGAAACTTCCGTCAGAGGAACAGGAAGCCCACGCCCGTCCGCCCGGGGTAGCACAAGGCCTGCTCTCTCCATCAATCCCCCCGCTGCTCCCCAAGAGCGCTGGCACATCTCAGGGATCCTGTGGGTTATAATTTGTGACTTCTGGCTGCCAGGGGGCCGGGAGCAGATGGGCTTGGCAGGTGGGGCGCGCTCGCTGGAATGCTGCCTGCTCGCCACGTAAGTCATGGGGGCCCAGAAGGTCAAGCTTGGGATGATGGCCGTATTCACTGCAGATCATATATGTCGGGGGTATGTCCAGGCCTCTCCGTTGTGTGGCCAGGGAAAGTGAGATCCACACGCATTCCTCAGTTCTTTCCAGAACCTTCCCAGGACTGGCTGATGTGGTGGCAGTTGGCTTCTCCCGCCCTGCCCTCTGGCAGGCGGGGGCGCACGTGCACACACACATACACACACACACACACACACACACACACACACGCTCTGCCGCTGCAGCCAGGGGATGCGTTTGTAAGTGATCGCGTAAATGGAAATTAGTCCGTACTGTGTGGGCTGGATATTGGGGCGAGTGACATGCGGGGTGACCAGCGGTGCCACCAGCAAGGCTGTCGTCGTCTGGAACGCAGGTTCAGGCGGAATCATTTAGGGAAAGGCAGCTTCCCCGAAGCCAGTCACATCACGCCACCATGCTCGGCGGCAGGTTGTACCTGAGGATTCCGAGCGGGTGAGGGCCCTGCTGGCCCAGGTGGCCACTCGAGGTCCCTCCAGGCCTGCCTTGCCTGCGGCGAAGCCGGAGGGCTGGACGCGGCCAGAAGGCTCCTGCTGGTTCAGGGTTTGAGCACGGAGGCCAGGCTGTGCTCCGTGGGCGTCACTGCTCCTCCCACGGCCTCCTCGGCGGCGGCGGGAAGGATGGAAGAAGCCAAGCGTCGTCTTAATGAGTTTGGCAAGAACCACTGTGTGAGCAGGTGGCTCCTGTGTGGCGGGAATTCACCGGCTCTGGGTTTGTTTTGGTGGCTCTGTGGACTTGGCCTTGCCAGCCTTTCGGTCTGACTGCTGAAAAGCGCGTGTCCCCGTCCCTCTGAGGAATGGAGACCCGGGCTCAGGAGCACGGAGGGAGCTTGTACTGGGGTCCCCGGGCCTCTGGGCTCCGTCCTGTGGTGTGGGCCAGGCTGGGAGGACGGGAAGAAGGGAAGAAGGGAGGAGACAACGGCCCGGCTCCCACGCTCCCTCCCCTCTTCCATCCAAAGAACCCCCAGGTAAATTGGCTTTATGGGGACACCAAGACCTTCCGTTCCCAATGTTGTCCCAGCTCTGCAGACCGTTTGAAGCCAATAAGAGGCAAGAGCCCTCCAATGGGAGGGGCCCCAGAGCTGATGGAGGGGCGGGCCAAAGTAGGTTGACAGTGTTAATACAATAGAGAATCAATCAATGATAATACAAGAATAAACTGTGTATCACCTATTCACCACTGTACACCGACGCTACCCACCGCTGTATCTTACCCTCACCCTAGTGCCACCGCTGTATCTTACCCTCATCCTGGTGCTGTGTTTCGGCATCTGCGGCTCAGTTCTTGGGTGCATCACAGCACACAGGGTGTGAGGGACCATCCGGACGCCACGGAGTTCCCTTCTCTCTGGGGAAGGGGAATAGTTTAATGTGGGGTGAAATGAGAACGCCTTTGGGTTTATTGGTTTTTCCCCTGCGTCTTCATAACCCAGGAAGATGCAGTGCCTTTGTCACGCTTTTCAGTAGGTCATAGTAAGGCCTGACAGCGCTCCGAGCATAGACCCAGTGCTTAGCTTACAGAATCCCGAGCCCAGGGAGGCGGCGGCTCTTGTGCCCATTTTTCAGAAGAAGATACTGAGACTCAGAGGTTACGTTGCTTGTCTACCATGACAAAGTAATGACCATGATGGCGGTGATGACAGCAAGCTTTGACATAGCCTTCCCTCAGAGCCAGGTACTGTGTGTCCAGGGTGCTTTTGCGTATCAATGATTCAAGGAATGCATCCGGTCCCCATAATGGTGTATGAGGCAGGTGCCCCTGTACCCATTTTACTCTGAGAAAACTAAGGCACAGAAATGAGGTGACTTGCTAAAGGGCCAGTAAGTGACCAAGCTCTTACTCATTCCGCCTTGATGCCCAGGGTTGCTCAGCTGACAGTGACGGACCTGGGAGTTCCAACCCACCAGGCTTCCCAGCTATTTACGCACAGGCTGGCCTCCCTGCTGTCTCCGAAGTCTGAGCAGCCTCTGGCTGTTGGCTGCAGGAGCTCCATCTTGTCTCCATTCCTGATTATTATTGCTTTCGGCTAAAGCAGCCGTGGGCAAACTACGGCCCGTTCGGCTGTTCTATCCGGCCCGCGGAGCCGAAAGAGCGGACGGTTCTCTTGCTCTCCCCTCCGCTCCTTCACCAGCAGCCCAAGAGGAGAGTGCCAGCATGGTCAGGTTGCTTTTGTCCCGGCCCTCCGGTCCAGTTTAAGAACCCATGGTGGCCCTCGAGTCAAAAAGTTTGCCCACCGCTGGGCTAAGGGCAGCTCTGGGCCCTGGTGGTTCGTTCTCACGGTGGGGAGCTGGGGAGGCAGCCATGCCTCTCTCTTACGTGTGGGGTTAAGGGGTAAAGAGGGAACTTGATCCTGCTCGCGAGGTCAGCGATCCAGGACTCACCTGTCACCAGTGAGGAGAAGCATTTCGTCCTGGGCTTGGGGCCTCCCACTTCATGGACTTGGTGTGTGTCTCTTTCCCAGGAAGGATGCGTCCGGACAAAGCCGGAATTGCGGTCCTCCCATTCTCCACCCTTCCCTTTCCTGGGTTCTCTCCCTGCGGCCTCAGTAGCCTCCAGTGGCCTAAAATCAATCTCAATGAGAGACCTATTACCTTCTTGCAGATTCCCATATGCTAGCGTCTCTCAGCGCTGGCACCATGGCATTCGAGGCAGGATAGTTCTTTGTTGGGGGAGGGGCTTCGGCCCTGTGCATTGTAGGATGTTCAGCAGCATCCCTGGCCTCTGCCCACTAGATGCCAGTAGAACCCTCCGCACACCCCGGTTGTGACAACCACACATGTCTATAGAAGTTGCCAAAGTGTCCACTGGGGGCCCACAGCCCACAGTCCTGGGCTGAGAACTGCCTTTTATGCCAGGCATTCGGGAGACCTGGTTGCGAGGCCCAGAACGACAGCCCCGTGAGAGCGGTTCTGTCCGCTTTCCATTCCATCCTTGGCATCTAGAACAAGGCCGCACACAGCCAAAGTAAAGCTCAGCAAAGTTGTCGAATGGATGGATGGATGGATGGATGGATGGATGGATGAACCCATGATTATTAAACCCAGAGTATGCAGAATTCGGTCTACTTACCACGTTATACAGGGTGTCATGAAGACCATTGCTGTAACAGTAGGTGATCAATGTAATTGTTTACTCGCCATAGGTCAACACTGTTCTAAACCCCTCTGTCTGTATTCCGTTAACCCTCTAGACTACCTTCTAGGTAAGTACAGTGTTTGCATTTTACAGATGAGAAAACCGAGGCACAGAAAGGCTCTGAGACTCACCCAGGGTCAAACATGAGTCGGCGTGACCCCAGCGCCCGCCGGCTGCCCCGGCCAGGGTGCGTTCGGCTTGGCAGAGTCTCCCCTGTTCCTGACCGAGAAGCTGTTTTTGTTCTGAAGCTGGCACGGCAGCGGTTTTAATTGGGGTTTGTGTGTCGAACACTAACCGCTTCATCACCCGGCCTCAGAGCACCTCGGTACAAACGTGCTTTGTCAGCACCCGGGCACCTGCAGCCAGGAGGGGCTGGTGTCCGGCCAGAGCGCAGCGCGAAGCTTGTGGCCAGGCCACGTTCAAATGTGAGGCTGTCCCTTCTCGCTTCCTCTCGGCTGGGCTTCGGCTGGAGAATCCTGGAGAGGACTCGGACCTCTTTCCTTTGTGCGGAAGGGACAGTGGGCCCCAGAGCTCCTTCGCAGGGGAACAGTTCATGCTTGGAAAAGGGATGCTCCAGGGCCAGAGCCAGAGCCAGGGAAATGGAGAGACTTCCGAGGTCAGCCCAGAGATGGTACCTCAGTAGCCAGCGTTGGGTTTTCCCCAAAACTATACTTGGGGACATTGTCTCATCTCACTTCCGTATCACGGTGAGTGGTAATGTTATCACCTCCACTCTACAGATGGAGAAATTGGGGCTTAGTGAGGTTGCTTTTCTTTGTTTAAAATATATATATAGTTTGCTTCGGAGAGGGAGGGAAAGAGAGGAAGCGATAGAAACATCAACGATAAGAGAGAAGCATCAATTGGCTGCCTCCTGCATCCCCCACACTGGTGATCGAGCCCACAACCTGGGCATGTGCCCTGACCAGGAATCAAACCATTATGTCCTGGTTCATTGGTCGCCACTCAACCACTGAACCACACTGTCCAGGCAAGGTTACTTCTCCAAGCTCTGGAAAGTGGTCACCTTCCGAGGAGAAGGACGGGGCGGGGGGGGGGGGCGGGGGGGAGACACAGGTTCGGCTGACCCCGGCACCTGCCCACGTCACCACAACAAAAATGTGGAGATGTGGATGTTTTCGCCTTTTTTTCTTACATGCCTTCCCTCTCTCTTTCTTCTTTCTTCTCTTCCTCTCTTCCTCCTCTCTTCTCTGTCTCTGTCTAGCTTGAGAGTCTGGGCACACAGGTGCAGGGACCACAGATTTAATAAGGTACAGACTAAGTCTGGTAGGTGTGACTGACATGGAAACATAATTACATCTTCTCTATATATAAAAGCCTAAGCCACCAATAGGACAGGACAAACGGCCGGTAGCTATGACATGCCCTGACCACCGAGGGGCAGACTCTCAACACAGGAGCTGCCCCCTGGCGGCCAGTGTGCTCCCGTAGGCAACCTCCCTGAACCGGCCAACCTCCCATGGTTCCTCCCCTCAGCCGGCCCAATTGGGACTGGACTAGATGGCCTGATTGGCCGGAGAGACCCCACCCATGCACGAACTCATGCATCAGGCCTCTGGTTTTATAATAAAGGTCTAGCAGGTGTAATGGGAAAATAGATGATAAAGTGACAAATGCAGAAGCCTTCACAGAGGTCCATGGGAGTGGCAATGGGGAATAAAAGCATGCTGGGGAGATGCATTAATCTTGCTACTAAAGGTTAAACTGACCAGGAGAGATGATTAAACGGTGTAGCTTTGTTGGATCTGTTGGAATTGGACACTGCCGAGGACAGCTGCTGGCTGGGGCCTTCTCCCCCAAAGAGCATGTCTCAAGGAGAAGGAAGATGTGTGTAGATCTTGCATATCTTTTGTTTTGTTTTCTCCAAAGAGAACAAGCAAAGTATATTCCAGGAGACTCTACATCTTTTAAAATAAGCTCTCCCTTCCTGCTGTCTTCCTGGCCAACGCTGGGCTCCTGGTCATTTTCCTTGATGAACCTAAACTCCGTTGAAACCTCTGAACATGGTGTATTTGCTTTAACTCGGAAAGTGTAACGTGGAACATAATGGGGACCCCCCTCCCCCATTCTTGCCATTTGAAATCCCGTGTTCACCAGTTCTTGATGACAACAAGGTATGAAATTTAGGATTGTGAGAGTGGTCCGGGGAGTATAGTTGGGGTACCCTGGAGCATGATGAAGGAAGGCGGGGAGAACCATCCTGTGATATTGACATGGATATCGATGATCTTAACTAAGGTGTCCATCAAGTGCAATGCTGCTCCTATTCCTACACGTTTCCCGTGGAAAGCGGGGGCATGGGGAATGCCGGACCCAGCCTGAGGTTTAGGGGGCAGGAAGGCGAGGCCTGGCTGCCAGTTTGCCCGCAGACGATTCCGTCTCAGTGCAGGTCTGCGCAGAGGGACCGCGATTCGGCGTCAGCTGCTCTGCAGCCAGGCCGTTACCCCGGCCGGAGGGCGCGGACCTAGTGAACACTCAGCTGGCCAGCACCCGGCCTGCTCCTCCCCTGGGCCAAGCCGAAAGCCACGCTCCAACCTCTTCATTGTGATCACCAGCCCCCAAAGCACATGGGCTGGGTCCAGCACCCTCTGTTTACAACCACCCCCCCACCACCCCAGGTTCCTTTTCCAGGGTTCCACTGCCCGGGCCCGCCCTCCTTCTTTCCTTCGCACCGGAAGGCGCTGGGGAAGCAGTGTCTTATCACCCGGCCCTGCGGCACCCCCGGCGTCCACCGACCTCCTCCCAATGGGCCCCGCCAGCTGGCTGGTGTGACGGAATTGAGGCAGACACGGCAATCTATTTCTCAAATAAAGAAACGAAGGCCCAGTGATTTAAGCCGACGTGTCCAAGATTATCGAGCTGGCCGACGAACCAAATCTGCTCTCTCTCTCCGCGTGCACGGCCGGGCCGGCTGCACGGCGGCCGCAGAGGCTGCCCCGGAGCTTATGGTGGGAGGAGGTCTGACCTTGCCGTGGCCACTGCCTGGCGGGCATGGACGCCCCCCTCCCGTCTTGTACGGCCTGCCCAGCCACCCTATCGCCCCCAAGGCTGTGCTCACATACCTTAAGCTCCCGTGTCCAATGTCCACTCGTGGCAGAGGGGAAAATGCAGCTTTACCAGTGTAATCCCGTTTTTTACACGGTGTGCGTTTATCATTCCGGTTACAAATGTAACCCCGATCTTTTTCACCGTCCTGTCGCCCGTTCAGTGTGTTTTATGGTCATTTGACGTCTTTGACCTCTCTTCTTCCCACCCAGCCTGGCATTTCCCCGACCCCGCCAGCCTGCCCCGCTAGCAGGTGGGGGTCTGCAGGGTTGCAGCGTGGGACCTCCCGGTTGATTGCAATGAGCGGGAGCTGGGAATGACTCTCCCTCGGGGGGAGGAGACGTGTTTGCACCTGGCGCCACCATCATTGAGGATCCTTCAATGTGGGAAGCACGTGTGGGCAGGACCTCTGGTCTCCGCATGTGGATGTGGGCACTCTGTAAGCGCTGGAGGCAGGGTTCAGCCATCTCAGTACCTCTGCCTAAGTTCTCTTTTTTTCACTCTCCCTCCTGGGAGACTCCGTTCAACCTTCGTGGTCTCTCGAATCAGGTTCTCGAGGTTCCTATGCAGGCAAAGTGTCGGTTTATGTTTTCTATCTGACCTGTGCAGGTGCGAGCTCTCACTCCCGCTGCGGCCACGCCGTCTGAGCTGCAGGTGGACCTCCTGCCGCTCCAGGCCCATCCGTAGGCCTTGTCCTCAGGGCAGTGGCCAAGGCCCAGGGGGAGGCAGACAGCTCGGGGACGATCGGCCTGGGGTCACTTGCTGTGCATCTTAGCGGAGCGGAAGGGGCGTCACCCCGAGGCCCACACCGGTGGTGAACTGACTCATTAGCATCAGTCCGGGAATCTCATCCCCTTTTCCTTTCGGGGCAACCAGGAACATTCCTACTTCCTGAACCTCTGGCAGCAGAAGAGAAGTAACTTCACTTGAAGATCTATTTATAGTGGCTCTGAAAAGCAGCCAGGATTCAGAAGGATCAAAAGGTTCGGGTACTTTGAGTTGTAGATCTGTATCTGCGTTAAACACTTAGGATTCCCCCCCACTGCCAGTGGATACGGTTTCCGTATATTTGCGAAAGGGCTTTCTGGTTTGGCTTGGCGTTCGCAGCAGTGCTTCCTCTTTCTGGCTTGAAGGATGGAGCTAATGTGGGACTTGGCGAACTTCTTCTGTCAAGGGCCATCGGCTTACGTCTGGATTGAGTCTCTCTGTCATTCGGATTCCCGCTGGAACAGCAGTCCCAGGTTTTATATGTACTCTTTTTAATGATAAGGGAGAGCAAGAGAAAAAGAAAGATTGATTTGGAATGAATTCTGGTCCCCGCATATTCATAGGCGTGTTTTTTTCTATCTGCTTGAGAAAATGCATAAATGCAAGGAATACATGGCATCCAGCAGCATTGCCAAGTGGCTGCTTCCTCTGCCTCTGCGTATGTAGGGACGTAACGGGACGTAGATGAGAAGTGATTCATTTTGTCCGAGGGCTGCCCGTGTGGAGTTTGAACTTCCTGTAAGCGGCTCTGGCTGCACGGTGTCTCTGTGGCCCACACGTTGGGAACTTTCGCCACTGAAAGCATTTGGTCATGCATTGTTCCCCTAGTCCAGGGGTCGTCAAATGGTGGCTCGGGAGCCACATGCGGCTCTTTGGCCCCTTGAGTGTGGCTCTTCCACAAAATACCACAGGCCTGGGAGAGTCTATGTTGAGGAAGTGGTGTTAGAAGTTTCAGTTGGAAAAAAAATGGCTCTCAAAAGAAATTTTGATTGTTGTACTGTTGATAAATGGCTCTGTTGACTGATGAGTTTGCCGACCGCTGGCCTGGTCAGTGTGATTGTCAGCAATGCTATATGCCGTTAGGGGCTTGATAAGTGCCTTAGAAAATGATGGCTCGCCGAGACCGGTTTGGCTCAGTGGATAGAGCGTCGGTCTGCGGACTGAAAGGTCCCGGGTTCGATTCCGGTCAGGGGCATGTACCTTGGTTGCGGGCACATCCCCAGTTGGGGCTGTGCAAGAGGCAGCTGATCGATGATTCTCTCTCATCGATGTTTCTAGCTCTCTATCCCTCTCTCTTCCTCTCTGTAAAAAAATCAATAAAATATATTTTTTTTAAAAAAAAGAAAGAAAATGATGGCTGCTGTGTGGCTCCATTGATTAGGCATCATCCCATGCACCAAAAGGTCACCAGTTTGATCCCCGGTCAGGGCACATGCCTGGGGTGCAGGTTCCACCCCCAGTCAGGGTGTGCGCCTGGGAGGCAACCAATGGATATTTCACTCTCTCATCAATGTTTCTCTCTCTCCCCTGCTTCCTCTCTCTCTCTAAAAACCAATAAAAACATATTTTTTTAAAAAGGAAAATCATGGCTGCTTCCCTAGGCTTTTGAGTCCCTGCTGATGTTAAGGGATTCTTCTGTCCCTCAAATTCCTCTTGTTCTGATATGATCAGATCAGTCTATGATTTGGGCCCTCAACTTAAAAAAATAATAATAAACGCCTTTATTTCAGCAAAAATTACCTCGGTGACTTCCTCGCATGAATGTTGCAAAGCACCAGTCAACAGTCAGAATAACAGAACTGGCCCTCGGCTAGATTTCCGGGGACATGATTTGATTGGCCAGCTGCCATCGCTAACTAGCGTCCTCCTGCCCCATCTCCATCTAACTCCGAGAGCCCCTCGAGCATGTGATCCATCACATCATTTTCTCATTTACGCCAGCGCCGGAAAACGGCCTAATCTCTCCAGCAGCATTCAGATTTATTAGCGAAGATGGCATCGACAAAACCGCCGGGCCACGGCAAACACCCCGAGCCGCCCCGCACTTCCTTACCAACTACGGCGACCAGACATCCCGCTTTGGGCGGGACAGTCCCGATTTTTAACCATTTGTCCTGCGTCCTGCAGCGTTTTTAAAAAGTCCCCATTTTTGGAAAGAGGTAAACGGTTTTCATTCCTGCTCTTTGGTGCTGCTCTGGCAGGTGGCCCGCCTAGGACTTCACGGAAAAACTCAGAGAGAGGCAGGTAGGTTGGGGGCTCACAGAGGGGCACAGGTCTCGCTGCGGATGCCAGAGTTCCGTGGTAATGTGGTCATCACCACAGCCTGGCTGACCATCTGCCAGGCTGGCCGGCAGAGCTGCTCCCTCCTCCATTCAGAGGAAGCAAACATGGGGGCAGCAAATGGGATCTGGCCGGGAGGAATCTTCCCCTTTTTGTGTTCTGCTTGCCAACGGGGCATCGGAGAACAAGACAAGGTTAGCTGGCCGCCATAGGCCATCATCCGGGTATAACCCAGAGCAGCGTGGCGAGGCAGCGGGTACGAGAAAGGGTTTCGCTGGTCCCAGTGAAGCCCAGTGGCGTGTGTCAACAGATTAAGATGCCCACACAGGTTTAGTGTCTGTAGCGTGGGCAGAAATCCCAGGAGCCGCTGCCTGCATGCATGTCCTGTCCGTTTGGCACTCGCTGGCGGTGTGAGGTGGGCGTGCTGCTTTCCAGCCTGGGTCTCAGGGTCTGAGAGAACACTGGCCCTGACGTCCCCCGGCTGATGTGAGGCCGCAGGAGAGGGTGTGTGTGTGTGTGTGTGTGTGTGTGTGTGTGTGTAGCAGCCAGCTGGGCCTGGCACCCCCTCTGTAAATGTCCTAGCGGATGCCCACAGGCGTGATCCTTTATGGCAGTGTTTCCCAAACTTTCGACATATGTGCACCCCTTCTATAATTTCCGTAATGCTGAGTACCCCTCGTCAAAAAAAAAATGGATGTATTTTAATAACAATCAAAATATATTTATTTTTTATTTTTTTTGGTACATACACAAAATAATAATAAACGAAAAATAAAATTATTCATAATAAAATACAAATAAAAGTTATATTATAAATAACATTTATTTGCACACCGGACCATCTCACGCCTCACAAGACTGTCTTGACTTGACTCATGAGAAGTAGAATGAGGCGCAGCTAAGCACGGTGCAGTGCATATCCCCACCAAACTCCGGTGCAACGCGTACCCCCACCAAACTCTTCCCGTACCCCTGGGGGTACGCATACCACACTTTGGGAAACACAGCTTTACAGCATCCATGCAGACACGGGGGGTGGGGGTGCGGGTGGGGACTGAGCTCACACTTCTGTGTATTGAGCTTCTACGTTGGTTTACCCCTTCAGTTCGCTGTCGTGAAGCACATCTTCTGATTGACAAGCGAGGTGATGGGCGGGAGGGGTGCCAGGACCAGGACGAAGACAGACGGGGCTTGCTCTCTGGGGAGGCCACAGGAGGCGGGGGTGGCCGGGGAGTGCCCAGCGTGGGCTCCAGGGGACCGGGAAGTCCCAGCCTCCACAGTGGCTGAGATGCCAACTGCATGACCGAAGGCGAGGGTCACATGGCTCCCGCCTTCGGCCCCTGGCAGGTATTTTAAGTCGGGGGACGATTGCCTCTCCTGGGCTCAGCAGAGCTCACGTAAGCCTGAGCCCCTCCAACAGGCGTGTAGGCGAGGAACTCAGACAGTTGGGGTAGACAGGCGAGGGAGACCCCAGGAGAAAGCACGCTTGTGGGTCATGGCATCGCAGAGCGTCCGGACCACACTGGGAGGGACAGTGAAGACTCTCTCATCCCGCGTGGTCTTCATCTCACTGTTGGAGAAACTGAGGCCAGAAAGCACAAGAGGTCTCACCGTGCTTGGCAGCGGGGCCGAGGCTGGAGTGGTGACCCTGGCTTCCTGGTCCGGTGCGTGTCCCCCTGATCTCACGCCCCAGTGCGGTGTCCACCCCGCAGCCCAAACACGCAGGTCCACGCCGCAGGTCCCAGCAGAACCCTCAGTGCCTCCCAGACACGTCCCTCCCGTGCCCTCGGGGAGTGGCCTCGCTGAGCCGGGGACGCTGCAGACGGGGGAGCCCTGCGGCGTGGGGTTTCTGGTTCGGCCTTGTGTACCGGCGGGCCTGGAGGAGGATGATTTAAAAAAATAATAAAGCACAAGCCAGATGCCCAAATTAAAACACTAAATTTTCCTGGAGTGTGTGTGCTCCGAGCAATGTAAATAAAGGTGAGGGCCGGGCCCTCGGCCCGTAAATCAGCCTCCGCCACGGGCTCGCCGCCCCGGCTTCTCTGGGCGTGTGGGCCCATCGCCCTCCCCTCTTGGCACCTCCAGGATACCAGGAGGAGGGCTCCATTTGTCTTCCTGATTGTCCTCCCCTGGGGTTCTCGGAGCAGCAGCCTCCGGGTTGCCTTTTGCATGAAAAATTCAGCTCGGGGACAGAACCAGGCGTGAGTTTCAGTGCAGGCGGGGTGCACCGGGAAGGCTGGTTGTCTGCCCTCGCGGCCTCATTTGCATTTATTTTGCTCCGGACCATTTGTCATGTGGTGGTGGGTGTCCATCAAATTGCCATTAAGTCTTCCGCCAGCTCCTGAGGGGGGTGTCAGGGTTGCGTCTTGCAAGTCCAGGGGACGGTGTGGCCCGTACGTGGGACATTCAGTTGGTGTCGTGGGCCGCTGTGGATGTTTGAATTTCGCTTCTGTTTCGTCTCTCAGGGACCGTACGAGACCTCAATCTTGGTCGTATGACTGACGTTCCTTGAACTGGACTTGGATTCCTGTGTTCAACCAATAGTCCCCCCACTCCCTAGCCTGTCATCTTGTTGGGACACACGATGGATGTTTTCCCATTTACGCGACGGGGCAGATATGGGTTTTCTAAAAATAATATATGAGAACCCCTGTGCTAAGTGCTTGGCACCTGAGTGTTAAGGATTCAGTGCGTGTCAGCTGTGAGGATTTAAAACTGTAGCCCGGCTCTAGCCGGTTTGGGCTCTGCAGATAGAGTGCCAGTCTGTGGACGGAAGGGTCCCGTGTTTGATTCCAATCAAGGGCACATACCTCAGTTGCAGGCTTGATTCCATGCCCTGGGTGAGGCGTGTGCTGGAGGCAACCAATCGATGTGTCTCTCTTGCATCGATATTTCTCTCTCTCTCTTTCTCCCTCCCTCCTTTCCACTCTCTCTAAAAATCAGGTGGGAAAACATCCTCAGCTGAGGATTAACAAAACCAAAAATAAACAATGTCCTGAAGACTCTCACGGAAGACCTCTCGTGCTGACGAGTGACTTTGCTTGGGAGTGACAACAAAACTATTTAACCCTTATTAACCCTAACCCTAACCCTAACCATAACCCTAACCCTAACCCTACCCCTACCCCTACCATTGATCCCGGACTTCTAATCACCTGGAGCAGAGAGAAGCCCAGTATCCATTAGCAGTCACTCATTTCCCCCTCCCTGCAGCCCCTGGCAGCCAGTTCTCTGTTGCTATGGACTTGTCTCTTCTGGACATTGCATATACATGGAATCGCACGCAATGCGGCTGCTTATGTCAGGCCTCATTCGCTTAGCACAATGTCTTCAAGGTCCATCTGCATGTGGCAGGAATCAAAATTCCACTCCTGGTCATGGCCGAGTAATAGTCTATTGTCTGCATTATGTGACGTTTTCACCTGCTCCTCACCTGAGGGGCACAAGAGTTGTTTCTGCCATTTGGCTGCTGTGAATAGTGGCATTGAGTCACTTAAGATCCACTTCTGGCCCCAGCTCAGCTCCGCAGATCAAGGTACCGTCACCCTGATCCCCATGCGTGTCAGTTTACCCATCTGTAAAATGGCGAGACTGACGTGTGTGTGTGTGTGTGTGTGTGTGTGTGTGTGTGCAGATGTTCATGTACACTGTCTGCAAAAGCGAACCATCTGCTTCTCCTGCACTTGTCAGTGCAATAGGAAAATTAGAAAGCTTTGAAGTTGTTTGAAGCCCTGAGAATCCTATTTAGAATCAAAGTGATAAGAGCGCCCGCTTCTGAGCGTTGAGGTCACGCAGTGTGCTCCTCCGTGGAAGGCGCAGACTGCGGCGCTCACAGAGCTGGAGTGCCCGGTGAGTGTTGCTGTAGCATCTCGGGACTCCTCGGCCCTGTGGTTATCCCACAGTGTTCTCTGGGCAGCGGGAAGCTGGGGAGGTTTCTTGGGTCTTGGCCGGTCCGGGAGATAGCCCCGCAGGAAGGACTGGGGGCACCTGTTGTCCAGAGGAGACCTGGGACCATACAACCGCAGGACCATCCTCCTCCTCCTCTGCCTGCTCTTCCTAACACACAGAGCCCTTGCGATGGGGCTGCCCTGAGCTTGTCAGACCTGGGTTAGGCCTGGGCCCTGGCCGGCGCATTGATCATCTGGTGCTTTTAGCAACAGGGGAGGACCAGCCCAGGCTCCAGGGTGGACGGCCTGGAACCGAGTCCTCTCTCCGCCGCTGGTTTACTGGGTGCCCTGGCCAAGTGATTTAACCTCTCTGGGCCTCAGTTTCTCCATCTGTAAAATGTCACTGCAGCTGAAACCAGTTTGGCTCAGTGGATAGAGCATCCGTCTGAGGACCGAAGGGTCCCAGATTCAATTCCGGTCAAGGGCATGTACCTTGGTTGCGGGCACATCCCCGGTGGGGGGTGTGCAGGAGGCAGCTGGTCGATGTTTCTCTCTCATGGATGTTTCTAGCTCTCTGTCCCTCTCCCTTCCTCTCTGTAAAAAAATCAATTAAAAAATATATATTTTTTAAAATGTCACTGCGATAGAGTCTACTATTCCATCCCGAGGCCCTAAGGAGGTGGTGGACACAAAAGCATTCGCTCAGTGCCTGCTACCCAGTAAGCTCTCGCCTGATGTTTTTTCTTTTTTTCTTTTTTTAAGAGGAGAAAACATATGTGCATAAATTACATAATACAGGTCGGAATTTCTAAGAGAAGTTTTAACGGCAAAGGAGAGAGGATATCTCTGGCTAAAATGGAGTCTAGAGATTTGCCTTGAGACCTTGTGAGGGGCTAATACCAGCTCTGCTCTTCGGCGCCTATTGTACTAAGCACCTTTCATTTCATTTCATACCAGGAAGTGGTGCCCTTCCTTCAGATGGATTGTAGATTTTCAACCTGCTCAGCAATCCTACTCGGTGGATCGTCCATTGTTTTTAGATGAGAGCAAGTCCTTGCCCAAGGCCACGCAGCAGATAAGCGTTGAGCAGAGGAATTCTGTCCGCCCCAGCGTCCCACCCGAGGGTCCCTTGGAAGCGATTCCCCGTGGCTAATCCACGCGGCGGGCTGGGCGATGCTTTGGTGAAGGAAATCCGCAAAGTGACCCCCCTTCTGCAGGGAGTTGGGGTTGGGAGTGCATTTGCATGCTGTGAGTTGAAGGCAGAAATGAAAAAGGAGCCGGCCTCGGCGGGTACAGGCTGGCGGGTGCTAGCGGGAACACCCCAGTGGGCAAGGGGCTGTGGAATTGGACGGGGGGGGGGGGGGGGGAGGTCCAGTCCCAGCCGTGCCGCTCAATGAGCCATGTGTGACTTTGAGCAACGTGCAAAGTCTCTCAAAGTCTCGTGGAGCCTCAGGCTCACCATCTTTAAAATGGGCATGATCGCCGCCCCTGCACTGCGGGTGGCTGGGAGGATCCCGGGAGGTGGGGCATGGGACAGTCTCTCCGCAGACCCCCTGGGACACGCCCGGCTTCGGCCAGAGTGTCCTCCCGGTCGCAGGCAGGCGCCAGGGCAGAGGTCGAGGTGGGCCCCTCTGCGCGTCCGTCCTAGGAGCCACCCGCCATCCTCTGTGGGCACGTCCTTGCTGGCCGAGAAGAGGACCCCGGAGCAGATGGGCAGCTGGGGGGAGAGGGTCGGGGGCAGGAGGAGGGGACATTTTCCTGGAGCTTCTGCCTCCCCGGGGAGCTGCCAAGTGAAAAGACGGTCATTAGAGAGGAGGCCGGATCCTTTGTGTGCTGGTCCCCAGGGGCCTGGACCAGGGCCACCCCTGTCATTTGTCATCTGCTAATGGGGCTGATCAATGGCCGGAGCGTGGGAGGAGGGGGGCTTCCGGCCCACAGCCAGCAGATCCATGCCAGGTCTTCGGGGTGACGGGATTTTTTCCTCCACAGTGGGTGGATGGGTGCTGCCTTTCTCACATAGATTTCGGTTGCTTCCGGAGGCAGGAAGTATGTGTGTGTTCAGTCCACGTGATGGTTTCAGGGAAGCTCTGGTTCTGCCGATTTCGGCTGTGTCTTTTAACCCTCTGTTCTGCAAGGCGACGGAGGGTAAGGAACCACTGTGGCCACTGTCTCTCTGCCCCCTCACCCCTAGCCTCCCAGGACCACACTGACTCCCACAGGCCTCTCGGCTTTGCTCGGACTCCCTTCGGGGCGCAGCCTGGTTTCTTGGCTTCTGGGCACCTGCCACTGTCCAGCGTTGACCCCCAAGAGACGGGCCTGCCTGCTTCCGGCTCCCGAAAACACAGGCCTTTGCTCTGTTTAACTCTGTTTTGCGTAGGGAACGCTGCAACCCCGGAGAGGCCTTCCCCAGCCTGTACTTCCTGCATAGGCCAGTGGTCGGAAAACCATGGCTCGGGAGCCCCATGCGGCCCTTTGGCCCCTTGAGTGTGGCTCTCCCACAAAATACCACGTGCGGGCGTGCACGTACAGGGCGATCGAAACTCCGTGGCCCGCGCGCAGAGGTCGGTTTTCGGCTCTCCAAAGAAATTTCAATCCTTGTCCTGTTGGTATTTGGCTCTGTTGACTCCTGAGTTTGCCGACCGCTGGCCTAGGCAGAGCCTCGGGTGTAGGAGCCCGGGACCCCACCCTCCTAGCCTTGTGCACTGCAGACAGCCGGCCGCTGCATCAGCACACCCTCCTCCTGAACCCCCTATCCTCTTACCACACCCCCCCTCCCCCGCACACATTGAAGGCAGTTTGGGAAGAGCACAGACTTACTTCCTCCTTCACCTGTGAGCTTCTTGAGGTCTGCTCTGCTCTGACTTCTTAGGGACGCAGTGGGCATTGAGTAAGTGCTGACGGATCCCAGGGCCCCAAAGCCAGACCATGGAGGCTCCATCTGGGAGGGGCGACTGTACCCGTATAATGTGATTGATTGGAAAGTACGGGTTTGCTTAATATTAGACGTTCCTGGGACATCAAACAAAATAGTGACAGGTGACATTATGTTTAGTAACATAAGGTGCCTTTGCAAGTTTTTACTTTTTTGTAAATATTAATGCCTGTCAAACTCTCCACTTGTAAGCCTCACGTGACATGAAATTCAGGTCATGGGTTCATCTGTTTGTTCCGATTCATCTTATTTTGGACGGTGTTAAAGGATTTGTCTTTGCAACCCCACCAAGCTGGTTCAAACCCTGACTCTGTGACTTGACTAGCTGTATGGCAGGGGTGGGGAGCCTCGGCCCGCGGGCCAGATGAGGCCCATGAAATCACTTGGTCTGGCCCTGCCAAGGCGTTAGGGGGGAGTTCATTAAATGTCTGACCAAACATAGCAGGCTAATCTTTAAGTTGATGATTCTGTATGGCCCTGGAATGATGTTGTAACTATCCACATGGCCCTAGGGAGGAAAAAGGTTCCCCACCCCTGCTGTGCGGCCTTAGAATATTTGCTTAACTTCTTTGGGTGTCAGTTTTCTTATGTATAATTTTTTATCAACAAAATAGAAACGTTGGAGGCTGCCACAAAACGCCCATGGAGCCGAAACCGGTTTGGCTCAGTGGTAGAGCGTCGGTCTGCGGACTGAAAGGTCCCGAGTTTGATTCCGGTCAAGGGCATGTACATTGGTTGTGGGCACATCTCCATTAGGGAGTGAGCAAGAGACAGCTGGTCGATGTTTCTCTCTCATTGACGTTTCTAGCTCTCTCTCTCTCTCCCTTCCTCTCTGTAAAATATCAATAAAATATATTTTTTTAAAAAAACAAAAACAAAAAAAAACGCCCATGGACCTGTCCCCCCACCCCCACCCCTGCCTTCACTGTGAGCCTTTGACAAGGACTCAGTGGAGAGAGCTCATTCATCGTTCAACAAGCACTTCTGGGGTCCTCACCCCGTGCCGAGCATGGCCTGGTTCCTTCCCGCAAAGAGGGAACACTCGCGTGGTTTTGTGGTCATTCACAGCAATACGTTCAGCCTTCTGCAGGAACATGAGGGTGTGAGGTAGGTGAGTGACCCTTCCACCTGCCCCACCCGCTCTCACCAGACATGACCCCAAACCTCACCTGAACAAACAGGAGCAACCTTTTGCTTTTGATGAGGTGATGTCTGGTTTCTTAAATTAAACATCACAGGCAAATGGCTAGTCTGTGCCACAAACCAAAATACAGGCATGACTCCTCTCTCTTTTTCTTTTCTTTTTTTTAATACATTTTATTGATTTTTTACAGAGAGGAAGGGAGAAGGATAGAGAGTTAGAAACATCGATGAGAGAGAGAGACATTGATCAGCTGCCTCCTACACACCCCCACTGGGGCGTTGTGCCTGCAACCAAGGTACATGCCCTTGACCGGAATCGAACCTGGGATCTTCCAGTCCACAGGCCGACGCTCTATCCACTGAGCCATCCCCCCTCTTTCTAAGAGCCCAGCCCTAAGGTCACGCCCCCCCCAACCCCCCAATCAGGGAACCTTCAGGGAAGAACTGAGCCGCTGACCCAGGGGCTGAGAGCTGGCCGTCCCGGGCTTTCTTCGCTTTCCCCTCGAGCGTGTTTTCTGCGTGCGCTGAATTGCGCTCGGCCTCTGCTCACAGTTCAGAGGGTAATACCATTAATTAGACCAACAAGGTAACGTAATGAAAGGTACAAGCCGTCCCGGTATCCGAGATTTATCCGTGATTAACCGGGAGACCTCCCATCGCAAGGCCTCGCTCGGCGCTCTCCGAGGAGGAGGATGCTCCGGCTGTAATTGAAGCCACGGGAGAGGCTTTCCTCTTCTCCGTGAGCGGAAAACCAACCGCTTCAAAGCACAGGGGCCAAACCCATCACTTGGAGAGGAAGTCAAAGAGATGGCCCGAGCAAGCCCCGAGGAGACGTGACTTATAATTAGCCGCCAGAGGATTCCCAGAGATAGTTCATCAATCTTCGTTTAAAAAAAAAACCAAAAACCAAAAACACACTTTCAGATTGTTTTGACAAGATAAGAGTTTTGACTGAAGTTGGGGGAAGCTAAAAGCATGGCTTTAAAATATAATTATGTGAAATTTCAGTTATCATCCTCTCTTTCAAGGGTCTCGCGATTCGGCAGGCAATGAAGGGCATGAGGTTTGCAATGCGATTTTTTTTTTATTTTTTGCAAGGACAGACACACTCGGTATAATGGACTGTTTCCAGCTTCTCGGGAATAAGAGGAGGCGGTTGGGGGCAGCCGGTCCTCTGGGCTGGCAGGGGAATCGAGGTCCTTCCAATAGCTCCCTCTCCTCCCTGGGCACCGCCTGGCATCTCACCTTCTAGGGGCCCCGAGCGATTCTGAGCGGTACTGGATACGTCGTTGATTTCCATCCGGATGTGATGCCGTTGTCGTCTGAGTACAGGCTTGAGCCGGAAGAGCTGGCAGGGCCCTAGGAATCCTTTCTTTCCCCGACCCACCCGCGGGAGCTGGAGAACGCAGGCGCCGTCCGGCCACGGGCCTGAGCCCCGCTGGGCAAGTGCAAGGCCATCACCGGCCTTTCATCCGCCCGCTCCCCTCCTGCCGGCTGCCTCCCTCTCCTGCAGCAATGCCTTCTGGCTGTCCATCACTTCTCCTGCATCGATGCCTTCTGGCTGTCAATCAATCAAGCGGCACCATTATTTAAATGCGCCGGTTTGATTCCGACACATAAGCCCCTACGTGCTGAGCGAGGGTGGACACGGGAAGCCGCAGCCGTGAGCCAGTCACGCGCGTCAGTCACCCCCACAGCAGCCTGCGTATGTGGGACCCCGCCCCCCGCGTGCCAGCGGGAGGGATGGCACGTGTGCTCATCCCCCCGCAGACCATGTGCCCTTCCGTGCACCCACTGGGCAGCTGAGAAAGTGGAGGTGCAGACGGGTCGGGTGACCTGCCCAGGGGTCCTGGGTTCCGAAGGCTGGGCCAGGCTCTGCTTTCTTCAGGGCTGCCATTCTGGCCAGGGGTGGGGGGTCTTGCATCTCCCTCTGCCGGCCCCCCTGCCCCCCCTCCAGCCTCTCGTCACGTCTGCTTGCTTCACGCCCCAGCCCGAGGGGGCCTTCTAGTGCACAAGTCCTTCTGTGGGCTTCTGCTTCTGGAAGCTTCTGTGTGCCTCTTTGCGGGTAGGGGTTCCGTGGGTCTGTTCGCACGGACAGCCTTTTGTCGGCGGGGTGATTCCAGTTTCCCCGGCACCCCAGACAATGCCGTCTTTCAGCGCGCCCGCGGCAGGCAGGCCGGCCGGCAGCCGGGACCTTTTCAGCGAGGTTGCAGGAAATCTGCCAAGCCGTCCGGGGCCTGTAAATTAGGCCTTGTTTAAAAATTTAGATAAAGCCCAGCGTGCAAGAGAGATGCTTTCATAACACGGGGCGCGAACTGCACGGAGCGCCCCTTTCAAGCTCCAGGGACCGGCTCCCGGGAGGCCCAAGACGCGCAAGGCTTCGGATGTCAAAAGAGTTTCCATTCACTGCCCCACGTGAGGCCAGGGCTCTTTCTGCGGTGTTAAGAGCTCGGATGCATGTGTCCGTGGGATTCATCGGCGGAATGCGGGGCCTGTTTGGTCTTCTGTGTCCACAAACTCGCCTGGTTCCACCGCATCTTGGCCGTAGCCTGCCAGGGGTGGGGACCACTGTCTCTGCTTCAGCCGCTCCTGCCTCCTGCAGTCTCGCCGCCACCATGCCGTGCTTCCTGCTTCCGTAGTTCATCCACAACAAAGCAGTGTTTTGTTATTTTTTAAAAATTAATTGTTTTATTGATTTCAGGGAGGAAGGAGAGAGGGAGAGATAGAAACATCAGTGGTGAGAGAGAATCACTGATTGGCTGCCTCCGGCACGCCCCATACTAGGGATCGAGCCTGCAACGTGGGCATGTATGCTTGACTGGAATCGAACCCAGGACCTTTCGGTCCACAGGCCGACCCTCTGTCCACTGAGCCAAACGAGCTAGGGTGGTATTTTGCATTTCGAAGTATTGTCACCTCTTACACATTGACCTTAAAGAGGCCAGGGGCTGGGCCATCTGGAGAGGCCCCCTGGATAGCCAAGGGGAGGCGGTGGCCTCTGTGTGTGAGTGTCAGCCATTGCGAGAAGCGGATTTCCTCTCTCTGACAGCCTTTTGTACGTCACTTGGCCTGATTTACCGCCGCTCTCCATTGGCAGCCGCCTTCTCCGTAGCTGGGTCCCTGTATGTGCTACTGCGTCACGTAAGTTGGGCTTAGTTTAGGGTGACCAGACATCCCGCTTTTGGCGGGACAGTCCCGATTTTTAACAATTTGTCCCGCGTCCCTTGGGACTTTTTTAAAACGCCGCGGGACTCGGGACAAATTGTTAAAAATCGGGACTGTCCTGCCAAAAGCGGGACGTCTGGTCACCTTAGCTTAGTTACAAGAACACAGACTCCAAGTTACACTGGCTGAAATGGTGAGGGGCTCTTAGGATTGGAAACCTCAAGGGCTTCTAGCACTTTCCATGCATGCCCCGCATAGATGACCAAGCACTACCTCTTCTTTGTCTCCTCAAAGCTGAGTGTCTCATCCATCACGGTCTTTTCTCTTTCTGTCTCAAGATGCCTGCCACTGGCTCCGGGGTGCCTTGCTTCCTTGCTCACATCCGGTGGGTAAGAGCTCGGTCCAATCTTTAAGAAAAAGTCCCCACGTAGGTCCGACTGGATCATTTGAGTTTTCTTAGACTTAAGCCACATGCTCTGACCCAGAGTCAACCCAATGGCATGCTGGTAAATGTTTAACAACTGGCTTTTCAAACAACAGCAAAAAAAAAAAAAAAGGGCGCATCCTTTGCCGATTCCTGTGGTGTAAATATTTCTGCCATGATGATTTTAAGCAGCCAGTGCAACACCCCTGAATGTGGAGCTGGGAATGGAAGCACACGGTTGGCTCTCGGGCCAGTGCAGCTCTGTGGTGTTGCCTAGCATTTGTGGGCCACAGAGGGGGAAGAACTGACCCTTGAACAAAAAGCAGAGAAGGAGAAAGACACGGATGTGCAGCTGCTAAAATGAGCCTTCCTCAGGGTGACCCAGGCTCGCTCCTGACGCCGCCTTGAGACGGGTCCTTCCAGTCCAGCTGTGGGCAGCTGCTCATGGACACTTACTCTCTCTCTCTCTCTGCACCGCTATAGAGAGTAGAGAGTGGAGAGGATTTCACTCACTCTGGAAAGTCGGACGTCAAGTCCTTTGCCTTTCTCAGCACCTTCAACCACAAAAAGATTATAGGAATAATCTCTCTCCCAAATGCCATCGTGAGGATTCAGTGAGACCCAGACTGTGGGCAGGCTCTGAAAACCATGAAGTGCTACGATCATGTGAATATAAGGTGTGTTCGTTAAGCCTTGCAAATGTATCCCCTGCATAGACCACAAATCAACACTGGTGCAGTCCAACGGACAAGCCATGAGCTCTGAAGTCAGACAGGCCAGGGTTCCAACCCCAGCTGTGCTGTCGGAGCTGTGTAGCTGCAGGGAAGTCACCGAACCTCTCTGAAACTCTCTTTCCTCGTCAATAAAATCAAGAATGATGCCCTTAGCTGGAGGGGTCGTTGCCAATATTGAATAAGACAAAGCATATAAGGGCACAATGTACATACAAGTTATCATCCTATATAATAAAAACCTAATATGCAAATTGACCAAACGGCAGAACGGTCACTATGACGCGCACTGACCACTGCGGGGGAGACGCTCAATGCAGGAGCTGCCCCCTGGTGGCCAGTGCACTCCCATGGGTCTGGAGCTGACCACCTTTCCTGGACTTTTAGGTTATCAAGTTCATGGAACATCCTGCACCTGCCTCCCGATCCCACGCCCAGCTGTTCAGGCCAAATGGCATAGGCGCATTCCCTGGCCACTGTTAACTAAAGATCCAGTCAGAGCGAACCCAAGAGATTCTGTGGAAGCTGCCAGGAGGTGACTCCCTCTGCACAGGGACCTGGGAGACGAACAGGGTGGCGCTGCTGCGTCCAGCTTGCCACCGTGCGGTGAGATCCGAGGAGCCTGAGCCGAGAAATGCAGAAGCTAGCCGAGTTGGAGCCTGTATCAAACCACTCATCCTTGCATAAAACTTAGTTTGAGATGGGAATTTCCATCAGCCACAACCAAGAGTCCTGTTTGATACATTACACCTGGGGAGAGAGCTCAGGAGGAGGCAGCGAGCGTGGTGAGTGGTTGGAGCAGAGACGCAGGCCAAGTCCTCTGGCTCCACATCCTGTCTGCTCAGACCCAGGGCCCTGCCTCGGCCTCAAGAGGACCCTTGAGCTGCCAGCTGGCACCTCCGGCATGTGCAGTGGTGGAGACCTGTGACTCCAGGCTGTGCACATCGCAGCTTCTGACGTCACACTGTGGGCTCGAGGGCTCGGGCACGGGAGCCTGCAGGCTTGGCTGCTGGGATTTCTCCTGGGCCCTGCCGCCGCCCTGGGGGGAAACCTGTGGGTAAAGTGCGCTCCCCCTGGGGTTGTGCGCGGGAAGCTCCGCTGGTTCATGGAGGAGGAAGGGAACTCGTGAGGAGGACCTGGGTCGGCTCTCCAGATCCCACCGCCGCCGAGCCTGGCAGGCAGCGCCAGGCTTTTAATCAATGCTATTTTGATTGGATTTAGAAGTTTGGAAAAGACAAAGTGACACATTTTCACAGCTCCCTGTCAAACCAAAGCATGATTGTCAAACTGTTAAGTTTAAAAAAAAAAAAAAAAGAAAGAAAGAAAGCAGGAAAGGGAGCACTTGTGTCAGGCATCTCCATGGCAATCTCCAGTTTCTCAGAGGCTTTGCCGTAATCGGCATCCCCCCCCCCCCCCTAGTCACGGTGAAGCTCACCTGACGCAGCTCGTGCTGCCCGCAGTGGGCACGGGCTGGGCTCCGGGGAATGCTCGCAGCGGTGATGTCCGTCCCAGCATGCTTTCCGGCATATGGAGGGGCTCTTGTTCTTATTTTAAGGCAAACGTTGATGAAACATGGCGCCCCTCCCCTGGTTTTTTTTTTTTTTAAGGAATTGGATGGGAATCCTTTTGTCAATAAAAGAATCCTCCTTCTGGGGGGAAGAATTACCCTGGTGTCTCCATCACAAAATGCTTCCGGGGTAAAGGGCCCCAAATTTCCGAGAAAGTTGGACAAGCCCCCAGTGGGAGACTCTTTCCTTTTAGGCCTTCCGGACCCCCCCTCCCCCACCCCCTCGCCTCACTCCCCGCCCACATGTGCTCATCTCAGTTCTGCTCATTCTCCTCCTCTGAAGCCACAGGCAACAAGCTATCCCCGTCCAACTGAGCTGCATTGTTCTCAGAGAGGATGGAGCCGAGACGCACGCGGAAGCCCCACGCAGGCCCCTTGTGTGGCTTTGTCCTGTGGGTGACCCCTGATGCTCACCCTTTAGGACAGGGCCCCGTTCGGGGGAGGGGAGGACTCAGCTCTGCTTATGGCACGGGGGAAGGCAGAATTATGGCCCCAACGATGCCCACGTCCTCATCCCCAAACCCCAGTGGCAAAAGGGCCTGCGCAGATGTCAGGTGGGGGCGGGATCCTGGGTTGTCCAGATGGGCTCAACGCCATCCCAGGAATTCTTGCATGAGAGAGGTCAGAGGTCAGAGCCGGAGGGCCTGAGGGGATGGAGACAGAGGTTAGGGAGATGTCATTGCTGGAAGGGGCCCTCGGGGAACACAGCCAGCCCCTGGAAGCAGGAGAAGGCCGGATCCTGGATCCCATCTCCCCCTGGTGGTCGCCAGAAGGAACACAACCGGGTGTTACCCTGGGAGACCCATGGTGGACACTGACCTCCGGAACCCTAAGGCAATGAGTTCACTAAGTCTGTGGTAGTTTGTTACAGCAGCAGGAGGAAGCTAATACCGACGTTCCCCGGGTGAAGCATTAGAATAACGCGTCCTGGACTCTCAGGCTCACAGACGTAAAACCCAGTCTTTCCTTGACGGCTCAGGAGATACCTCAGGTTCTTCCAGTGCCCAGGGGACATGGTTATGCAAATGAGTTTCCACTGTATCAGTGCCAGTTAAGAAACAGCTTTGAATTTACGGGTGGTTGAAACCAGCCTGCTTTTACTGGACCGCTTTGTTTATAAAGCACAAAAAAACCTGATCATTTGGGGTGGAAAGAGAAATGCCTCACCTGGTGACCCCGGGACCTGGCAGTCCCCTGAGCTGCTCGATCTGGCAGGTGGCATCATGCCTACTGAGGCTGCGCTGGGAGGTTCTCGTGGGCGTGACCAGCACTATGGGCCGGGGCAAATGTTAAATATGGGTTTTCAGGAAGGGACCCGGTCCCTTCCTGCTCTTTGCACGCCTAGTTCCTGTTAACGTCAGGAGTTGTGTGTGTCTATCTAGAAGGCCATGGGCACCGTTTACTGTAAGGCACCAAATACTGCGTTCCTCCCAGCCCACCCTGGATCTGCTCCTTCTGGGAAACTCTGCCCCTGGGGGATGGATCAGAAACCTCCCACTCCACTTGTTTTGTATCAAGCCTGGCTGATAATAAGATTCCCGTGGCCCCTGAGGTCTGAAAATCCTGCCCGTAGGGGATGCTGGGGACCATGGCTGGGGCCTGTTTGGGATGGTAGGAGTGCCTGGTGGAGCAGAGGCCATATGGGGGGTGAGCTGGGCTCCCATGTCCCAGGTAAGAGGCTGAGTAGCTTCCTCCTTCCCAGTCCCCTGGCCTGCGCTCTCTCGGTCTGTGTGTACATGTCAGAGGGTTATTCTGACAACCACTGTTGGTTTCTCCTTTTCTTAAAATTCTGTATGCAACACGGAGGGTCAGGCCGCATGTGAACTGGTGTTGGCCAGTCCCAAGGGCCGCTGGACCTCAGACCATCTCCTTGGGTGTTTTTTTAGCCACCCAGGGAAAGGAGGTAAGAGGGACCTCCATACAAAAAGCCTGAACGGGAATGCTATGGCGGGCCTCTTCATAATAGCCCAAACTGGAGACGATTCAGATGTCTGTCAACGGATGAGTGGATAAACAGACTGCGGTACATCCCGACTATGGAAAACTGCTTAGTCATGCAAAGTAATGAATTATCCTATATAATAAAAGCCTAATATGCTAAGTGTGCAGTCATCCAGTCGTCTGTTCAACCAATTAAAGAGTAATATGCTAATGATATGCTAAGGCCACTCAACTGCTCACTATGACATGCACTGACCACCAGAGGATAGTGATCCAACCAGTAGGTTAGCTTGCTGCTGGTGTCTGGTGCCAGAAACCAATCATTGTCTCACTAATAGAAAGAGGCTGGTCAACCTTGAAGCTCTGAAAGGTCAGAGCCAACCACTCCCTATCTAATTGAGACAATGGTAACTGGGGCAACTTCCCCATTTTGTAATCATGTGAATCCTTACTGATACGATAATCTGCTTATTACCTGCTTAAGGGCTAAGGGTATTTCCCAAAGCTGCTTAAGGGTAATGGGTGTATCCCATAGCCTCAATAAAAGGGACCGCAAGGCCAGAGCCTAGCGGTAGTCTTCCCATTAGAAGTTGACTCCCGCCTAGGCCCCCCCCCCATTTTCCCAAATTAACTCTTTTCTAGTCTCTCTCTTTATTTTAGTGTGTGGCCTCCTCCAGAAGCTGGACCCTGAGTGGGCCCTGAACCACGCAGGTCGTGTTAAGGGATCCCACAGTCTGGCCTATTGGAATTGAGCGAGAAGGGCCAGACATGCTCTGGAACCCTCTCAAGGTCTCTCCTTGGCTGGCCATCCTCCCGCATTCCTCCCTGGCCCCAATCATGCACCTGTGGGGGTCCCTCTTGCAATCTGAGACTCCCTGGTGGATGTTGGAGAGCTGGTGTCAGCCCAATCCCACAGGCCAGGTAAAGGGGCTCCACTGGTGCACGAATTTGTGCACTGGGCCTCTAGTTGGTATATAAACACCTTGGATGAATCTCAGTGCCATCATGCTGAATGTGAGAAACAGTCCTCATCAGTTACAGACGGTGTGATTCCATGAATATGGCATTGTCCAGAAGGCAGAGCTATAGCGATGGAGAGGAGATTCGTGGTTGCCCAGGGTTAGGGGTAGGGCAAGGCTGTGACAACAAGGGATGCAGTCCAGGGAGACGTGGGGTTGATAGAATTGTTTTGTGCCCTGACTGTGATGCTGGCTGCATGTGCTAAAATTCATAGAATTGTATGCTCCTCAGAAGTCAATTTATTGTAAAAAAGTGCCTTGGCTATGCTAAAAAAAAAAAAAAGGATGGAGATGGGGTGAGGGCCAGTAGCAATCTGACCTGACCATCTGTGCCTCATTTCCAGCACATTCCCTTTGCTGGGCTAGGGCAGGGTTTCTCAAACCCAGAGCTACTGACATTTGGGGCCAGATACTTGTTTGTTTAGGGGATGACCAGTGCAACCTAAGATATGGACAGCATCTGGCCTCTACCCACTAGGTGTCAAGACCATCCTCCATCCCCCATCCCCCATTCCCCATCCCCATCCCCACCCCCACCCCCGGTGAGACAGCCTGAAATGTCTCCAGACATTGACAGTGTCCCCAGGAGCCCAGGTGCCCTGGTTCAGAACCACTGGGTGAGTCTGACTGTTTCATTCACTTGCAACTAAACAACCTCCTGTTGGTTGTTCACTTTCTCCGAGACCTCGCTGCTTTCTCTCTGTCTCCGTCACCCCTTTTGTGACAGCCACCCCAGAACTTGGAGGGTGCAGGTTGGACACACCTGCGGACAGGACCCAGGGCCACAGGAGACTGACTGTTTGCCGAGCCCCTGCTCCTGGCATTGGGGACAGCTGTCCCACCTTCTCCATGTCCTGGCTCTGCACCCTGTCACTCCCCATGTGTCCCCATATCCATTACCTGGCAGGAGAAAACTGAGTCCCAGGCAGCGATTGCTTCCCCGTGGTGGAAGGCTCAGCCTGCATTTAAGGTTATATCTTCAGCTATGGGTACCTTCCTCAGCTCATTTGAAAGCTCAGAGAAGCCATTCCGCTATTTAAACAGAGAAGACTAACCTATCCTAATGATCAGACCCCGGGGCATAGTTCTTCCTGTTGCATGAAAAAATAATGGCCACAACAGCCCGCCGCCAATTGCAAAATTATGTAAAAGCGATGAAAAGAAATCCAAATCCACAGCCTCCCCATCACACTCGACCGAACCCCCCTTTGCCACATTTCTTATTTCGCATGAATAGCACGGACCCCGTGGAGTCTTTATTTCAAAAGGGCTTCACTTATTCCAAAGGTGGCTGGGGGGGAGGGGCTAGAGGAGAAGCTAGAAAAGGATCAGTGCATTTCTGTCTCTAACTTAGGAACCAACCATAGAGCTTACCGGATCGTTTTAAAATCAGAGGACAGGCCTAGGTGGTTGTTGCTCAGTGGTTGAGCATGGATCTATGAACCAGGAGGTCACGGTTTGATTCCTGGTCAGGGCACATGCCCGGATTGCTGGCTGGACCCCCAGTAGGGGGCGTGCAGGAGGCAGCCAACCAATGGTTCTCTCTCATCATTGATCTTTCTATCTCTCTCTTCCTCTTTAAAAGCAATGACAAAATTTTTTTTTTTTAAACCGGGGGAGGTCAGGGGACCAGAAGTTACTTTAGGACCTGGAGTTAGCAAATGCCAGTGCTTGCTAACTCCAAGCTTGTACACGAATGACAAGGAGGCCAGTTGGACGCTTTGGTGAACTGGTTAAAGGGCCCAGGCCTGGTCTGAAGACCGAAGTGCCTTCTCACTTCGGGGGGTTGTCTCCACGTGGCAGTCGGGGCCCAGTGCTGTCCAGCGGTCCATGTTGTTGATGGAAGCTATAAACCTGGATCTTTATGTGGCCTCCTCTGATGGGTAAGCCCTACAACAAATTCAGACGGAAAAGAACACGTGTGCAGGCCAGGTGTGTCCTGGGGCTCACTGGCCGTGACTTCTCCCCCAGCCAGTCCTCTGAAGGTCAGCTCTGCAGGAACCTGGGCGGGAAGCTTAGCAGGAAGTTCAGCCTTGCCTCAGTAAATGCAAGGACAGAATCCAAAGTGAGAGGGTTTTTCCTTTCACCCCACCATCAACCTCCAGTGGCTGTGGTGGCCGGCAGTGGCTGTAGCAGTGGTGTGATGGGGGTGGCGCCTTCCCCTGATCAGCCCTGTTGCCTCCTGCAGAGGGAGGCCAGACTGAGGTTTAGGGGAGCGGGCCTAAGCCATCAGTCGGACATCCTCTGAGGGCTACCAGACTGTGAGGGGCCAGGCTGGGCTGAGGGATCCCAAATTTCATGCACCGGGCCACTAGTAGTTAATAAAACTGTGTTGTATGTTTGGAAATTGCTAAGATGGTAGATCTTAAAAGTTTTCATCATAAGAAATTTTTTTTTACTATGTAAGGTGGTGGCTGTTAACTGGACTTATTATGATAATCAAGTTATAATATGGACATATATCAAATTATTACATTGTGCATTTTAAATGAAAATAATGATATATGTCCATTGTAGCTCAATACAGCTGGAAAGAAAAGAAATTATGTATAGAAAAAAAGACTGAAAGGAAACGTGCAAAATACTGAGAGTGGTTAGCTCCGGGCATGGGAATGGAGGTCATTTTTTCACCATCGATGTTCTTGTATTTTTCAAGTGTTTCATGCTGAGATTTGCTATTTTTAATTTATGGTGGAGAACAGTTTTTAAAGGAAATCTTACTGAGCGAGGACCATAAAGGATAGAGAAAGCTTGATAGTGGTGTTTAGTGCGCGTAGTCTTTGGCAGGTATCCACAGGTTTACTTAACGTGCCAACCACAGGGCACGGGATCGTGGCCCCTCTACAGACAAATCGGCTGTGGCAAATCTCCCAACCCCCACCTGGCAGCTCCCTGGAGGCCCAGAGGAGAGGCAGAGGGGGGCTGGACCTGTCCCCTTGGAGTGCCCCCTGAGAAGGAGGGGTTGTGCCTGGGGCGTTTTCAAAGGGATTACCTCTAAATCCCTCAGTAAATGCAAGGACAGAATCCAAAGTGAGAGGGATTTTCCTTGCACGAATACTCAGCGAGAGTGAGAGAATGGGAGTCACTGCGATAGAAGTGGAGAAATAATCGGGCCTGCTAATAGAAGTGCCTGCCTTGGGTCATGTTACCTGTTCGAAATAAGGCGAGCCCCCCAAGTCAGGGGTTCTGGTAGAACCCAAAACATACTCAGGAGCCAGGCAGGAAGGCAAATTTCTTTACTTCTACGTAGATGGGTGCACACACATGGTCTGGAAGCGTGTGCACACCGAGCAGGTGGGTTGCTCTGCTTTATTATCCCTGGGCACGTAACCTGTTCATTGCTCTTGATTGCAGCTCAGGTGCACAGTCTTTTGTGATTGGCTAACTGAAAGGGAGGGGTTGGCCTTTGCTGTTTCAAGATGGTGGCCCCCAGGGGAGCTGCAAGCCATGTGGCCAACATGGCAGCTGCCAAGTCACGCAGTTCAAAATGGCGGCTATCTAAGTTGTTTGACAGAAAAGATGACTTGTTTATTCTCACATTACCCTAGGAACTGGCCTCTCCCTGGGCGATGTGCAAATGGCTCAAGTGAGGTCCATGGGGGCATGAGGCCATTCTGCCTGGTACTAGACCACTCTGTCCACAGCTTCACATTAAAAATGGGTACTTTGCCAAAACCAGTTTGGCTCAGTGGATAGAGCGTCAGCCTGCGGACTGAAAGGTCCCAGGTTCAATTCCGATCAAGGGCATGTACATTGGTTGCAGGCACATCCCTGGTGGGGTGTGTGCAAGACATGGCTGGTCAATGTTTCTCTCTCATCGATGTTTCTAGCTCTCTGTCCCTCTCCTTTCCTCTCTGTAAAAAGTCAATAATATATATATATATATATATATATATATATATTTTTTTTTTTTTTTTTTTTTAAATTGAATACTTTGATGCACCCAATCCTTTTACATTGGCAGCAAAGGAAGGTGTACCAACTCACTAGCTCTGTCTACACATTCAAATTTTCCAGAATTGTTTCCCTAACCACTTGGAACAATGGCGTGCCCCCCGTATTCTTGCCATTGGATCTGAGCAGGACGGGGCAGAGCTGTTACCTTGGTGCAGGCTCCGTCCACGGTGTGGCCCTGATGGTGGCCAGGCCCTGAGCCCTTCAGCTCAGGAGAGTCTTGCCCTCTGCCCAGGGCTCGATGGATACGGAGCGCTTCTCTTCACACCCTTCCAGGGAGCCTGACCTTCGCTGCTAGGGCGCTGACTTTATGCCAGACCCAGTCCTGAAATATTTATTTACCTTAAGAGTTGAGGAAGGCACTGTTGTTTTTCACATTTCACAGATGGGGCTCTGAGGCACAGAGAGGTTAAGCAACTTGCCCAACGTCACAGCAAGTAGCTAGCAGAGCTGGATTTTAATCCAGGCAGAGTTCTCTAGCCCCGTTCCTGGGGGAGTGGTTGATAGCTTGTGTTATACCCCGAAGCCCGGTTGGTCCATTGCCGTAAGCAAGTTCACATTTTGACTATGACAGTGACCCAGGATGCGTATGAACACTTGCAGCCCAAGGAAGGTCTGAGGACTCGCTTGCTGGCACATTACAGAAACGCTCCCTGACAAGTATCCCCTTTGGAACTGATTGTAAAGGTTGCCCTTTAAAATCCCAAGGGCAGCCAAATGGGGAGCATACGGTTTAGGGCAGCAGTCGGCAAACTCATTAGTCAACAGAGCCAAATATCAACAGGACAACGATGGAAATTTCTTTTGAGAACCGAAAACTGACTTTTGCACATAGGGCATGAAGTTTCAATCGCATTGTACACTCAAGGGGCCAAAGAGCTGCATGTGGCTGGAGAGCCGCAGTTTGCCGACCACTGGTTTAGGGAATCAGAGGACAAATCCAGTATCCCATCCCCTTGCCTGTGGAGCAGGAGAGCCTGCTAGGGCGAGGGGCCCCCGCCAGGCTGTAGATCCCAGGGTCTTCCTAAAACTGCATTTGGAATTCAGAGGCGGTCGGGAAGGCTCCCCCAGAGCATTTGAAGCCCAGAGCACCCCTGAGGTCGAAGCGTTTGGTCTTTAAATGCCCAAATTAGGCAGCATCACAATGAGGGCCTGGGCACCTCCTGGTTGTTTCCTCATCTCATTTTCCGCTCGCCAGGTGTGGCTCTGCGAACCCGGAGAAAGAAGCTATTGTTGCAGATGGAATGCTCTGTTCGCTGTCCGTGGGGCTTAGAAGAAACATTTAGATTCGCTCGGTTGGCTGCGAGTCCAAGCCTTCCTCTCCTCTGGGCGGGGGTCTGCACACAGGCGCTCCGGTCCGTGCCTGGAATGGCCAGCGGCCTTCTCTTTAACCCCCACGCCTGTCCCCCGTTAGTGCACACAGACCAGAGGGGTCATGAGTGAGAAATCAGCCTGCCTCCCCCTCACCTTTCTACCCAACCGATGGGGATGGGGGTGGGTTAAATCCTAGAGGGCGGAGTTGACCCCTCTCCCACCCACACCAGGCAAGCAGGAATCACCTGGGACAAAGCCATTCCTTAACTCCATGGTCAGCAAACTGACCACTGCAGCTTGAGAGCCACATGCAGCTCTTTGGCCCCTTGAGTGTGGCTCTTCCACAAAATACCACGTGCAGGCACGCATGTAAGTGTGAATGAAACTTCGTGGCCCATGCGCAGAAGTCGGTTTTCAGCTCTCAAAAGAAATTTCCGTCATTGTACTGTTGATACTTGGCTCTGTTGACAAATGAGTCTGCCGACCACTGCCTTCACTCAATCTTGATGAGCATTTTTCTGGGGGAGCATCATTCAAGAGAACAATGCTTAGCTGACGAATTTGCCAAAAAATGTGACAGGAGCTCATGTTCCAGGAGGCTAATTGCAGGGTCTGCACGACCATTTGAACTCCAGCACTGAAGGAAAGACAAGGCATGATGTGGCTCTTGAAGCTGAGGGCCCTGTGGCCTGAATGCATGGCCCCCGTGCCCGCACTCAGAGGCCCCTACCCCCTTTCCAACCCCCGCACGTACGAGGGTAGTTTGAATGACACTGGGGATCCCATGAGACGCGTTCTAGATGGACATGGGCCCCTGGGAGGAAGCTCACCCCGCACTTCAGTTTGCCTTTATTTGCTTGAAATTAATTCCCACCAAGCAGGACACGAGGCCTGCCCAGGGCAGGACCCGGGTCGCAGGTCAGCGCCAGCTTCAGAGACAAAAATCAAAAGTGAAATAGGCTGAAACCTGTTTTGGCTCAGTGGATAGAGCGTCGGCCTGCGGACTCAAGGGACCCAGGTTCGATTCTGGTCAAGGGCTTGTACCTTGGTTGCGGGCACATCCCCAGTAGGAGGTGTGCAGGAGGCAGCTGATCGATGTTTCTCTCTCATCGATGTTTCTAACTCTCTGTCCCTCTGCCTTCTTCTCTGTAAAAAAAAAAAAAACAATAAAAATACATATATATTTTTTTAAAGTGAAATAAGCTACATAGCAGCAGAGAACTTCTGTTGAGGAAGCCGTATCTGTGTGTGCAGAGACTCATCCCAGCCGTGAAATCGTGATCGTGTTATGAACCGATGACAAGGGTCCTTCACTTCAAACAACTAGCAGCGTCCCTGGAAACGTGCATGGGATTTTAACCCAATCTGCTCTCATTTAAAATGGCTGTGTCTTGGCGAAACCGATTTGGCTCAGTGGATAGAGTGTCGGTCTGCGGACTGGGGCGGGGGGGGGGGGGGTGTGTGTCCCAGGTTCGATTCCGGTCAAGGGCATGTACATTGGTTGTGGGCACATCCCCATTAGGGGGTGTGCAAGAGGCAGCTGGTCGACATTTCTCTCATCAACGTTTCTAGCTCTCTATCCCTCTCCCTTCCTCTCTGTAAAATATCAATAAAATATATTTTTTTAATTAAAAAATGAAATAAATAAAATAAAATGGCCGTGTCTGGATTGTCATATTATCTTCACTCTTCGTGACTTCTCAGTTGGCTGTGGCGGGATTTTTTCTGCCTTCTTCCTCCCCGGTTCCTTCATCACGGTGTCATATATGTACTTGTTGGTTCGACCACCCGCCCACGCCTCCGTCCGTCTGTCTAGAAAACACGTCCTTGCTGCCTGTGCACCAGGCCATACGCCAGCTCAAAGATTTTCAGGTGGGGGCAGCTTTGCCCTCCTGGGGCAATATCTGGACACAACTTTGGTTGTCGCAGGCGAGGGATGCTACTGGCGCCTGGTGAGCAGAACCCGGGGAGACGCCACACGTCCGCAGTGCACAGGGCGGCCCCGACAGCAGGGAATCGTTTGATCCAGATAGAGGATGCCGACGTGGAGAGATTCTGCTGACTCCGTCCATCCCTGGTCCCGTGGGATTTATCGTAGTGACAGGGACGTTGGCAGATGAATGGGGAAATTGTGCTGATGCTACTGGTGAGGCCAAAGGGGTTTTCTGTCATGTCTCCTTCGGAGGGTGTGGTTCGGAAGCGAGTGCCTTCCTGGATCCACGAGGTTCTTTTCTGGGGAGGTCGGAAATAGGGAGAGAGTTCGGATGACAAAGGGTCGCACGCAGATCCAGGGTTGGGACACGTGGGGATGCCTTGGAAGAGAGGTGACATGTCCCCGCACCTACGGGCAATAAGCAGAGACCGATGGCAGCTGCCGCCGCTCCCTGAGGGCCGTGGGGACCATGGAGGGCCTCAGAGCAGCCAACGATGGGAGCCAGCATGGCCCGAGCCTCCAGAGTTTCTGAGAAAAGTGAGAAGCCCAGGCTTTATATGGAATCTCCCCAAGATTTAAAGGTGAATGACTAATGGAGCATTTGTTTTGAGACATAAACACTGCACAGGCCAAACAATACACCCGTGGGCTGCTTCCCACGGAGTTTTGGCTCTGGCTCTCGGCAGTACAGGAGAGACGGCGTAGGACGCCCATATGGTGCCTGGGAGACAGTAGGTGCTCAATTAAAGTTGGTCAAGAGTGAGTACCTGGCCCGGCCGGTGTGACCCAGTGGTTGAGCCTCCACCTGTGAACTGGGGGATCACGGTTCGATTCCCCGTCGGGGCACGTGCCCCGTTTGTGGGCTCTAGCCCAGGACGGGGCCTCCAGGAGGCAGCCGATCAATGATTCTCCTTCATCGTTGATGTTTTTCTATCTCTCTCTCCCTCTCCCCGTCTCTCTGGAATAAATAAATATTTTAAGCAAACAAACAAAAGAGGGATTCCCTGAATCGGGCTTTTTGACACTTGCCCATGTCAACCTTAGCACTCTGACACCCCACCTGGGGCTGGACCACTGTCGTCATTGGGGCTGTGTGTGCATTGTGCCAGCAGCGTCCCTGGCCTCTCCCCATGATTGCCAGTAGCACCCCCACACCCCCCAGTGGCGCCAACCAAACTGCTTTCAGACCTCAGCAGCAATGTATTGGCCTGGCAAGCTGCACTGTAACGCAGTGCCCTGAGTTCTTACCACGGTCCCTTGGTGGATGGGTTGGCCCCCGGTGAGAACTCAGAAAGGGCCCCTCTGAATGCTCCCGGCCTCCCTGGGACACGCACCCCGGACAGAAGTCGTTACATGGCTCGGCGCTGCTTCCAAGGCTGTGGAGGGCCCAGGTCGCCTCTTGGGTCGCTACCGACAGAAGTGTTTTTGAAAGACCGAGCAGGCTCACTCCTGCACCCAGGCGGGCCCCCCACCTGTCAGGAAGGGGCTGGAAGCATAGGCCCTCTGCTGCAGCCCTGCCCGCGCTGACCCAGCTCTCCGATGGAATTAGCGAGGAGAGCCGCGGCGGTTGGCTTTCATAGAGCAAGCGCAAGCTCTTCGCCGTCCCAGGCAGGCAGTTCTCACACTTGAGCCTGAGAGCCACCTGGAGGGCCAGTTAAAAGAAACTGCTGGGCAGCCCCCTCTGCCACCCCCCACCCACCCACCAGAGTTCCTCACTCCTCGAGTGGTCCAAGCATTTGCCTAGTTTGCAGGTTCCCAGGTGCTGCTGCTGCCGGCCCCAGGGGCCACACTTTGAGAACCACTCTTCTGGGCTCTAGCAGAGGTTCAATCCCCTCCCCCACCTGGTTTCTCCTGCACGTGAGGAAGCAGAGCAGGGGAGGGCAGAGAGCGCTAGGGATGCCTGTCCAGCTCCTTCTGGGTCTCCCCCAGGGCTGACCGATCCCCCATCAGACAGACCACCCCAGGTGCACGTGGCCCGCAGCTGAACCATAACGCGCTGTGTAGGTGCGTGGCCGGTTCAATAAAGTGAATTTGCATGCCCACCAGCTCCGTCATCTCTTAATTATTTTTCTCGTTCCCTCGATGATGTAGCGTCTTTGGATGGATCTCCCAGTCGTCAGAGTGAATTAGCGAAATCCCTCTTTACAGGTTTTTATTTGTCTGAGCAAACCTGGGGTGGTTGCAATCGCTGGACGTCCGGCCGCCCTCCCCGGCCAGGGTAGGTGACGCCTCATTCAGAGCCGGGAGGGACGGAGGTTAGAACAGTTTGCTTCTCTGTTGACGCGGAAACTGTGACATTTTGGTGGCTCTGACACGGGGCAGCTTTTCGGGAAGGGAACGCCGCCTGCATTTCCGTTCGGTTCCAAGTCATTTAGCTTCGGTGCTGCGTGCCAGTCAGGGCCTGGGGATGGGGGGCCATCACGGGAGGAGGTGTTCTTCAGAGCAGGGCAACCAGCTCATCCCAGTTTGCCTGGGACTTGCCCAGTGGGAGGCCCCAGTCCCAGGGAATCTGGCCCACGGGCTGGCCCGGGGCGTAGGAGGATGGTGGCTGGACACTCTGGGCAGGCAGAGCTCAGATCTCCAAAGATGCGAACAGTTATCCCCCACGTGTAATTCTCACAGGCCAGCTCCCTAACCTTTTTGTCTCATTTCAGCCCAAAAACAGTGCTGTGACCACCTTTTCGCAGCAAGGATGCTGAGGCTATGTGAGCCCCCTGCCTGCCGGGTCCCGCGTAGTGACAAGCAGAAGGGGTCACGGTCAGGGTCCAGGCCTCTGCTGCCGAGCTGCTGGCCTCAGTCTCACCCCGATGGGTGCCAGCCTCCCCGCTTGCGTGTTTAAATGCAGGTGGCTGGCCCCACCCCAGCTTCTCATTCAGCAGGTCTGTCTGGGCTGGGGCCCAGGAACGTGCATTTCTCACCGGTTTCCCAGGTCATGTGGATGCTGCAGCTGATCCAGAGGATCCCACTTTAGGAACGCCTAAGAGCTGTCCCGCTCTGATTGTCCAGGGAGGTGGTGAATGCCACCTGCACCACGCTGAAGACCCGAAGCTTAGGAAGCATCTTCCCACCCCAACTCCTAAAAGTTGGGGTTTGCAGGGTTCCTGTGTGACAAGTCTGAACTCTCGAGTAGAGTCTTGGGCTCCCTGATTCAGGTTTCTCTCCACCCCAGGCGGAACCCTCCTAAGAACAGGTCTCAAGTGCTGAGTTCACAGAGCCAGGTGGAGTCCATTGTGGCATCTGCAGGCCAGCTTATGGGCAAGTTGTAGTTACCCAGGGCCAGGATCACATCCCCTTTCTTGGGCCTGATTGTGAGGGCAGGACAAGTCAGCGTCCTTAGGCAAAGTCATAGCCCCTGTGGGATTTTTGAGGGGTGTGTGTGTGAAACTGGGTAGGGAACACTGGGGACAGGAAGGAGGACTTTTCAGAAGCCTGGTCAGGCGTGCGGTCAGGGTGTGTTCAAAACCTGGAGGGGGCTTAGCTCTGGAACAGTAGGTGTTCTTTAAATTCTCTGTGAACTTGCCAAAACCGGTTTGGCTCAGTAGATAGAGCATCAGTCTGTGGACTAAAGGGTCCCAGGTTTGATTCCGGTCAAGGGCGTGTACCTTGGTTGCGGGCACATCCCCAGTGGGGGGTGTGCAGGAGGCAGCTGATCGATGCTTCTCTCTCATGGATGTTTCTAACTCTCTATCCCTCTCTCTTCCTCTCTGTAAAAAATCAATAAAATATATTTAAAAATAAATAATAAAATAATAAAATAAATACATTCTCTGTGAACTTGTCTAGGAGGACCTGAGGTAACATATAAAGGGTGCCTGGCATCTAGCATGCAGTAAATAAACATGAACTGACACTTCTATTATTGTTGTTCTTTCTATGTAACCAACTCTAGGTCTCAGTTTCTGTATCTGTGAAAGGGACTCAGTGATACCCGGGCTCACTGTGAAGGGGGAGGTTTAGGTGAGTCAGCATACAAAGCACTGTGCCTAGGGCCTGAAAGCCTGGAGAATCCTCAGCAAATGCTGCCGTCACTGTAATGCCCTTCCTACGCCAAAGTCCTTTGAGAATCTTATAAAAACTGTAGACTTGGGGGAAAAGAAAATATGTATTTGATTGATGTTTGGGACATCAGGCAGAGGCTTTGGCCCCCTAAGCCAGCTTGCGAACCAGGTTTATAATCTCTTCCGGAATAGGCAGCTCTCAGAATAAGCCCCTTGGACCACTGTCCACTGTGAGTTCTCACAATTCCTCTCCCCAGCCCACGCTCCCCTCTGGCAACCCCCAGGACCTCTCTACCACATGTGTCCTCTGCATGCTGTTCCAGGGCACACCAGGTAATTCTCCAGGTGCGACTGGAGTTTTCCTAATGCCTAAGGAATGCTTAGAGACGACCAGAGCTTCTGCTGTTACTGGCTTTGGCGGTGCATGGCTCTGGCGGAATCTGGCCAAAAGAACGCATTGCTGGTGGTGGAATTAGACCTAGTTCTATAGGTCATTAGACAAAAGGCATGCCGTTTAGCCTTGATAAAATCTAAGACGTTATGGATGTGGGGGAATGAGGGGGGTATAGTAATGGGGGAAGTATTGAAAGGTAAAGGAATGAAAATTATCAGTTCCCTGGCCCTCCGCTCACCTGTGAGCCCAATGAGTTCCTTTGTCATTCTTGCTCAGGCAGCCCTCTAGGTTGTATCTTTTATAATAGGCGGAAATTTCTAGAGTTTCCTCGGCCTTGCCTGGGAAAGTAAAATTCTATCGTTTCCCATAAATACAAGATGAACAGAGCATTCCAAGCCTCTCGGAATTGGCTATCTCATCTTAAAGAGCGTCCGCTGCTCTTAGTAACTGTCATCCCTGTTGGCCCCACCACGAGGCTGTTTTCAAATAAGGCAGGCCCTGGCATCCGGGAAGGCTGCCTGTTCCCCTTGTTGCCAGGGAAATCATTTTGAAATGGAAAAATCCCCTACCTCCCAGCCCCCAACAATCTCCAAAACAGTAGGCATTCTTTAAAAAACAAAAAACAAAACAAAAACCCAAGCACTAAAACAATAGCCAACACAAAACCAATGCATGACTGTACATTCAGAAGGGTTTTTTTCCCCCCAACTACAGGGATGAAAGGGCATCATAATTTTGTTTTCAAATGTGTTTAAGAACCTGTTATTAAAACGGAATTAAACCCAAGTCCCAGGGCAGCGGCTCGGTGACTACCGGGAGATAATCTTGATAATGCGATTAGCGCCGCTTGAATGGGGCCGGGAGGGAAAGAGAAAGACAGACGCCGGAGCTGGCACTCGGCTTAGCCACCGCCAACTGCCCGCCGTGGTCTGAACACAGAGGCCTCGTCCTCCCCACGACAGTGCAGCGACCCCTGCCATGTGAGGCGTTAGCGTCCTTAAGGAGAAGGCCAGTAAAACCATTTATGCGCTGCCTCCCGCGTCCCCGGCCATGTGCTGAACACCTCATGTATGAGTTCTCATTGCTTCTTAGATACTTGTACCTAAAGCAGATACTCTTTGAGATAATTTTATTTTTTGTTGTGTTTTTTTTTAATATGTTTTATTGATTTTTTACAGAGAGGAAGGGAGAGGGACAGAAAGTCAGAAACATCGATGAGAGAGAAACATCGACCAGCTGCTTCCTGCACACCCCATACTGGGGATGTGCCCGCAACCAAGGTACAGGACCATGACCAAAATCAAACCTGGGACCTTTCAGTCCACAGGCCAATGCTCTATCCACTGAGCCAAACTGGTTCTAGCTAAAGCAGATACTCATATATATTTGATTTTTTTTTACAGAGAGGAAGAGAGAGGGATAGAGAGTTAGAAACATCAATGAGAGAGAATCATCGACCAGCTGCCTCTTGCACACCCCCTACTGGGGATGTGCTTGCAACCAAGGTACATGCCCTTGACCAGAATCGAACCTGGGACCTTTCAGTCCACAGGCCGACGTTCTATCCACTGAGCCAAACCGGTTCTGGCTAAAGCAGATACTCTTATAGCCGCATTCCCCACCCCATTTCTCAAATGAGGAAACCCAGCGGCTGTAGCCTCCCTGAAGTCACCCAGCCGATGAGCCACAGAGCTGGGATTCAGACCGGGCCGGCCAATGGCAGAGCCCTGCCGCTCACAGCCACAGCTGAGCTACAGACTGGGCGACTGGGCGCTCCAATGCAGACGACCCACTTCTGTGAGGGAACTCTTACTGAATAGTGATCCCCACCCCCCACCCTGCGTCCAAATAGCCAGGAGGCTGTGATCTTTGCTCCAATGCCAGCCAGCGAGGTGCCCTCCACGGCTGAGCAGGCAGGCTGCTCCTGTGGGCTGCATGGGCCTCTGCCTGTTTGTCTGTCCGGAAAGCAGAGCCTCTCTGGACCTCGTCCTCTCTTTGTAACATTTCATTTTCCCAAGAACAATGCTGTTTATTGAGCGCCTACCACATGCCAGGTACTAAGCTGGGTGCTTTGCATCCATTATTGCATATGTATACAGACAGTCTTCGGGTTACATTGCCATTTCCCATATATATATATATATATATATATATATATATATATATATATAAAAGTTCCGTCATTTCAACGTATGTACAGACATATATGCTTTATGTTTTTTACTATTTATTTACCACAAGTAAAGTTTGGAATTGTTATCTTTCTTTTAAATTTTTTTTACTGTTTCACTTCATTACAACCGTGTATGTGCTCCATGTGAGTGACGTAGGTGCTTACATAGGTGGGTTCTGGACTTATGGTGAAAATCACATTACATTGCATCCTAGGAACGGATCTCCGACATAACCCAAGGACCTACAATATATAAATATATGTATATATTTATGTAAATATATGTGTATATTTATGTAAATATATGTCTATATTTGTATACATAAAGTACACGTTAGGATTTAATATTCGTATTTGCAAACGCTGAAAGAGAGCCTGAGAAAGGAAAGAATTTGACTGCCAGGCCCCCCAGACAAGACGGGAGAGTTGGGAGCCAGGCTCAGACCTGCGTGACACAGAGGCACATTCTTTCTTGATCCCCAGCTGTCACCTGCCTCTTTGCCAGCTCTCTGCAGAGCCACTGCTTGAGGCTGGTTTCCGATATACATTTTCCAGCAGAGTGTGCTATTCCCTGCCAAGTTAAAAACATACCAACATATTGTATACTAAAGGCCCAGTGCACAAAATTCGCCAGGGTCCCTAGGCCTGGCTAGTGATCAGGGCCAATCTGTGGGGCGACTGGTGGGGCAGTCGGAGGGGGGCCCTCCACTGGCACCCACCTTGGCCAGCCTGGTGCCGCCCACTCGCCAGCCCTGCCCCTCGCCACTGCCACCAGCCCGGCGATCAGGGGGTCCCTGCTGGCACCCACCTTGGCTGACCTGGGGCCTGCAGGCTGGGGGCAGCTCCTGCATTGAGCGTCTTCCCCTTGGTGGTCAGTGTGCGTCATAGCAACCAGTCATCCTGCCAGTAGTTCCGCCTTTTGATCAATTTGAATATTAGGCTTTTATTATAGAGGATGCTTTTGTTAAAAGAAAATGAGTTACATGCACCAGCATGGCTATTATTTAAAATAATACTAATAGCCAAAACTGGTTTGGTTCAGTGGATAGAGTGTCGGTCTGAGGACGGAAGGGTTCCGGGTTCGATTCTGGTCAAGGCATGTACCTTGGTTGCGGGCACATCCCTGATAGGGGTTGTGCAGGAGGCAGCTGATCGATGTCTCTCTCTCATCGATGTTTCTAGCTCTCTATCCCTCTCCCTTCCTCTCTGTAAAAAAATCAATTATATATATATATATATATATATATATATATATATATATATATATATGTATTTAAAATACTAATAATGGGGGTTGGTGAGAATGTGGAGAATTTGGGACCCTTTTGCAGTGCAGGAGGAGTGGTAAAATGGTACAGCCACTCTGGAGAACAGTGTGGTGGTTCCTCAAAAAAATTGAAAGTGGAACTACCATATGATTCAGCAGCTCCACTTCTTGGTATCTACCCCAAATAATTGTAAGCATCGTCCCAAAGAGATATTTGTATTCCACGGTCCATACCGGCATTATTAACAATACTAGTAGCCCAAACGTGGAAGCAATCCAAGTGTCCATTAGTGGGAGAACAACAGATAAACAAACATAGTACATACATACAGTGGAATATTATGCAGCCTTCAAAAGGAAGGACATTCTACATGCACTACCTCGTGGATGAACCTTCAGAACCTCATGCTAAGTAAAATAAGCCAGTTACCAAAAAAAGACAACTCCTGTGTACTTTCCTTACCTCAGGTGCCTCGAGTAGTCAAATTCGTAGAGACAGAATGAGGAATGCTGGTTGCCAGGGACAGCTGTCTTGACATCAATTTGACAAAAGAGTCTTCTGCTTTATGAAAACAGCCAGTGACTCCTACTCCTGTCCGTGCATCAGAACCCTCTGCTAAGCTTGTTGTGAGTCCTTCACTGCGACAAATACTGTGGGTTCCAGACTTCATTTCAGATCTCCGCTGACAGTGGTGCCCAGGAATCTGTATTCTGATTGAGCTCTCCAGTTCTGATATGAAATGTTTGAGAAGCACCAGCAAAAGCCATCTCTTTGCCCTAGCCGATTTGGCTCAGTGGATAGAGTGTCGGCCTGCAAATTCAAGGGTCCCAGGTTCAATTTCGGTCAAGGGCATGTATCTTGGTTGTAGGCACATCCCCAGTAGGGAGTGTGCAGGAGGCAGCTGACCGATGTTTCTTTCTTTTTAAAAAAATATATTTTATTGACTTTTTACAGAGAGGAAGGGAGAGGGATAGAGAGTTAGAAACATCGATGAGAGAGAATCATCAATCAGCTGCCTCTTGCACGCCCCCTATTGGGGATGTGCCCACAACCAAGGTACATGCCCTTGACTGGAACTTTCAGTCTACAGGCTTGACGCTCTATCCACTGAGAAAAACTCTCTCTTCCTCTCTGTAAAAAAAATCAATAAATTAAAAAAAATATCTCTTTGCCCAGGAACAAGCCCCCTCTGTGTCTGTAGCAAGGCACTGGAGCTGCGCACGTGTCCCTGTGTCCACCTCGTCCCGATAGAGGTGTCCTGCCCACATAGACTGTGACCAGAGAGGCTGTGACAACCCGTTGTCCTGTGTCACACAGCAGTGTCCCCCGGGAAAGGGACCACAGAGGAGAGCTGGGCAGACTGAGCAGACCTCTCTCTCTCTGTTCTGTTACCTCTCAGCAGTCTCCAGAAATATCCAGCCGCTGCCTTTGTGTAAAAAAAAAAAAATGCATTGGAAATGTGTTGTCATGTTCTCTGTGCAACCATTTCATCCTGTGGAATGAATGTCAGCGGCAAAAGAGTGACATTTCTGTCGACTGCGGGTACAGTGATTGATGAGTAACTTATACAGTGGTTTCATTCCCCCTCCAAAAAACTCAATTATTTAAGTGTTACACATTTGTATCTGCTGAGGGGAAGTCTGATGTGGTAAGAGTCAGCCCTTGGGGGTGCCTGTTGGGGTTGGGATGGGGGCGGCGAGGCCCGCTGGTGGTTTAGGCCCCAGACATGGAAGCAGAGAGATGACCGTCCTTGCCTCCCAAGGATTCACCTATAAAAAGCCCACAGTGTGTCTGGCCCTGATGATCACGCACACAATCCTCATCCACGCTCACCACCACAGGCCGCTCTTTGATTCCAGTGGTTTTGTTAGAGGCACAAGCCTCCTCGTTTGGGTCAAAGTCTGCTTCCCACTCTTCACACTGGGGCTCCACAGGATTCCTCCTCCGTGGACAGGGTGCAGGCTCCAGAAAGGCCAAGGTCTGCAAAGAGAGAAGCCTGCTAGAGATCCAGGCTTCGGGGATGCGCGCCTAATTAGCATATCCCGTTGGCTTCCTAGGGCTGCCCCACAAGGGACCACAAGCCAGGTGGCTTAAACCGCAGAATGTATCCTCTCCACGTTCTGGAAGCCAGAGACAAAATCCCAATGTGTCTGGATGCCCAAGGGGATGGCCACTCCCTGCCACCGTGACTTCTGGTGCCTCCACGGCTCCTGGTCCCTCCGTGGCTCCTCGGTTCAGGGCAGCCTCACTCCTGTCTCTGTTTCCAGCAAACGTCCATTTGTCCTTCTCCCCGCGGCTGCCCTCTCCTCCTCTTGTCTTCCTCGGTCCTCTCCTCTTCTCACAAGGCATCGGTCATTGGATGTAAGGCACACCCTCCAGTTAAGAAGATCTCATCACTGGATTCTTAACTCGTTACACCTACAAAGAGCCTTTCTCCCAACCAGGTTCACATCCTGAGATCCCGGGAAGATGTGCATTTGGGGGGACACTGTTCAACCCAGCTGTTCACTGCCTTGCCAGCCCTGACACCCACCCGCAGGGCAGGTGAGGACCAGGCGGGCGGAGCCATTGCTCTCTCTGGAGCCAGAGCAGCTCATTGCATCCTCCTACTGTGTTTCCCTGAAAATAAGACATCCTCCCAAAATAAGACCTGCTTACAGGTTTCCTTCTGAGTGAGATATAAGGCATCACCCCCGAAAATAAGGCCCCCAGGCTCTGTCTCAGAATGAAAATTAATTTACCGTGAACTGGTCGCGAGGGCTGCCCCGACTGGCGTCTAGCAACCAGTGACATTATGCGGAGTCCTGACGTCACTGCTGTGTGAATGGAGAGAAATCAGCGTGGAAACTTGGTGAAACCTAAACTGCAAGAAGTTGTGACTTGGGTGAAGAATTCATGGGAGAAAATCACTGACAGTTGCATTGCAAATGCACTGCGAGCAGGCTACCTTGACAAGAAGTACTCATTTAAAGACAGTGCTGTTGCTAAACATGAGAGACTGGGTCCACTGATTCTGAATGAAATGGAGTCACAAGAAATTCACCAGGAAATTCAGGAATTGGATTGTTATGATGATGTTCCAGAAGATGAGGACGTGATTGTCATTGAATAAATGAGTAAATTCTTGATACTGTAGGTTTCACAGTTTGTCTGGTTTGTGTTGACAACTACCGTACTACCGTACAGTATACAGGTAATCAATTTCCTTTATTTTCATTTAACAATAAATGTGTACTATATTCTTCTTCATGGAAAAATAAGACATCCCCTGAAAATAAGACCTAGCGCATCTTTGGGAGCAAGAATTAATATAAGACACTGTCTTATTTTCGGGGAAGCAGGGTAGGTCTGGGTCCGAGGCTCTCCCTGAAGGCTTCGTCCTCCCGGGGTGAGCATCGGTCGCCCCGAGGAGACCAGCAGATGTGGGGGACATCACCAGCCAGCCATGAGTTGGCCTCTACCTGTCCGTGCACGCCCAAGCTGAGGAAATGGTTGCTCTAGCAAACGCATTAGAAGAAGGTATTATCCCTCTGAGCCATGTTCCTCTGAGCTGGCGTCTGGGGTCTGAATCTGTCCACGGCGTTGGTGAGCTGAGTCATTTGTGCTGTTCCAGGCAGGCTGGCCCGCCAACCTGACTCTAACCCCAGGCCGATCCCTCAGGTCGTCGTCCAGCTGTTAACACACAAGGAAATTAGGGAGGGGAAGCACCACGGGGGAGTTCCCGTTAAAATCCATCAGATACCGCGCCCTCCAGCTGATCCATAGCTGAGTTGGCCCCTAACCACCACCTGCGTCCCAGCCCCCCTGCTGAGTGCAGACGAGTTCTCCAACAAAGTAAAGGAAGAGGGATGAGGCCAGTGCCACTGGCAGAGGAAGGGACACTGGACGCGGCTCTCAGCGCTCACACTGTTCCTTGGAGCCAAACCAGAGCAGGATCCTGATTCCCTCAGCATCACACCCTCAAACACAGCTTCTTCGTCTTCCTTCTGAGAAGCAACACCCTTCCAGCCCCAGCACAGGCGTGAGTGCCGCCGTGACAGCCGCTCAGGTGGGACGACAGCAAGGGGGAGAACCTGCCCATTCCCACGTGGCTTAGAAATGCTGTGCTTTTATGGCCCCAAAGAGAATGCTCTGCCCCTCTACAGAAACTCTCAGCCAGCAGGAAAGAAATCGGTCCTGGGGTGGAGGTGGCGGGGATCCAAATCTCTAAGACACTCGGAACTTCACATGTGATCTCTCCCCTCAATCTGGCGAGAATAAGGATCTTGAATAAAATCTTCCGAGCTCTCCCCATTCACTCTGGCCTGGGAGCCAGGGCCCTGCTTCTGCAGCTCCTCACACACCCCTGGAGAGGCCACCAGTGGCTCGTCTCACCCTGAGGAATCCTGAGGCCCTGGAGACCCCGTGTGCGCATCAGAGGGGCCCTGTCGGCTCCCCAGGTCTCCTGCCTGGTGGTCCCGGGACTGCCTGTGAGTAGCCAGGCGTGGACCAGTGGTTCTCAGCCAGGATGCTTTACCCCAGAGGACATGGGCGACATCTGGAGACACGTTTGGGTCTCACAGCTGTGGGGGGTGGGTACCACCCCTGGCATTCGGTGGATAGACACCAAGGAGGCTGCTAAACATCCCTCACGTACAGGCAGCCCCACAGCAAAGGGGGATGCAGCCCAGAGGGTCTGTGGTGCTAAAGTCAGTAAGCCCTGCGCGGACAAAGGCCTGGAGAAGTGGGCTAACCACTAATCAATGGGCCAAGGGCCCCCTGGGGGAGGGAATACTTAAACAGGGGCCATTGTCCAATATTAGGTTTCTTTCGGGGCTGATGTGTCATCATGAGGTTTCAACCCTCCCCAGAGACTGTCCCTCCCTCCTCTCTGTTTTATTCTTGCTCCATAGCACATGCCACTATCTCTAATCTATACTTATAAAAGGGTAATATGCTAATTAGACCAGACGCCTTCCAGACGTCTTTCTGGACAAAGCCACCGTGGCAGGGGCTGAGGCAGAGGCAGTTAGGGGCAATCCAGCTAGCAGGGGAGCAGTTAGGGGGCAACCATGTCAGCAGGGGGCGCAGTTAGGAGACGATCAGGCTGGCAGGTGAGCAGTTAGGAGCCAACAGTCCTGGATTGTGGAAAGGTAAGCCAGCAGTAGGACATCCCCCAAGGGGTCCCGGATTGGAGAGGGTGCAGGCCAGCCTGAGCCCCCCCACCCCACCTCATGCACGAAATTCGTGCACCAGGCCTCTAGTATCTAATATATGTGTTTAGCTTACGTGTGTCTTCCTTATAATCTGCCTCCCCCCCCCCCCCCGCTGCTGGAATGCAAACTCCAGTAGAGCAGAGCCTTCGGCAGGTTTGGTTCATTTCGTTATCCACGGCACCGAGGTCACTGCTCAGCACATAGTAGGCACTCATAAGTCGTTATTAAATGAATGACTGGGTGTCAGTGTCTTTGGAAGTCGGTGTGGGGCTGCAGGCCGGGGGAGTGGCCAACGCTTCATTTCATTCATTCACCCGTTCATGAAACATACGTTCAAGACTTGGCCTCCTGGACTCACATTCCTGATTGGTTCATGGTCAGGCCTCGCCCACCCTCTGTTCCCCGGCCTTTCAGACATTCGGAGGAGAGCGGCAGAGCATTTCCCAGTGGACAGAGAGCCCACGCTTTTTTGTGGGGTTTTCTTTTAGTATCGTTTGAAACATCCTGAGCGAAGGAATCTCTGCGTAACGGAGAAAAGTGGCAAATGAACATAAACGTCCACATCTCCTCTTAATTCACTGCCTTTCTTTTTCTCTCGAAACCTCATGTCCATCCTGTAAGTCCTTGCCCTGCGTTTTCTGAATATTGGAAAGTCAGGCCCATCATGTGCTTGGCTGGGCCCGCCGGGGAGGAGCCGGGGAGCGCGGTTCAGAGGGCCTCTCTCGGAACACCCCATTTCCCCATTAGCGCCGCTCCCAGGGCCTCCGTGTGACACTCTCCGGCGAGGGGAATATTGCAAACACGCTCTAATCACCGCTGGCCTTTTATTGCTCGGGCGCCTCTGCAGCCTGCGAGTGAGCATCCCCGCCTGAGGATTTCTGTCCCTTTTCTCTCCGGGTGAGACAAGGCGTCCTGCAGGGTTATTGATGAGGCCGGGCTGTCAGAATGCGGCTAATGGGTGTGACGTCAGAAGGGGTCAAGGCCACAATGCAGAGAGCCAGCAGCGCCGAGTTCATTTGCATTCCCTCGGCGGCTTTGGGAACAAAAGCCTTCACTTCACGGTTCACTCATTTCGCTTCATTTCCTCCAAATGGAGTAGTAGATTAAGAAGCAGAAAAAAAAAAGGCAGGGTTGTTGTTTTTTCTTCCCCTCGTGTCCTCTGCCCGTTATTTCCAGCGGGACTGTGGGAAGGACAGGCCATTGTTGCAGGGAGATGGACTGGCCTTGGAGCGTGCTGGCCCCGCCCTCCCTGTCTGTCAGGCCCCGCCCCCCCGGTCAGGCCCCGCCCTCCCCATCAGCAGGGTCCCTTCCATCACTGTCTGGCTCCTTCTGAGGCTCTCTGAAAGCTCAGTCATCCCATTGCACCTAGAGATCCCTTTCCCCCTCCCTGGCCGTTCCCGTGTGTCTCCCTTGCTGGGGTGCAGATGACAGAACTGCTCTCTGGCAAATCTAAACAAAGACTTTATCAGAGTCAATCGGGGGCTCCCAGGACCTCCCGGGTGTCAGGCAGCCAGGGGCTGCTACACAGTCAGCGGACAGCAGGTGCTGGGCCGAGATCCCACCGGAGAACGGGTTGGTGGTGATGCCCGGGCCGCCACCGCTGGGCACAGCCCCGGGGCCGGCACCACGTGCCCCTCTCGGCTGCTGTCATGGCCGTCCCCAGGACCTGGGCGGAGCGGCTGTGCCCTTGCCCGAGGTCTGCCCTGCGCCAGTTTCTCCCAGCCACGGCTTCACCCGAGCTGGGACGCCATCGGATTGCTGGAGCCCAGTCACATGCAGAGGAGGCTGGGCACGTCAGTGTCTCTCTCCTTGCTTGGGAAGCGTTAGGAATCGCTCAAAACACAGAAACGTTGTTCCAAGGTCAGCCTGACCCCAGGGAAGGGCAGGTGCCAGCAGCCTGGGGAAGGTCTTCCCTTGACCTTTTGCATCCCGGCGAGCTCGAGGCACAGGGTCCGGGAGAGAGAGACACCTGTCGCAGGAGCCTCGGGGCCCTGGCTTCCCATCATGGAGAGCGGTAGGCTAAGCCACGCTCAGATTTCCTGGCCGCGCGTCCAGCCCTCGGCCGCAGGTGCGTTCTGCAAGGGGTCCGTGCGAGACCCCAGGGATCACGGAGCCGAGCCTGCTGCCCCCGGCAGAGCTCCCGGACCCCCTGGGATGGTTCCAGACTGGCCAGATCACCCCACCCTTTGTTTTCTTCCCAGAGCAGCCATCACAGGCTGTAGCGACTTGCTTATTTCAATACAGGAATCGATGATGGATTGAACAAAAGCATGTGTAATGTGAAAGCAGTTTCTTTCTTTTTTTAAAAAAACAAATATATTTTATTGATTGTTTTACAGAGAGGAATAGAGAGGGACAGAGAGTCAGAAACATTGATGAGAGAGAAACACCGACCAGCTGCCTCCTGCACACCTCCTACTGGGGATGTGCCCGCAACCCAAGGTACATGCCCCTGACTGGAATCGAACCTGGGACCCTTCGGTCCACAGGCCGATGCTCTATCCACTGAGCCAAACCGGTTTAGGCAGAAAGCAGACTCTTTAAAGACTCCCTGACACCCAGAATGCCGGGAGGGAGGGCCTCTGCCATCACTAGGGCAGCCCCAGGTTCCCTCAGGAGAAGCAGCTGGGGGGAGAGGGGGATGGGAGGGCCATATGGATGCCACTGCGTCCACCGCTTATGGCACTGCCTCCAGGGTGTTGGCCTGAGTGTCTGTACGTGGAAACTCACCAGGAGTTGGTACAGCAGTATTTCCCAAACTTTTGACATGTGTACCCCTTCTATAATTTTCCTAACGCTGAATACCCCTAGTCAAAAAAAAAGGATTTATTTTAATAATTAAAATATATATTTTTTGGTACATACACAAAATAATAATAAGCGAAAAATAAAAGTATTCATAATAAAATATAAATAAAATTTATATTATAAATAGCATTTATTTGCACACCAGACCATCTCACGCCTCACAAGATTGTCTTGACTTGACTCATGAGAACGTGGAATTAGGCACAGCTAAGCACGGTGCAGTGCATATCCCCACCAAACTCCGGTGCAACGCGTACCCCCACCAAACTCTTCCCGTCCCCCTGGGGGTACACATACCACACTTTGGGAAACACTGCTCTACAGCATCTTCCCTGAGTTCTTTTCGTTTGTTTGCTTGTTTTGTTGTTGTTATTCATCCTCATCCAAGGATATTTTGCCCACTGATATTTATTTAGAGAGAGTGGAAGGGTGGGGTAGGGACAGAGAAAAACCATCCATGTGAGAGAGACACATCAATTGGTTGCCTCCCACGTGTGCTCCGACTGGGGCCAGCAATTGAGCCTGCAACCGAGGTATGTGCCCTTGACCAGAAGTGAACCCTGGACTCTTCAGGTTCTAACCACTGAGCCAAACCAGCCAGGGCTTCCCTGAGTTCCTGGGGCCAGTACACTGCTCCCCAGCTCCGCCTCGCACTTCCTCTTCCCAGGCTGAGGGATCTTAACGCCTTTATCATTCAGAACCCGTTTTCCAAAAGCCCCGATGGGTCGTCAAGTCCAGGGGTTTCTAAAGCGTGGTCCTCGGTCCTCAGGAATCTGACTCACAGTGGACCCTGACCAGAATGCAGGTTCCCCGGTCCCACCTCCAGCTCTCCGGTTGGTGCCAGGGAGGTGGGTGTCAGCTAGCTCCCCAGGCCACCCTTGTGCCCTGTGAAGTTCTCCAACCGCCCATCTGGTCTTCTGGGTGAGAGCTAGAGGATCTCTCTCCTGGGCCCCATTCTGTATGGGGAGGCATTGGGGTGAGCAGTGGGACTACAAAGGAAGCCTGTTTAATGCCAAGGAGACCCTCCGTGCAGAGTTATACAGTTCTCTCTGACAAGCAGCGGTGGTCTCCAAAAAGACCATCGGCCAGCTGTGCGTCACTCTGACTCGGTTAGTGGACTTGCTGCTGACAGCCAGCGCGCCCCTGGACTCTGGGACGGAGGGGACATTTTCTTCCTATCGGGGTGGCATTGAGCGGCTTACCCCCTCCCCCTCTCCTTCAATAGTCTTTGCCCCTGGGGGGAGAGGTCCCCTTCCCCAGGCACATTTTACTCATGCGGCCCCCCAGGTTGCCACTCACCCATTGTGAGCGTGCGCAGAGGACTGAGTCTCGGCCGCTGGTCCTTGGGCGATGGACGTTGTACGCTGCTGTCCATGTTTCCATGGCCGCGTGAGCGGGCCCTGAGCCAGAGGTGGTCGGAGGCTTAATTTATGAACAAAATCGATTGGGAAGTCACGTTGGTGCAGATGTGCTCCGTGAGATTTCGGCCATCCTTCCGCGTGCCTCATGATGGCATCGGGGCCAGTCCCCCGGGGTGCGTTATTGGGATAATGAATCACAGTGAGCTGGCTGGGGGGTTCTGTAGAGCCCGTGGGGACAGCTGGTTTGTCCCTCCTCCGGGGATGTCATAGGAGGCTGCCGGGAGCAAAGGCCACAGGCTGTCACCAGGCTGGGCTGCATCCAGCCTGCGGGAGCGGGCACAGCCCGACCTGACGATGGAGGGGCGGCTGGGAGGGAGCCCCAGAAGTCTCGTCCTCAGAGTGAGTCACAGATGCTCGGCAGCAGGAGGGGGCCTGAGGGGCGACCCCAGACAGCTGGTGGGGGGTGGCTAGAGAGGTGGCGGGTGGGGTGGGGGCGGGGAGCCTCTGGGAGTGTCTCTAGATCTCCCCCTCCTGCTTCCGCTGCTCCTTCTTGAGTTATCAATCAAGACACCCCTGGACCTTCCATGCCGCCTCCTCCGTGCCCAGACCAGTGCCCAGACCACACGTGGCCCCTGACTCCGGACTCTCATTCCCTTCCTGGTATCTCTTCTCTTCCTCCTCTGTCTGCGGGCCTGTGATCAGCTTCCACCGGAGAGTTTGGACCTCAGAGCTGCACTCTGAGGTTGTCTCCTGATATTGTGGTGAGTGACCGCTGCATAGACACAGGTGCTCAGCCGCTGTTTGCTCCCTGCCCTGTGGGCATGGGGACTGGCCCGGGATAGCCGAGGTGCTTGTCCCAGGCACCTGGGGCCCCGCCTTCCATGGGGCAGACCCCCTCTCCCATGGATGATTTCCATCCTCTCCTGCTCTGACTGCCCGCGGCTCTCCCGGCTCTCCCGGGGGCTTTGCCCTGTCACATGCACAGTCCGCCCCTCTGGGTCTCAGCGCAAGGGAACTAGAAAGGGACAGAGAGTGTAGAGGAGGCACCGGGAATCTGAGCCAGCACATTGGGAATGGCGGAGGGAGGGTTCCCAGCACCCACGGCTCTGGAATCCCCGGCACAGCCTCGGGCTGAGGGGCGCGCGTTGTTCCTGGGTTTTCCAGTTTCCCCTCCCTGGATGCTGGCCCCGGGCCACGTGGAGTCAGCTGTTGACTCCCCTGCTAGGCTTACGAGGCAAGACGATCTTTAATTATGCTCACTGCTCTGCCCGCGAGGCGGCAGGCTGGAGGGATCTGTAATATGCTGTTCAGGTCCCCTGCGAACCAAAACACCGGGCCCGCTCGTCTCACGCGGAGACACTGACGGAGCTCGAGGTCGGGGGCTTGGCATTGGTCCCTCACATGTGTCTAGACCAGCCGTGGGCAAACTACGGCCCGCGGGCCGGATCCAGCCCGTTCGGCTGTTCTATCCGACCCGTGGAGCCAAAAGAGTGGAGGGTTCTCTTGCTCTGCCCTCCGCTCCTTCACCAGCAGCCCAAGATGAGAGTGCCAGCATGGTCAGGTTGCTTTTGTTCCGGTCCTCCGGCCCAGTTTAAGAACCCATGGTGGCCCTCGAGTCAAAAAGTTTGCCCTCCCCTGGTCTAGACAGCTGGGTGACTGTAGGGAGGTCGCTGCACCTCCCTGAGCCTCCGCTCCGTCTCTGTGATGGACGAGATCGTGCCCGCGCCGGGCTCCCACGGGGAGGCGTGTGAGAGCGAATGGAATCACAAATGGGCATCGAAAAGTGGAGACACCCAGAAGGTCCATCAGCTGATGAATGGGTTAGGGTTAGGGTCAGGGGTCAGGGTCAGGGGTCAGGGTCAGGGTCAGGGTCTGGGTTAGGAATATTATTTGGCAGTGAGAAGGCATGAAGTGGTGGCATCTGCTATGACATGTATGGACCTTGAAAACACACTAATTGATAAGGCCAGACACAAAAGGCCATGTATCACCAGGCATTCATGTGAAGTGCCAGGACAGGAAAACACTTCGATGGACAGCAGATTAGTGGTTGTCAGAGGCTGGGGGTGAGGGGGCGGGACTGACTGCCCGCTGGTATGGGGCTTCTCTTAGGGCTGATGGAAAAAATGTGCAATTGCAGAGTGGCGACAGTTGCGCAACTTGGCGAATATACTACAAACCACTGAATTACATACTTTGAAGAGTAGATTCTGTGGTATTAGAATTACATCTCGATGGCAAATGCACGGGAAAGGGGCTGAGTAAGCTCTGCGGGTGCATTGCCTGTGAAAATGGCGCGTCCACAGCAGCGTCTTCACACCCCAGCGTGTATTCGGTGCCTGCCGTGTGCCTGGCGCTGTGAAAGCAGCTTCGCATGCCTTGCTTTGCATAGCAGATCTTGTTTTTCTTTTACAAGGAAGAAATCAGAGACATTAAGTCACATGGCCAAGGGCACAGGGCTGCTGGGAAGTCAGACGGGGGCCCAAGCCCCGGCCTGTCTGACCCAGAGGCCTAGGGCAGTGGTCAGCAAACTCATTTGTCCGCAGAGCCAGATATCAAGTCCAACGATGGAGATTTCTTTGAGACCCACATTTTTTAAACTTACACTTCTTCTAACGCCACCTCTTCAACATAGACTCACCCGGGCCATGGTATTTTGTGGAAGAGCCACACTCCAGGGGCCAAAGAGCCGCGTGTGGCTCGTGAGACACAGTTTGCTGACCACTGGCCTAGACCTTTCCCTTCACCCCATGCTGCTGCCTTTGGACTCCTGCCTGTCAGCAGATGCTGTGTTTCTTTGGTGACCTGGCCATTGTCCAGCAGAAAGTGGCTCTTAGAACCCCAACGATGACACGAAAACGATGACACTCACCCCAGAAAAACAGAAACACCTCCAGGCTCAGTCTAAGTGCAATTCGCAGGTGGCTGAAACGGACTGGCTCGGGAATGGCTCACCAGGAGACGCACGGCAGCCTCTTCAGCCCCAGCACGTAGGAATAGAATCTGACAATCCCAAGAGTCCATGACAGGTCATCAGGGACCTTTCCCAGGCCTCAGTGATGACGGCAACCCGCCACCCCAAAGCCAAGGGCAGCTGCTCCCGGGGGTCCCCCCAGAAGGTAGAGAATCAGCTCGGGAATGACATCATAGGGAAAGGAGTCAGTCATTGTCCAGGCCCAGGAATTAGCGATGGGGACCTCTTGAGCCTGCTCCCCTCTGTGAGGAGGGACCGAAGACGCGGCCTACCCAGTCCAAAACCCTTCCTGGTCGGTGCCAACATACCAAAAAGCTGCCGAGTGGCGGGTGACAAGAAATGGGAACGGCTGGAAACAGTGGCGCTGGGGAGAGCAAAGGGCAGTGGCGGCAGGGAGACAGCCCAGAGCCTCCCTGCAGAAATGGGCTGTTCCCGGGGCCTGAGCTGCTCTCCGTGGCTTACAGGGTCAGGCCCCAGGTTTGGGGGTGACTGCCCGGTATGGGAGAAGGGGCCCCGAGAGCAAGGGCTGGACCTTTGTTCCTTCCGACCCAGATGGGCTGTGTGATTTGTTGAGTCTCCCCGCTCCGGCTTAGGTGAAAAGATGGGCTTAAGGCGAAACCAGTGGGTCCTCATTCATTCGTTAGGCCTTTGCTGACACCCTGCTCTCTGCCGGGCCCGGGGCTAGGTGCTGGGGATTAATAGTGAATTTAAAGCTGGGCTTTGGCCTTCCTTCTTAGATCGGAGTGGTCGATAAGGGGGACAGCTATTGATTAAATAATCCCCCAGTTCTGTGGGGGCCAGAGCCTGCCACAATGAGTGAAACTTGCTCAGCTTACTTACCTGCCTCACCTGTTCCTTCCTGAGGAAACCCCCACAAATGCTTTGGTCCATGCTTTCCCCCTCCTGTGGCCTCCTGACCAACCCTGGTCCTTCCCCAGTGGCCCCGCATGGCGTGGCGTGGGCCCCTGCTTTGGGAACCAGAAGTCACAAGCTATATTTTCTTTTCTTTTTTTTTAATGTATTTTTATTGATTTTTTACAGAGAGGAAAGGAAAGGGGTAGACAGAAACATCGATGAGAGAGAAACATCAATCAGCTGCCTCCTGCACACCCCCCACTGGGGATGTGCCCACAAACAAGGTGCATGCCCTTGACCGGAATCGAACCTGGGACCTTTCAGTCCGCAGGCCAACGCTCTATCCACTTAGCCAAACCAGTCAAAGCATAAGCTATATTTTCTTTCTTTTAAAAAAATATATTTTATTGATTTTTTGCAAAGAGGAAGGGAGAGGGATAGAGAGTTAGAAACATCGATGTGAGAAAAACATCAATCAGCTGCCTCTTGCACACCCCCTACTGGGGATGTGCCCGCAACCAAGGTACGTGCCCTTGACCAGAATCGAACATCACCTCCGAGCCTGGACCCTCTGCTCCAGGCCATCCCGTCATTTGCTTGTTAAACCATCAGCAGTTATTCCAACCTGTCTGGGTAGCTCTCTAACGAAATGAAGTTGAATGTACAGCTATGAAGTGAAACTAAGGCGAAAGCTTAATGGGAGTAAACCGCTTCTAAAACTGCTGGTCACGTGGAGATGGTCAAGATAAGTTGGAGACGGAAGTCTGTGCCCGGGCCCCGGGCACACCTAGGACTTGGCTGGGATGTCACAGCTCTGCTGCCGGGGGTGGCCCGGGGCCTGAGGCCAGCGGTCAGCGCTGATGCAGGAACACCCAGCAGGGCCTGGCCCTTCCCCGCCCACAACCCACACAGACCTCTTCTCCCGGAGTCCATTGCCGGCACCACGTCCCCCTCTCCTTCCTGCTGCGTCTGGTCTTCAGACCCAGCCTCTCACACCAAAGAGACGGCCTGATGGACCGCTGCCCGTCTGTGGACTGTGCTCTGCGTTGTCTGGCAGGGAGGGAGGAGCGGGTCCCGTTCCAGCTGTGTGACCTTGACCTTGACCTTGGACAGGTCCGCTCGCTGAGCCTGTTTCCGCATTTTTTATGAGAACAGTTGAACGAGGCAGGCTCTCCGTCTCTTGCAGCGGCCGTGTCTGCCCTGGTCACCACTGTGCCTGCCGGTGCCAGCCACACACCAAGGAGAACAAAACAAGTCCCCAGCCCTCAAGCGCCGATCGGTGAAAATCGATGTGGAAGTCAATCATTAGAACACGGTCCAAGCAGGTCAAAAGGCACGAGTGGGAAACACAGTGGCCGCAGGTGACCAGCCACTGTGCCCTACGGATGCTTTGATCCCCGCGCCTGTCCGTGGAGGGATCTCAGCAGAAGGAGGAAGCCGGGTGGGCAGCTTCACACAGCCTGTGGCGCGGGCGAGAGAACCCCGTGTCCAGCCCCTCCCAAGCATGGATGCAGTGCCTGGTGGTTCTCCGTGCAGAGAGCAGCACAAACAACATACATGTTCCCTTTCACCTCCCACCTGACGTACTGGGACACGATCGTTTTTCTTTATAAAAATAGTGCCAGGGCCCTAACCGGTTTGGCTCAGTGGATAGTGTTGGGCTGCGGACCGAAGGGTCCCTGGTTCTATTCTGGTCAAGGGCATGTACCTTGGTTGCGGGCACATCCCTGGTACGGGGTGTGCAGGAGGCAGCTGACCGATGTTTCTCTCTCGTCAATGTTTCTCGCTCTCTATCCCTCCCCCTTGCTCTCTATAAAATAAATCAAAATATATATTTTTTTAAATAGTGCCAGGAACAGTTTATAGCTAGAACCACACAGTTTACAGGTTTGTGTCTCAGAGTCCGAGAAACCGACAAATGTGCGGGACCTGGTCTGGCAAGCGACTCTCACCCAGGTGGCGGCCACCCAGGGAAGTGCGTCCTTTCTCCCACCCACGCAGGATCACGGAAGAGGCTGTGCCCAGGAGCTCACTTCTTGGGAGAGGTTTGGGCAGAGGTGCTGGGGCAGCCGACATTGGCCATCAGAACGCGTGCTCTTGGGGAGCCTGGGGGTGTCAGACAGTCCACGGAGGAGATGCCACGGCCCTGCCTGGATCGGGCCCCAGCAGGACGCTGCTGACCCAGCCGGAGGAACCCGGAGTCCTTCTCCCTGGGAAAATGGGCGGAAAGTGGCCAAGAGGACAAAGAAGCAGGCACAGGGCTTCCCGGAGCCCGGAGCCGGGAGCCCAGAGCCCCGAGCATCATCCCAGCCGCCTCGCCCCATGGCGAGGAGCCAGGCGCCGGAGGAGCCGCTCCCTCCCTCCCTCGGGGGCTGCTTGGACCCCAGGGGGATGTGCTGAAGCTGCAGGTCACGGTGTCCAGCTGTCCAGGGCAAAGGGCATGCGGAGACCCTCCCCCACCAGCCCGGGTGGAACCCAGGCCCGCGCAGAGCCAGGCCCCTGTGTCACTGAGCAAACGAACGTCATTTCAGGGGACATTCAGGCTTTTCCTTTTGCACGAGGACTGGGGTGTCCGAGCACCTGAGGGCTTCCAGCTTCTCGCTGGGAAACAGACCCACTGGATGGCGGTGGCTTCCCCCGCAGAGCTGACTGCGTGGTGACAGCGCCCATTCTCCCTGGATTCTGGGGACCCTGCCCTGTGGTGGCAGATCCTGCCCTTCTGGCCGAGGTGGCCTATGTATTGCCACCGCCCCTCCCTGCGGTCAGATAGATGGCAGCTGTCCACGGACGAGCAAGAATGAGCCACATGTCCCCATACCCACACTCCGGCCCTCCTCCTGAATTTTGCTCCTGTCAGCCTGTGGGGTTCTCCCCGTCTCCCCTTTCTCAAGTGCTTGCAATGGACAGGGCCCTGTGAAAGCAAACACCGGGCGCAGTCTCGCGTGACAGTGAATGTGAGCCGGCCATCGGACCGGAGGCTGGGGTGAAGGAGGCCGCCACGCTGAGGTGGACGTCACACTGCGGGGAGAGAGATGCCCTGCATTAGTGTGTTCCTGCCGAAGGCCCGCCGGGAGCGCGCCACCCGGTCTGAAGCGGATGTGGGCACAGGCTCCCTCCCGTCCCCATTCATCCACGGCTCCCCTGGCACGCGTGGGCAACGGCAGCCCCTGCCCACGTAGGGGGTTTCCTTCTTGCTCTTCCTCCTTATCCAGTTCTTTGAAGTCACATCCTGGTGTTGGCCAAAGCCATTCACTGAAAAGGAATCCTATTCCGAAACAAAACCAAAGCCCTTCAGAGAGAGACAGAGACAGAGACAGAGACAGAGACAGAGACAGAGACAGACAGACATTGATGTGATCCATATGCACCCTGACCTGGGATTGACACACACACACACACACACACACACACACACACCTCCCCCACTGGAGTTTGAACCTGTGACCTGTGCATGTGCTCTGACCAGGAATCGAACCGGTGAACTTTTGGTGCATAGGATGATGCTCAACCCACTGAGCCACACCAGTCAAGGCCCAAAGCCCTTCTTACCAGGGTAGTTTGCTTCTTTCCAGACGGTCGTTGTCTGCCAGATATAAAACTTAATAACACTGCCTTAGACAGGACTCGGATACCCATAACTCATTCAGGCAGGCAGGCTCCAGGGGCCGTGCCGTGGTTTATTTTTATTTTGTGTAATTACACTCCCCCGCACCCCGGCTGCGCACGGTGATTTACAGAGCTGCCGGGGTACCTGCGATTACTCCTCGCTCCTGATCCATTTTAGTCTTCCTAATTTTGCAGAGTCATTTGCTGGGGAAGGCCATTTAGAAAACAAATGCATATTTTAATAGCTAATGCGGAATCTACATTTATGTCTCAGGTGCACAGGGATGGTGATATGGTAATTTAAGGCAAATATATAATTTTTAGTCATGACTGGGGATTACTCCGCTGACAGACAAGTGCTGACTTAGGCACTTAAACCACTGTTAAATTTTTTATAGCTTTAGGGATTTGGGGCTATTGATGGATGGCTCAGTACTTTCAAATATCAGGTTGGGGGGGAAAATCCCTGATTTTTCACTTTTCATCTAGTGTGTAAATATGTGTTTAGGTGCCTCAGAAACAAGTGGCTGATTCATTAAATATGCTTACAATGTATTGATAAGTTCACCAAGCAAGGTATCAGCAGTACATATAAGGTATATACGATGCTGCCAGATATGTGTGTGTACACAGTCATACACATGATATTCACATATATATGTATAGTGTCGTGTGTTCAGGGGTGGGCAAAAGTAGGTTTACAGTTGTAAGACAATTAAATAATACAATAATTAATAAATAATAGTATAAGAATAAACTTTGTTTCGCATAGTCATAACGGTAAATCTACTTTTGCCCACCCTATGTATGTTTATGTGTGTGTGTGTGTGTGTGGCAGTATACATAGACACAGAAACATATTAGCATGTATGTTCGATCTTCTAGACATCTTTCAATGCATGTATGGAAGAATAAAATATAAACACAGGTTAGCCCTGGGCCTAGAGGGTCTTGCTATCTAATTGTATTGGTTATTCTCTAGTTGTTTTAGTAAAGGGGGTGATAGGGGAGTGGGCAGGTCCTGTGTCCTGTGTCCTACCACCCAAAGAGGTCTGAAGGCCACACAGTTGGAGGACCAGGGCTTTTCTGGAGCGGAGGCATGGTCATCCCATTTAACCTCATAAATCAGCTTTTGGACCCCACGGTCAAAGTCAAAGGCTTAAGCAGAGACATGTATCTCCAATCCCTTTAAAAATGGTCTCTACTGAAACTAGTCAACTTGATGTCAAGGCCTGGATAAGGACCTGACAAGACATGAGTAAACCGTGATGGGCTCTATTGTCTATGAAGGTGATCTGGACCAAGTGTCTGCCCCCCACCTGGCTGGTCTTGTGTTATCTTACCCTGAACTTGGACAGCAAAGCAGATTCACGGGGCATGATGGCCTGACTCTGCTGGCCCAGAAACGTACATTTCCTCATTGAAGCTACCTGCCCTATCATCCTTACCTTGACCTTCCCTCTCTGCACATGAATCTGTGTGTGTGTGTGTGTGTGTGTGTGTGTGTGTATGTTGTGTGTGTGTGGGGGGAGGTGTTTGTGCAGTTTGCCTTCTGCCATGCATGTCACTGGGCGTTCAACAGAGGCTGGAATTAGCACTTTATTTGCAGGGACAACCTGTTTTTCCGGGGTGTCTGCAGACAAGTCCAGAGGTAGACTCCAAAAAAGGCACCTCGTATTCATTTCTAGAATCAGTGTACCAACTTGTGCCTGCTGCCCAGGGACTGGGCTCGGTCCCCCTTCAAAAGGTCCGACTGGAGAATTGTCCGAGTGTGTGCCGAGGGCCCCGGAGCCTGCCCTGCCAGGGTAGGGGTGGCCCACACGAGGGAGAAGATTGAAAATGTAGCTCGCAGGCAGAGCGTCGCTGTAACTCGGGCAGTAGCCTGGCTTTCTCGCCAAGCTAGGAGGAGATGGCCTATTAATCCCCTTGACAGTGCCTTTGAGTGGCATCGTATTTCAGCCCCGTTAGGCTGTTTGGCGTTGTTTATTGGTCTCCCTCCCCAAAGCGGGACCTCTGTGCTGCCGAAGCTGCAGCACTGCCCGGCGCTGGGCCTGCAGGCGGACGTTGGCTTCGGGCTGAGCTGACCTCCGCCTCCAAGACGAGCTCTGAGACGAACTCCGGCAGCTCCCAGTGGCCTCAGCTCGTCCTCTGCTAGGGGCCGAGCAGAGGTCCGTGGGCCTCGTGCCTTCTATTGGAATGTTGAGAAAAGTAAGAAGAAAAGAGGAAAACAGCGAAACCGGTTTGGCTCAGTGGTAGAGCATCGGTCTGCGGACTGAAAGGTCCCGGGTTCGATTCTGGTTAAGGGCGTGTACCTTGGTTGCGGGCACATCCCCAGTAGGGAATGTGCAAGAGGCAGCTGGTTGATGTTTCTCTCTCATCAATGTTTCTAGCTCTCTCTCTCTCTCTCTCTCTCTCTCTCTCTCTCTCTCCCCCTTCCTCTCTGTAAAATATCAATAAAATATATTAAAAAAAAAAAAAAGAAAAGAAAAGAGGAAAACAAACGGGAGGGGAGGTGGTAGGGCGTGCTGCAGGGTCCAGAATTCCAGTTGTAACTGTCTCCACGCCACAGTGGACAGATCATATTGCTTGCCCTTCCCTGAGCAGCCAGATAAGCGAGGGACCGATTTGCACTCGAGACCCTGGAGGAAGACTTGCAGGTTTGAGCCTGTTACCATGTGGTCCCTGGGGCGGCTCCTGCAGACCCTGCAGACGGGAAGGGTCTTTTCATCATGCCATCTGCCATTTGTGCGGCCAGTTGCCAGGGGCAGAGCCCAGCGCTCTTGGACTATCAGCAGGCAGGGACTCCCCAGGCTGCCCTCGCCCAGGGGGTTAGAATTCTGGGAGGAATGCAGGGACCTCCGGCACCAATGACTATGGATGTCATTCCTTCCCCAGCCTCTGTCTGGTGTGCACCACTCACCCCCACAGGCATAGTTCTGGGGGGCTGTCACTCACACACACACACACACACACACACACACACACACACACACACATCTAGTGTAGCATACATGTGCCTCGGACTTACACAGGAGGTGTGATCTTGAAAATCTGTTGATAAATCTTGCTTGTGTAGGTGAATACAGTAAAAAAAATCCTGCCAAGAGGAGTGTTAATACATAATTCAGCTTTCCTTTAGCTGGTCAATAAATTTTGTATGAACAGTGCTTTTAAATGGCCACCCATGCTGAGCTAGCTTCTTGCCATGGGAACCTGAGACCTTGGAAGGGGCCGAGGACCATTCATTCTTCTCCTTCCTCCTGGTGTCCGTGTCTGAGCCTTTTATTCATTCTAGAAGTATCTGGGGAGCACCCCCACCCCTCACCCTCGTGTGCCAGGCCCTGAGCTTGTGAAAGCAGGGAGAATGTATCACCAGGGAGCTCGTGGTCAGGGGCCTTACTATGCTGAGCGCTAAGAGATTTGCAAGGGAATTAGCGGGATCCCCAGCTGGGGTGGCATTAGGGAGAGGACACACGCATTCTAGACAGAGGAGACCGCCTGAGCCAGGTGGGCAGTGGGAAGCCATGCGGTGTAAGTCGGTTAGTAATACTGAGCTCAAGAAAGCAGGCGGAGAGCAGCTGGTGTGGCTCAGTGGTTGAGCATCGACCTATGAACCAAGAGGTCACAGTTTGATTCCCAGTCAGGGCACATGCCCGGGTTGCAGGCTTGACCCCCCAGTGTGGTGTGTGCAGGAGGCAGCGGATCCATGATTCTCCCTCATCATTGATGTTTCTCTCTCTCTCCCTCTCCCTCTCTCTCTGAAATGTGTGTGTGTGTGTGTGTGTGTGTGTGTGTGTGTGTAAGTAAGCCGAGAGTGGCCTGGGGGGTGGTAGCTGGAGGTTGAGGAGGGTCCTCCCCATCATGCTACGGAGATGGCCAGCGGAGGCCTGGAAAGGAGTCGGTCGGGTAGGTGAGGAGTTAGGCAGCGAGGCAGTGGTCCGTGCCCACCGCATCCTCCTGGGGCCGGTTCTGCTCTTCCTGGCTGGAGCACCCACACCGCGGGCTGGTAGTTCCCACACTTGAACCTGCTCAGCATCATCCTGAGGTTCCATGACACCCAGGTGGCTGGGTCCCGCCGCTGCGTCCCTGCCGCAGGTCTGGGTGGGGCTGTGAATGTCCATCTCTCACAAGCTCCCACGTGAGCTCGGTCCCGCAGCCTGGGGTCACGCTCCGAGACCCACGCGGGAGCGTTCGGGAGGCCTGCCGGGAGCAGCAACGGCCTCTGAAACCAGCAGGGGAGAAAGGAAGAGGCGAGGGCACAGGGGACAGGAGCCATGTAGCAAGCACATCCTGGAGGCAAGACTGCGTCCCAGCCGGCGACTCCCAGGACTCAGCAACCCGCACCCCTTCCGAGAGAGAGCAAGGAGGGGCTGACACACATGCGCTGCACCGTGTCACCTCCTTTCCATACTGTGCGCAACGCCGCCCCGTGAGGGTCCCCGCACCCCGGGCCCCGGCTGTCACCTGCCTTCTCTTCCGCCTCATCTCGTCTCACACCCGATGCTGCTGTGGCCCTCGCCAGAGGAAGAGGGAGGACTCAGCAACCAGGATCGATCTGCTTGCTCGGCCACGTCCCTTGGCAATTTGTCTTTCTTGGCCCTTATCAGTTTTTAATTCCTAACGCATCCATTAAACGCCCACAGTGCACCGCCAAGCGAGCGAGCACCGTCCTCTCCTTTAAGTCTCTCTCCATCTCGGGGCAGACCCTCCCGCCGTCCCTCCGGCAGGCTGACCCGCACCCACAGGACCCCCGCTGTGACCCAGGGGGCTCGCCCAGCGGCCTGCTCCTCCAGCCTCTGCCCATCACCCCCTCCTCTGCTCTGCCTGCAGGCATGCCCCCCCCCACCCCTGCTGTTCCTTCCACCCCCTTCCCCTTCCACATACAGGCAACCCTCCACATGTGTGGGTTCCCCACCACGGAAGGAAATACACTCAGGGGCAGGGACCAGTGATACAGTTGTGTACACGGGGGTGGGAAGCTTGTGAGCCATTCTAGGATTCTGCCCACCACAGGTAGCGAGGCTTAGCCCAGGTGAAAGGGGAGCAGCATGGGGACCCCAAGAAGCTTGAGGGGGTGATGGAAGGCGTCTCAGAGGAGGTAAACTAGAAGTTGCTAAGACAAGTGGGGGGAGCTCCCCAGGTAAGACACCGTATCCCGTGTGGTGCTGAGGTTGGAGACAGTTTCCGCTAAGGGAGAGGGAGGAACGGGAATACGGAGGAGAGGAGACGGCGGGGCTTAAGCTGAGGCCTGGGCCTTATCAGGGGCTGGAATCCCATTGTACAGATGTGGAAACTGAGCCTCAGGGAGTTGGAGCAAATGCCCACAGTCACTCCACTTGTCAAGAGTCGGGACCAGAACTTGAATGAACCCAGAAACTCGCCCGATGCCACAGGAAACCCCACACCCACCCACACCCAACCTGATACCATGCTGACTCGTCACAAGATAAGTCGTGTCTGTGCTTATATTAATGTAAGTAATGTTAACGTCGGAAAGCAACATACGGTTTTAACATTACTTACATTAATGTACGTGCAGAGACACGCGTTATCTCGTGACTGGTCAGCGGTGTTCAGATACGGAAACACGGGTTATCTCGTGACCGATCAGCAGGTGTTTGATTGAACACAGAAGAGGGGGAGCGTCCTGCGTGAGGCTGGCACCACACGGTCACACCTGCATGGCAGTGCCGGTGACGTGGCATTTGCCAGAGGAATGACTGTTCTTTCCTTCATCGGTGGGCTGGTCCTGTCTGTGATGCTTTATCGCAAAAACTCAGTTTTAGGAGCATCTGTATCTGGTGCGTTGACCAAATGACTGCTGTGCGTGCTTTCTGGAAACGAGTGTGTGTCCTTTGGACGGAGAGACCCGGATTTAAATGTCAGAGCCAGCAGGTGCCAGAAACTGGGAACGGGGTTTGAGGTGCAAGTCCAGGAAATGGTTTTCGTCTCCCCGGCCACCCCTTCGTTTGAGTGTCTGAGTCACATCGTTAATTTGTGTTGTCTTTCAGCTCTGCCACAGTAATGGAAATAACCATAGATGTTCATACAGTGTCTCTAATGTGCCAAGCACTGGGCTCTACGGAAAAAAGCTATGGCGTCATCGCATTTAATTCTCACAATTTCCCCTCTGCGGCAGCACCGTTACCCCCCTTTCACAGATGAGGCAACTGAGGACCAGAGAGGTTAACTAACCTATCTGGAAAGTTCCCAAACTGGGTTTTCGCCATCCCAGCGGCCAGGGAAGCCCCCGGCATCGCTTGCCTGGGCTCATGCCCTCTCTGGCGAGAGCTCTGGCCCATGGACAGAGCAGGCCCAAAGGTCCTGACCTTCTTGCCCCTCAGCCACGCCCAGGCTGGTGTTAGTTCTGCCGCTTTGCTGGTCTGACTGCAGCAGCAGAAAAGGCCAAAGGCTTAGGGCAGTGGTCGGCAAACTCATCAATCAACAGAGCTACATATCAACAGAACAACGATTGAAATCTCTTTTGAGAGCCACATTTTTTTAAACTTCAACTTCTTCTAACGCCACTTCTTCAAAATAGACACCCAGGCCGTGGTGTTTTGTGAAAGAGCCGAATTCAAGGGGCCAAAGAGCCTCATGTGGCTCACGAGCCACGGTTTGCCGACCACTGGCTTAGTGGGGGGTTTGCTCTGGCTGCCCTCCAGCCTGGGTGCCAAGGGGCCCTGGCCCACCTGTTAAGAGAGCCCCCCCTCTGCCGGGAAGATGGCCATCTTTGCCTTTGCACTTGACCTTCCAAAGAAGCAGTCGGTGCCGTGCGTTTTCCCCGGAGGGGGCCTCGTCTGAAGGTGACTCTGGTCAAACCGAGGCTGCGTGCGCGGCTTGGCGTTCGGGACCTTAATGGATTCTCCCATCTCGAGGGTGTTTTCTCCGAGGACCTGTCCCCGCGCCCGGCCTCATGCAGGTGGATGTTCATTCTTCCTCTGAAGGCTCTGCGGCATCTGTGCCGTCAGAACCGTTTTTCCGATTGAGCTCAACGTTTCTCGGCTTCATTTTCTCCTCCCTTTGGGTTGAATCAGTATTGAACAGGCCCTTCTGAAGACGGAAGCTTCATCTCATCTAAAAAGCTCCATCAGCAGAAACCGGTTTGGCTCAGTGGATAGAGCGTCAGTGTGTGGACTGAAGGGTCCTGGGTTCGATGCCGGTCAAGAACATGTACCTTGGTTGCGGGCACATCCCCAGTAGGGGGTGTGCAAGAGGCAGCTGGTCGATGTTTCTCTCTCATCGACGTTTCTAGCTCTCTGTCTCTCTCCCTTCCTCTCTGCAAAATATCAATAAAATATATTTAAAATATAAAAAATAAAAAAATAAAAAATAAAAAGCTCCATCATAGCCCAGCCTGTGTGGCTCAGCGGTGGAGTGTCGACCCATGAACCAGGAGGTCACGGTTCGATTCCTGGTCAGGGCACATGCCCAGATTGTGGGCTGGATCCCCAGGAGGGGGAGTGCAGGAGGAAGCCAATCAATGATTCTCTCTCATCCTTGATGCTTTTATCTCTCCTTCCCTCTCTGAAATCAATAAAAACATATTTTTTTAAAAAAAATGAAATGAAAAGCTCCATCACAGAGCCCCGGGCCATGTGGGAGACAGGGTCCCGGCTTCCTGCTCTATGCACAGAAGTGCATGTACCTTCAGCTGGACACTGTGTTCTAAGACCGGGGGTTAGGAGTGGGGAGGGAGGGCGGGGAGACAGCGGCTCCACTGAAGCCTTTAGTCAGGCCGTGGCCAGCAAATACTAGTAAAAGGAAGTGACATTTTCCCTGAATCCCTGAGAGGTTTGGGTTTCTCCATCAGGAATGTTTTAAGAGCAGACCCTAGGGTTTATGGAAGTGGACATTAGCTTTCACATGCCCATGCCCACCACTTTTCCTGGAGCCCAGAGCAGATGTGTGTGTGCATAAATATTGTGTGTGTGCATGCAAACATGCACGTGCAAACGTGTGTGATTATATGCATATACCAGTATGGGTACATTGAGTGTGTGCATGTATGCATGCAAATGTGTGTGAACATGTGTGTGTGTGTGCGCGCGCATGTATGTGCAAACATTGTGTGTGTGTGTGTGTGTGTGTGTGTGTACTGACAGGGGCTTCTTAACTTCCCATCCAGTGTCCTCTGTCCCCAGAGCACGTGTGGGGCCGTGGCTGTGGCAAGTTCAAATTAAGGAGCCGATCTCTCATTCGGGCAGCGCAGCGTTCTCTCCGAGTCCCCATCGCCCGAGCCCGAATCCTTTCACGTCATCTTCATCTCTTTCCTCACTCGAGGACATGCAATCAGTGGAACAGATGTTTTTTCTCTTTCCAATCTCTTTTCACATCTCTCTGGGCCTTTCCTATTCCCACCGCCACCCGGCAATCAGGCCCCGATAATCCTGCCCTGGACCTCGGCAATCACCTCCCTGTCGGCAGCCTCCTCTCTAATCCGTCCTGGATTTGGCCTCTAGATTAATTCTCTGGCAGCGAGACTCCGAGCGGCTGCTCCACTCGGCCAGCGCCCCCTGTGGGCTGGCATTCAGTGTCTGCGTGGCCTTCCCTTCCCGCCTCTCTGCTACCCCCAGCTCACCCAGACCCCTCCCCTGGGCTCCTGGTCAGGGGAGGGCGAGGGGCTGGCGGATAGCTCGCTCGGGCACAAAGCAGGCCGTATCCGCCGCAGGCCCGTCTCGCCTGGTTGAAGTCATTGCACAAGCCACAGCTCCCCGCCCGCTTCCCCCAAAGAGGAGGCTCTGCCACCGGGAAGAAATGGTCACTGCTGTTCCCTCCAGGCATTTGGCACTCTCTGTTCTCAGCGCCTTTATGCACCCGCTCCCTCCCCCTGCCACGCCTCGCCCTCCAGCCCCCTCCCTCCAGGCCCAGCTGGGCCCATGCCAGGCTGGAGAGGCAGCTTCCCCCATCCCCTGGCCAGACGCGAGTCCTCTCTCCCAAGCGTCTGTGGTGTGTCCGGTGCCCGTGAGCATGCGCACTTGTAGCATCATCGTTTCATAGCCATACCTCCGCCATTCGGTGGAGATAGAATCATTGAACCCAGGGTTATCTCATCCATCTCTTTAATCCTTCACTCATTCACTCACTCATTCCTTCAACAGACATTCACCCCAAGCACAAACACTTCCCAGTAGGCGATGCTAGGGATGTGACCGTGAGGATGAGTAAGAAAGACACCTCTCTGCTCTCAGGGATCAGACATCCTACCGGGGAGAGTCTGAAAAGCAAACACAGAGATAAGGACTGTGTGAGGAGTTGGAGGAGAGCCCCAAAGGAGACCCCTTTACACAAAAGGGGGGATCAGGGGGCGCATGGAGCCCAGGAGGGCGTGTCAGCTGAGACAGAGATGAGTGGAAATGAGCTGGAAGGGGGGGGTCTGGGTGGGGGACCCAGTTCAATATGCACCAGACCTTGATCGGGACCTCATCCGAAGCCACTCAGCACCTGCGAGGTCAGATCCGCAGCCACCGGTGAGCAGGAGACTGGGAGGCTGAGGCGGGGCCTGTGGGCTGATCCCTCGACATCAGGAAGCTCTGGGCCTGGCGCCCGGGGCCTGGCTGCGGTGCGCACTCCGAGTCTTGGCGTGTGGCCCCTCTGAGTTAGCAGTGGGTGAGTGGGGGCACGAGCCTCCCACAGGGGAAGGGCTGTGTGCGGGTGAAAGTTCAAATGGGAGAGGTAAGAATAGCGCCTGTGTCAGCTCCCACGCTGCCGAGGTCCCCGGTCCTTCCCTGCCTGAATGAAACCGCCCCAGCCTGCGTGGCCCCCACAACAGCACCTCATTCTCTCCCAGCTCTGGAGGCCAGAAGCCCCAGCTCCAGGTGTCGGTGCGGCCTTGCTCCTGCCACAGGCTGGCGGGGGGGGGGGGGGGGGGAGAGGGGGGCGCGGGGGGGCCTTCTCCCCTCTTCTGGCTTCCGGTGGCTCCTGGTGTCCCTTGGCTTGTGGCAGCATCACTCCAGTATCCCCTGTGCCTCCCTGTCATCCGCCTCATATATTGATGGAGGGCCCATCCTAATCCCTATGATCTCATCCCTAGCCTTACCTTAATTATATCTGCATCTTTTTAAAAATATATATCTGTTATTGATTTTTTACAGAGAGGAAGAGAGAGGGATGGAGGATTAGGAACATCGATGAGAGAGAAACATCAACCAGCTGCCTCCTGCACACACATCCCCACTGGGGATGTGCCTGCAACCAAGGTACATGCCCTTGACCGGCATCGAACTTGGGACCCTTCAGTCCGCAGGCCAACTCGACACTCTATCCACTGAGCCAAACCAGTCAGGGCTGTATCTGCATCTTATTCCAAATAAAGTTCTAAGGTTCTGGTTGGACATGAAGCTGCGAGAGGGGAGATGGGGCGGGGTCTGGGGGGGGTGCGAGGAGGAAGGGTACACTGTTTTACCCTGTGGGATCCAAGGGCCACTTTGACCTTGGCCCAGTGAGGGCTTCCTCCCTGCCTCTGACCACAGAGTGGATGTCCTTCCTCTGCACACTCGCCCTCCTCTAGCAGGCACCCCGGCCGCCTGCCCCACAGCTGCCATTGAGACAGGGAGCCCCTCGGCCACACCTGGGCCCTGCCACCCGTGGCAATTCCGGGGACAGCGCTGGAGGCCGGCGATGGCCTTGGCTGCGGGCCACCACGCTCGCGGGGAGCTCAGAGGAGCAGGTCCCCAGGGAGCCGGCGCCTTGTCTGCTCGTTTTCGATGGTTTATGTTCTCTCCCGGCTGCTGACATCGCCACTCCAGACGGTCGATCCGGCTTCTTTGTTGAGAAAACGTTGCTCGTTCCCCTTACGTGCCTCCGCCCCTGGTCGAGGCTGCCACCGGAGCGGCCTTCCGTTGGCGGTGGGCAGCGTGCCCGCGCAGCTCCCCTTGGCGTCCTGGATGGCCCTCGGCCCTCTGCTTCCCAGCGGCACGGGCCGGCGTGCCAGCGTCCCCAGGGGACGTTCCCCTTTTGTGCGGTGGGTTCCAGTAGATCACAATGCCCCTTTGCAGCACAAAGAGGAGAATTGCTGGCAATTTTCGCAAACGTGAGCTCTGGCGAGACTAATTTTCCCTGAATGGTACGTGCCTCTCCCTTTCAGTCCCTAACGTTGTTTGCGGGCGGTGCTGCCGCTTAGCTGGCGCTAAATGCTGGCTCTCTGCTGCCCTCGGTTTACAAGCGGAGGGGGGGGGGGTGGGTAGTGAAAACCGGAAGTACGGGGGGACCTTGGCCTCACGGGGTAGGGGAGTGGGGGGTCGAGGCGTGCAGGCTGCAGAGGCACTGGAGGAGGCCACAGTTCAGGGGGTTAACTTACCTCCTAAATCGCCAAGCCTCCACCCTTTCCCTTCTGCCTGTATCTTAGGCAGCCCTGGGAGCAGGGCCGTGCCAGGCGTGCCTGTGAGGAGGGCGTGAGGTCAACAGGGCTCAGTGAAGGCGGGGAGTCTAGACATAGGATGTCTGTGTCTTTAAGAGAGAAGCCTTGGTGTCCAGCCGCAGTGACCTGGGACGATTGCCACCATCGACTCCTGGTCGCCATGCGATTCCCCCATGCTCAGCTTTGCATGGCATATGCTATTACGTGCCTGGCCGCTTGCTGGCCCCGGGTTATGTCCAGCATACAACCTAGTAGGTGAGAAATAAGTCTTGGTTGAATTAATGAAGTAATTCTCATTCTCATTATTATTATTATTAATTTAAAGACCCATTACCTTAGTCAGTAAATAATATGTTGAGTGCCCAGTATGGGGCAGGTGTCTGTGCTAGCTGTTGGGGATGCGGCAGAGAATGTACCAGGCAAAAGGCCGTGCCCTCATGGGGCTGAGATGCTAGTGCAGCTGTAGGCAAACTATGGCCCGCAGGCCAAATCCGGCCCATTCGGCTGTTCTATCCGGCCCGTGAAGCTGAAAGAGCAGAGGGTTCTCTTGCTCTCCCCTCCGCTCCTTCACCAGCAGCCCAAGATGAGAGTGCCAGCATGGTCAGGTTGCTTTTGTTCCAGCCCTCCGGTCCAGTTTAAGAACCCATTCTGGCCCTCGAGTCAAAAAGTTTGCCCACCCCTGTGTTAGCGGGAGAATTTCAGTGATAAAGTGCCTAAATAGGTCATATCCAGTGGGGTGTTAGAAGGTGACAAGCTCAATGCAGAAAAGGCACAGAAGGAAGATGGGGATGGGGTACAGTTTTAAAAAGACTTGTCAGGCCAAAACCGGTTTGGCTCAGTGGATAGAGCATTGGCCTGTGGACTCAAGGGTCCCAGGTTCGGTTCCAGTCAAGGGCATGTACGTTGGTTGCGGGCATATCCCCAGTGGGGGGTGTGCAGGAGGCTGCTGGTCGATGTTTCTCCCTCATCAATGTTTCTGACTCTCTATCCATCTCCCTTCCTCTCTGTAAAAAAATCAAAAAATATATAAAAAAAAAAAAAGACTTGTCAGGTGAACCTCTCTGCGAAGGTGACCAATGAGCAAAGATGAGAAGGAGGGAGAGAGCCACTCAGGTGCCGGGAAAGACATTCGTGTGTGTGTGTGGGGGGGGGGGGGGGGCGGCCAGTGCAAAGGCCCTGGGGCATGTTTGAGAAGCAGCAAGGCCGTCAGAGGGGCAGGAGCGGACAAGAGGAAGAGCAGGACCGTCCGAGGGCCAGCAGTCCGCCCTCCCACCGCGGGCAGACGAGGAGGGGGTTAAGGGGCATGTCTTGAGCCACCCGGACAGGAAGTGGCGGACAGAGTCCAAGGTTTGGATTCCGTTTCTGTGCCACCCCTCTACAGGACAGGAGGGGCCACGGGGAGACGGCCCTTTTTGTGAGCTGGCACCCTCAGCGCCTGCCGGATGCAGCTGTAACTTGGAGACAAGAAGGAGTGCGTTTCCCTCTGGCTCCCGCGAGCCTCCTCGGCCCCGGGACAGGTCCTGGTGGCCACACCGTGTCCGTCTGAGCTGGCCTCCCAAGTCCCTACGACGTCTTTCTTCGCGGGCCAAGGTCACCGTGACTCTGATTCCTTCCCATGTATTATTCTCTCTTTTGCTCCAAAACATGCTCGTCTCCTTCTGAAACCACCCCCATCGCCGAGGATGGGGATACGTTGAATTCTAGGCCTCTCCCTGCGCAGCCAGAAAATTACTTCTGCTCATTCGCTCTGGCAAAGCCATCTTCCTTGGCTGACCTTTCCTGCTTTGCGTTCCGGCAACATTTTCCTCTGCGTAACTTCCCTCGCAATCTCCCTTTCCGTGTCCCTATCATCCTCACAGACTGTCCTGCAGCCGGCGCCGGGAACCCGTGCTGTTGTCTCTGGCTTTGCCCACTGCGGCTCGTGTACCCCCCGAGGTGAACATCACGGCGTGGGTGTGGGTGGCGCTGCCCAAACGTGGCACCTGTTTCTGAAGGGCGGTGCCCCTGCCATGTTGCTGTGACGGATCCGTCTATTCCTTTGGCCAGTCCAGCCCACTGCTGTGTGACTGGGCACTCCCGTCTGCCAGGCACTGTTCTAGACACTGAGTCCAGGCGTGATGGGAGCAGACGGGGCCCCTGCCCTCGTGGAGTGTCTGGGTGCCCCTGAGCAAGGGAGGTGTTTGCCACGACGCCACCAGAGAGGGTGCGAATCCTCACACTTTCGTCTTTGCCGTGTTCCGTGTTCGTGGGTTTCTCTAAAGGGAGCGTGGTTCATTTTTAACACCCCGTCCCTATTTCATTTTTATCAGGAAAAGGTGTTTTTTCTTAACACAGAAACTCCAGAGAGAGAAAGCACGCAGCACAAGAAGTGAACTGTGATTCATTCGGGGTGGTGAGAGTATGCACAATTATTTTCTTATTTTTATGTACTTTTAAAATCCCCCAACCAATTTTTTAATTAAAAAAAAAAAAGAGTGGCCAGTGGACAGGACCTATGAACCCAGAAGTCATGGCTTGATTCCCTGGTCAGGGCACATGCCCAGGTTCCGGGCTCCATCCCCAGTAGGGGGCGTGCAGGAGGCAGCGGATGAATGAGTCTCTCTCATCATTGATGTTTCTATCTCTCTCTCCCTCTCCCTTCCTCTCTGAAATCAATAAAAGTATATTTTTTAAAAAAACAAGGGGAAAGTGAATTTTTTGGAATTGGCAATGAGTCAGCCACAGAGCACGGAGTGGAGAAGATATATATGTTTTTCTTCTTCTGCCTGCACAGTGGCCAGGGTCCCTGCCTCACCCCAGGGCACCGATGTGCTGCGAGACCTGCGACTGTGGTGCCCACCTCGGTGGGCTCTCTCTGAAACACCCTCTGGTGGCCCTGGTTCCATAGATGCAAACAAGAATCTCCAACCTAAGTAGATGACACAGAACAGCTCAGATGCCGCCGGGTTCCTGAATGAGTCATTATTGGCTGCTCACAATTAATCTAAAAAATTAAGCTCGCGGCCCCTCTGCTTCCTTCCCCCGCCCCCCCCCCCCCCATTTTGTGCCCGGATGACATTCCCACTAATTTATTGCTGGAGCCATTATTTTCTACTTGCTGCTCCCATTCATCTCCAGAACGGAAATGTTCTGTTCAAACAAATCCGTTTCCCGGCCCGGTCCCCCGCATCCCTCTCCCTCCTCGCCTCCTCCCTGCGTGGTCCATCGGCTTCTGTGGTCTGTGGTGGAATGGCCTTTCTACTTACAATTCTTCTGTGCTCTGCCTAGCTTTTCAGTTACTCCACAGACTCCCCCCATCCTTCCTCCCTTGGCTCCATCCATTTCCTCGTCCCCTATCAAATCTGGGAGAAGACGGTGCTGTTGCCTCCATCCCCCACCCCACCCCCAGCATCCCACGTGCTAGTTGGGAGTCGAGAAGCCTGAGGACATGGAAAAACTAATTCAAAAAAAAATATTTATCGAGTCCCTGTGAGAACAAGGCACACAGGACATGATTGCAAAAAAAAAAAAAATGCCTTTAACTGTATATGCAGAGCCATTTCGTCATTAGTTACACAGTTACAGATAACCACTACACGCTCTCTCCTTCCTTGCTGGGCACGTGCTGTGTGCCCGGTGCGTTCCTTCCCAGGGTACTCACCAATCGGGCACATCCTGATGCCTCCTCACCCGCCCCTGCATTTCGTTGTGTGTCAATGTGGGCATCATGTCATCAGGCCCGCTGCCCCCGGCCCCGTGGCACTCCGTGTCTCTCCTCTGTGGCATTGGCCTCCGCCGGGAGCTGTCCTTTGCCTGTGTAATTCTTCGGAATCTCCCCACAAGTCGCAAGCGGGCAGGGCAGTTTTTTTCTGGTTGGCCTACCGCAGCGGACGGCAAACTGCGGCTCGAGAGCCACATGCGGCTTGTGGGGGGCCCCTTGAGTTTTTAAGCAGAGGCCAGCTTAGGAGTACCCTAAGTTAACAACAATGCACCTACCGATGTGGTTTACCTGTAAACATTTTGGCTCTCAAAAGAAATTTCAGTCATCGTACTGTTGATATTTGGCTCCGTTGACTAATGAGTTTGCCGACCACTGTCCTAATGTATCTCGGTGCCCGACGTGTACGCAGGGTGCGCTCAGGAATGAAGGGAGCCTCGGAACAGCTGTGTTACACTGTCCCCATTTTGCAGGTGAGGAGACTGAGGCTCAGAGATTTCAGTGACACTAATCACTGTTAAGGAGTCAGGATTCAAGTCCCACTTTCTCGTGGTTGCCTTGTCCAGTGTACCCCTGAGCTCAGTATTTTTCCTCTTTTATTTTAAATCGGATTTTTTAAATTAGAGAAACAGTGATTTATTGTTCCACTTCTTTATGCATTCATTGGCTGCTTCTTGTATGCGCCCTGACCAGGAATCGAACCCACACCCTTGACCTCAGGACGATGCTCTAACCAACTGAGCTACCGATCAGAACCCGGCTCAGCACTTTCCAAGCGGGAATGGCACAGTGGCCGCCTGGGGGTCTTGTTAAGATGTAGACCCTGACTCAGCAGGTCTGCCGAGCCAAAAAGCTGCCTTTCGTGCCGTTTCTGGCCATTCCAGGCCATTCCGCTGTTTCCTGTCCTGGGCGGCTGGGCAGCGAGGCCCTGGGGACTCCTCGCTGAGCGAGGGCCCGGGGCAGGTCCAGAACCGACAAACAGATCCGCACGGGGTGTCCGTGGGGCACGGGACCCTGCCCTGCGCCAGGCCTCCCGGTGTCTGTGTGTGTGTGTGTGGACAGTCAGGCCGGCGGGGCGGGGACAGAGCACATATCGATGCCAGTGTCACAGCACCTGCCGCCGGCTTTGTGAGGGATGCTCCCGATGGCGGGTGCCCTGGGTGAGGCCCCCTCGGAAAGGGCTGCGACCGGCCCTTGTGGAGGTAACTGGGCCTCCCGAGAAAGCGGCTCCCAGCTGGGCAGGGACAGCTGGCGCCTGGGAGAGGCATTGTACACCCTGCAAGGCCACCAGGGAGCCCGAGCACGTATGTAGGGGGTCCGGGCAGGCTGTGGCAGGACCGCTGGACAGAGACACGTTCCTGGGAAGATCTAGATGGGCCCCACCCCCTCTCCCACCCTCTGTCCTCCTCCGGGGACCTGGGTACATAGGGAACCCTACTCCGGAATTCTTTTTGTAAATATATTTTTTATTGATTTCAGAGAGGAAGGGAAAGGGAAAGAGAGAGAGAGAAACATCCATGATGAGAGAGAATCATGGATTGACTGCCTCCTGTGCGCCCCCCACTGGAGATCGAGCCACCACCCAGGCCTATGCCCTAACCCACTGAGAATCGAACCTCGACCTCCTGGTTCATAGGTCCGAGCTCAACCACTGAGTCACAGTGGCCAGGCCCTGCCCTGGGGTTCTGAGTCATGACTTCACTCAGAATAAGTACTCCTTGGAAAAATGTGTGGGGGATGAGAGAGGCAGAAGCAGCTGTGAGCCTGCCAAGATGACAGTGCCCCCTGCAGGACAACAGCAGAACAGTGCACGCTCAGGTACCCATGATGCCTGTGGCCAGACTCTGCTGTGTAACTATTGCCATGGTTACCAGACCAGCAGCAGAGGCCTCACCTGGGAGCTGATGGCAGATGCAGATCTCGGGTCCCCCACCCCCCAGACCTGCTGACTCAGAAACCTGCCCTCCGGGTGACCTGATTCCACTCAGGTTTGCAAACCTCAGACCTAGACGGACGCATTGAATCCCAGCAGCGGCCCTGCGAAGGTGCAGATTGCCGAAGCTTCCTGTCCAGACTCACCCAGCTGCTACGTGGTGGCCGCCATATCAGACCCGGCCGCCTGGCCCAGAGGCCGTGGGCCCAGCCACTGTTTGCCCAGGGACAAGCGTTTCTCCCGCAAACCCCGGGCCCGGGGTAAACCATCAGACATCGTGAGGGCAGCACACAGAACGAGCTGGTGTCTCTTTCCTCCGATGTCTCATATGATTTTTTTTTAATGTAAAAAATATTGGACTTCCCCCCCCCCAAAAAAAATGTTATGTTTTCTTCCTTGGAGGCGGTACATGTGCAAGGGAAACGAAATAGGCCTTGAACTTGAACCCAGGGCTTCCCAAGTCAGTGTGTCCCCGGGCTCCAGGCCCCTCCTGCTGAATTATTTGGGTGCCTTAATTCTGAACTAAGTCCATGAAAGCCGATAGGCGCAGGTCCAGGATTCTCGGGACCGGCGAGTGTTTGCTAAGATGCAGATTCCTGGGGTCCGCTCCCACAGACGCTGAGGGCATCCAGGGGCCAGGAACCTGCACTTCAGCCAGTTGCCCGCGGGTTATTTTTACGCAGCCAGGTCCGTAACCAGCAAACTTCCAGACACTTAACTTCCTGTGTGTGAAGGCCCTTCCCGTGGGTGAAAGCTCTTCCCATGGGTGAAGCCCCTTCCCGTGGGTGAAGCCCCATCCCATGTATTGGCAGAGCTCTTGAACCCACACACAAACATGGCAGCCTGGCACGACGCTCCGGGTCACAGAGTTGAGGCTCAGAGGGTCACTGTCTGGATTCCTGCCGCTGGCACTCACAAACGTTCTGATCATGAACGAGCCCCTTCACCCCTCTAAACCTCGGTATTCTCACCTGTCAGACGGGAGTGTGGAGAGTCCTTCTCTCGGGGGTCCTCGGAAAGGATGAGATGAGTAAACACGCACGTGCGGCCCACGTGGAAGCTCACAGCACAGTCTTCCCTTCCATTAGCAACAGGCAGTTTTAGTTCCTCCCGAAGCCACCGCTGCAGGCGTCTGTAGGTAAAGATCGGGAAGTCCATTTCCTAGGGGCCTTACGGGTGACAGGCGGAGAGTCTCCCGCGTGACCCCCGACACTGCCCACAGAGCTTCCTGCCCATTGTCTGCTCAGTGCTCAGGGCCCAGGTGGGGAAGGGGCACTGTCCCTTCAGGTTCTTCAGGCCCCTGGACACGTGTGAGGCCTGCAAAGGCCACAGGGGGCAGCAGAGAGATGGGGGAAACCAGGCTTTCTTTGTCCCCATGGTGACCCAGAGAGACTGAGGGTCTCCCTCGTCTGGCCCTTCATAGAAAGACTTCGATGACCCCTCTCATAAATGGTCACTTTATCGTGATGGCTTTCCTGTACTCATTGAAATATTGAGTTATGACTATATAGCTTTCCCATCGTTCAACTCCTTTAACCCTCTAACACCCTAGGTCAGTGGCCGGCAAACTCATCAGTCCACAGAGCCAACTATCAACAGGACAATGATGGAACTTCCTTTGGAGAGCCACATTTTTCAAACTTAAACTTCTTCTAACGCCACTTCTTCAACATAGACTCGCCCAGGCCGTGGTATTTTGTGGAAGAGCCACACTCAAGGGGCCAAAGAGCCGCACGTGGCTCGAGAGCCGTGGTTTGCCGACCACGGCCCTAGGTGCTCATTATGCCCATTTTACCAAGGGGGGCACAGGCGGAGGAGTTTCCTGTGATCTGCCTTTGACCCTGTGGCTAGGAGAGGGCAGAGCTAGGGCTCAACCCAGGCAGACAAACGCCAAAGCACACGCTCACGGGGATGCACTAGCTCTCAGGACCAGCCTGCGGAACTTTATCCTGCCCGGCCAGCATGGCTCAGTGGTTGAGCATGGACCCACAAACTAAGAGGCCATCAGTTCAATTCCTGGCCAGGACACATGCCCAGTTTGTAGGCTTGATCCCCAGCAAGGGGCATGCAGGAGGTAGACCATCAGATCTACTGACGTTTCTCATTGATGTCTCTCTCTCTCTCTCTCTCTCTCTCTCTCTCTCTCTCTCTCTCTCAGTAAAAACATGTGTGTGTGCTCGTACGCTTAAAAAAAAACAACTTTATCCTCATAGAGAGCATCTGAGAGTGGGGCCTTAATCTTTCCGAGGCAGATGCCCAGACCTCTTCCTGAGAATTAGGGCCCAGAGGAGCGGTTGCCTTCTCAGACCCTCCTGACTTGCATAGAAGTGGCAGAGCTGAGACCCAGGCGTCTGAAACCTCATCTTCACTCCACCCCTATTCGCCCGTCCCTTCCCCCTGTACATGGACTCTGCTGCCCACTTAGGCACAACGGGAAACCTGGGTGGTCAGGCCTCATGGACTCCAAGGTTCCCCGAAGTGACAGCCCCATGAGTCTGGGGGGAGGCCCTGCCCGCTGTTCTGTCCCCTTTCCTTTGTGATGTATTGCTGCAGAGGGGACTTCTTTCTTAACCACGTCATTTCCAGCCCCTTTGATGGAATGGGGCTCTGGAGACGGCGTCGTTAGCATTGATAAACACTTTACAATGCCATCATGAGCAAATGGAAATGCCTAATGAGGAGAGAAGAAGCACTGCGAGTAATTAAAGAGGCTACTGGCTCTATTATTGTTATTTTTAAGCAATTATGACTAAAAGCCCTAATTAAGCAGCACCCATTTTCCCATCCATTTTGAACTCCATTGTTTAAAAAAAAAAAAATGCATGGTTATCAGCAGGTCTTAGTTAAGATGCAGCAGCCGGTCTGGGGGAGCAGGAAGTAGAGGGTCCAGTCCTGAGCCCCTGGGACTTCTCTGTGGTCCTCCAAATGTTGCTCTAGGGCAGCCGTGGGCAAACTATGGCCCATGGGCCAGATCCGGCCCATTCGGCTGTTCTATCCGGCCCGTGGAGCCGAAAAAGCGAAGGGTTCTCTTGCTCTCTCCTCCGCTCCTTCACCAGCAGTCCAGGATGAGAGTGCCAGCATGGTCAGGTTGCTTTTGTTCCGGCCCTCCGGTCCAGTGTAAGAACCCATTGTGGCCCTCGAGTCAAAAAGTTTGCCCACCCCTGCTCTAGGGCCTGTCCTTGGCTCTCCTTTCCCCTCCCCTCCTCTCTCTTCGTCTCCCACTCTCCCTTTCCCTTCCTCGGAGGTTGGCAAGGGTTAGCGCTGAGTCTTCCCACCTGTCCTTGAACCCTTATCATAAAGACCATCCGTCTGCAAAATGGCTGCCTGAGGCGCACCACCAGCAGAAGTAGAGTCAAGGTCCAGAGAGGCTGAACAACTCCCAGACACCCAGCTAGCGAGTAACAGAGCCTGGGCTTGAATCTGGGTCCTTGGACGGTGCTGGGGGTTGGGGTGGGGGTGGGGAGCTGGGGGCGGGAACTCACATTTGGCCTGAGCGTGAGTCCCAGCTCCGCCTGGTGATCGTGGGCAAGTGCCTGGGTCTTGCTGAGTGTCCATGTCTTCATCTGTAAAAGGGGATGACAGTCACGGGTGCTTACCAGTGTGGTGAGTGCTCCTGAGGTGCTCGGAGGTCGTGATTCCCCAACTGTCCCCAAGGCACCCCGCGTGCCAGCTGGGAAGTCCCTGAGGTGCCATGGGCTACTTTTGATTTTCAGAGAAAACATAGCAACACCAGTGAAGACACCGAGGGATCCGCTAACTCGGCAGTCGGCAACCTGCAGCTCGCGAGCCACATGCGGCTCTTTGGCCCCTTGAGTGTTCTAGCGCCGCTTCCTCAGAATAGACTCGCCCAGGCCGAAAACCGATTTCTGCACACGGGCCACGAAGTTTCAGTAGCACTGTACGTGCGCGCACGTGGTGTTTTGTGGAAGAGCCACACTCAAGGGGCCAAGGGGCCAAGGGGCCGCGTGCGGCTGGCGAGCTGTGGTTTGCCGACCTCTGCACTAACTCAAGGTCATTTGTTGTTTCAACATTAGATTCTGCTTCGTTCCTTTTGATGACATCACTCCTTTGTGAAGCAGGGGCTGCGGCAGTTCCTTTGATCAAAAGCAAATTGTAACGGAATCAGTGCAGAACAGGAAATGAGGTTGGGGGGTCCAATCTGAGTTCAAGGGGAGTGGGGGGGGAAGGGAGGAGGAGAGGGAGATGGATTTTAGCGCCCAACAGACGCACACAGTCCACGTGTACATATTGTGATTACTTAGGAGCAAGATAAAACTGGCATTTTCTTTCAGCGTAAGCGTAGTATTTTCTTTCAACTAGCTATGACGTTGTTAGAGCATAAGTACTTATTAAGTCTCTGGCCTTGACCACTTAGTAAACAGAACGGTTAGGGGTTTCTTTTGGCCTATAGGTACCCTGAGAACATCACTGAGACTCTGAGAGGGCCCGGAACCGAGAAAATTGGGCAACTTTCACCCTGAGGCACAGCCGGTGGCTTCCCAGCGTCCTCTGCAAGCTGGTTTCCCCGGGAGACGTTTCCCAATGAGCAGAGGAACGGAAGCACCCGTTGCCCACGCCCAGCTCACCGAGCAGGCCGAAGGGGTGCTGCGTGACCCCAGGAGGAGGTGAGCCCTCTCTTCCGAAGAGGGGCTGCCAGCAGCACCCGGGCGGCTCCGCCGGGAGAAACCACCTCCCGAGAGGACGCGGGGCTGGGTGGTCACCTCCTGCCCTTCCCGTTTCTCGGGGCCCCTCCCCGCACGGCCGTGGGCTCTGATCTCGGCTCCCGGACTTCCCCACAGAGGGACTCTCCACCCCCTGCACCGGACGGACGGGAGTGATGAGCGGTCGGAGTGATGGCGACATGGCTCATGCATGTTCCTGGCAGCCCATGCTTGCAGGGGGGAGGCAAGCAGGACGAGGCGTGTCCCCGAGAAGCAGAGCCGGCGAAGAGAGAATGGGACTTGTTTCAAATGAACGGCCCTGAGCTTGCAGTTCACGGAGTGGGGCCCGCTTTGCCCACACTGTGCCCCTGCCACAGGGATGCCCAGACCCCTCAGCGGGAGCTCAGCTGCAGGAAGGACCCAGCAGGTGCAGCCACGTGCCGTGGGGTGGCACCCAGGGGCCCTGGCCTCGGAAAGGTGCTCCTTGTAGGATTTCCAAGCGGCCCTTCTCTCAGGGTGCTCAGGAGTTCTGGAAGGTTCGGCACAAGGAGCTCTTCTCCGAGGGTGGGTGCCCTCTGTCCTCCCGCGTGAGGTTCAGGGTGGGGGCCGCACGGGAAGCACAGTCCGCGCCAGGGGCTCTGTGTTCAGCAACTTCTCCGGGAGCCTGGCCCCTCCAGACGGAACCTCCCTCTTGCCCACCAAGCCCGGCTGGCCCAGGCGCTCGCTGGTCCCTGCTCGGGCAGGGCTGTGCATGTGCCCGCTGTGGCTCAGGCTGCTCCCTCTGCAGAATGCCCTTCCTCTGAACGCCTGCCCTGGGTTCCCTCTCCCCGCTAGAGCGTGTTGGAGTCTGAGTGTACGTCATAACCTCTCCCCCCCCTGAGCTCTCGAGTCTCCCTGAGCCCCCTCTCCCATAACACGAGGATAACATGCACCTGCCCCGAGCTGTTCATGCTGTCGGCGCACCAGATCCACTCAGCAAGCTGGCCCGACTTCCGCTGGTCCATTTTTGCAGGCTTCCCGGGGATGCTGGGGTGGCTGGTCCAAGGGCCCCCCTCTGAACCCCAGAGGCCTTTCTCATCGCTTTGCATGCAGTGGGGACGTGCCGGGGACCCCCCTGGCTCAGGGCAAGCACGCCTGTGGCCGCTGCTTGTGTAGCATGAGGCTTCCGGGGTGCACCTGCCCTCCCTCCGGGCCACCCACGTCTGACCTTAGGTGTGCCACTGGCTCCTCCCTTCTCTGTTTGCAGCCCCCTGCACTCCTGTCGGCTCCCCGCCTCCATGCAGGTCACAAAGTAATCGAACTGTAACCCCCTGGTTCCTGGGTCAGTGCTCAACCACTGAGCCACACGGGCCGTCTGGGAGGTGTCTACTGTTGAAGGGAACGGGGTGGGGGGGGAGGGACTAGGTTCTCCTCTTTCTGATTGTCAGCCCCACCTTGGTTTTCGCCCCCCCTTCAGTGCGTGGGGACCCCCAGGCCACCCACTGTCCACAAGGCCCAGGTCTGGAAGCCCCCAGGCCACCAGGCTCTGAGCTAGGACCAAACCTCGGCCCACCCGGCCGTCCCCAGATGGAGAGCCGGGCCGGGAGCACCAGCGGGCTTTGTCGGGGGCACAGCGGGAGGTGGGCGGACTGCTCACCAGGCGCCCCCCATTGTCCCCGCCACCTGCTCTGACTGCCAGCGCGGCTCCCCGGGTGATGGCCACCCTGGCACCGAGAGGGAGGCACGCCGAGGGTGTGAAGAGCAGGCTCCCTGTCTGGCATCGGGTTTTAAGAGCCGTAAGCGGGGCTCGCTGGGAAACAGCCACTTACCGTCCCGGGGACCCTGTGATTTGTGAGCCCGGAGCCTGAGCTGAGGATGGCCGGGCTCTCGCCTGTGGCCTCAGAAGGAAGTGATTCCAGGGCAAGGGGAGCCACGGCGGGTGGAGGACTGGCCTCCGAAGAGGAAAACTTGGGGAAGATCCATTGGAAATGCCAACGGATCTGCATTTGGCAGATCCCGCCTGGCTGCTTCTCTCCCTTTCATTTTTTTTATTTATTTTTAATTTATTTTTTTAATTATTTTTTATTGATTGTGGTATCACATAATTGTCCTTATCCTCCCATTCCCACCCCAAACCCCTCCCTACATATTCCCCCACCCCCCTGTTGTCCATGGCCACCGGCCAGGCCCATGTGCATGCACACAAGTCCTTTGGTTGACCTCTCCCTCTTGCCCCCACCCTCCCCCACTTTCCCTCTGAGGTTGGAGAGTCCAATCGCTGCTTCTCTTTCTCTGGGTCTGTTTTTGTTCACCAGTCCGTGTTGTTCATTATTTCCTCTCGATGGGTGAGGTCATGTGATCCAAGAAATACCCTTGTTAAGAACCTAAACTGAGACAAGCCTTAATGGTTATGCTGAGAGGCAGATGAATCAGTCTGTAGTGAGTTCCTTTCTGGGCCAACATATTTGTCCTCAACCCCCCATTCCAATCCCCCACCCCACACCCACTCATGCCACCACCCCACTATTGTCCTCGACCACTGGTTAGGCTCATGTGTATGCACACAAGTCCTTTGGTTGATCTCTCCCTTTTATCGCCACCCTCCCTTTGAGGTCCAACAGTCTGACCCATGGCTCCTTGTCTCTGTTCTCTCTCCCTTTCAATGAGCTCTGAGTCCGCTGCGTAAATCCCAGGTCTGGGGGCGCAGTCCCGTCCCGGTCCCCGGCTCTGCTTGTCCTCAGAGGCGGGTGTCACACAAGGCGTGTTCACCAGCGCTGGGCTTCTCAGCAGCCACCTTAGATTCTGTCTCCTGGCCTCGGCGGTGCCTGCATGCTCCTTGGTCCTTGGCCCTCGGGTGGCAGAGGCCAGCTCGGGCCCCGCCGGGCACCCAGCTCAGCGTGAGCAATGACTGCTTTGGCACCAGCTGGCCCCAGGGGGTTTCTGGTAGGGAGCCCCGGCTGAGACTGTGTTGGGGTGGCGGTCCCAGCGCCGCCCGCCGCCTCAGGGCCAGCCCCGCTGGGCCTCGGCAGATGCAGGAACCTTCTCTCCGCTCCCGCAGGCACCTCTTCCGATGCGCCCTGAGCCGCCTGTGGGCCGTGGCGCGGATGACACAGCTCGGCCGTGCACCCTGGCCGCATCCCCAGCGAGCTCAGGCTTAACGTATTGACTGTTGGCATCCCTGGCGTCTCTCGCCCTGCCAATAAGGTAATTGAAATGGAATTGTCTCCCAGCGTCCAATTAATCCGCAAATAAATCATAAACCTGTGGCCATTCACTCAGGGAGGCGAAGAGGCTTCTCATGGCTTCCTGGCGGTGCAGCGGCCTGAGCTTAGACTCCCTCCGACGGGCATCCGGCGGGCAGGGGACTTGGAGAGCGTTGGCCGCAGCCTCGATGTGCGTGCTTCCTTCCCGTGGCGGCCCTGAGCTTCCCTCATAGAGGTGTGCATGCTGTGTTTCATTCATAGAACGACCCTCCTGAGACAGGGAGGAGGAGCCACATTTTACAGAGGGAAATAGCCCCAGAGAGGTGAGCCAAGAGCCGGCACAAGTAGATAGCTGAACTTGGGACCAGAATAGGGGTGGGCAAACTTTTTGTCTCGAGGGCCACAATGGGTTCTTAAACTGGACCGGAGGGCCGGAACAAAAGCAACCTGACCATGCTGGCACTCTCATCTTGGGCTGCTGGTGAAGGAGCGGAGGGGAGAGCAAGAGAACCCTCCGCTTTTTCGGCTCCGCGGGCCGGATAGAACAGCCGAACAGGCCGGATCCTGCCCGCGGGCCGTAGTTTGCCCACGGCTAGTCCAGAACTATGTCCCTCTAAGCTCTGAAAGCCACGTTCCCTCCATGCTTTGCTGTGCCAGGAGCAGATCTACGTAAGAAGTAGACTCAGGGCTCCAGCTAAATGTTAAGTCCAGGACTGGGCAGAGTGAGAAGACGCTAGAACGGCTGTCGTCTGCCCTCACTCCTGTAGCTCTTTGGGGGGCTGGCGTCGGAAGTGGAAGCGATGGGGAGGGAAGAGCATTCTCTGTCGGGTTTTCATTCCCGAGGCAGCACATTCTCAGGCTCCTATGATCACCGGACACCCCTTAAAAGCCCTGGAGGTCCCCAAACTCTCCCATAGGCTGAGTGTTCCCTGCTCTTTGGAGGGGTGTGGAAAGGCTAAGAAACCTCTTTGCCTTCCCTCGGAAGTCGGGGAGGCGGTTTCTCGCTTTGGGGTGCTTCAGAGACCTCTCACCATCTCCGATTCTCCTTCCGTTTTCCATTCTGCAAAGTTCAAATCAGCAAGCTAAAGGGATTGGGGGGCAAAGCGGCCGAACGAAAGCACGGGGCACTGGAGTTTCCTGAGTCTCAGAATCCCGCATGCTGGCCTGTTCCCGCTTACCCACATGCCAGCATGTGCCAACCCCGGGCCGAACTCCCATGAACACTTAAAGCGGGGGGGTTGCCAATGCTTTGGGGTTTCTACACACAGACAGGGGGCTTGTTCTTAGGGTTTGGAGGAACCCTAGGAACTCTGCTATAGGAAGGTGCCCAGAGCCCTCTGGGGGAGGAAGGGGAGCGATGCTGCCTCGTTGGGCTGTTTGCTGTGCGGTTTGCTGTGCGGTTTGCTGTGCGGTTTGCTGTGCAGTTTGCTGTGCGGTTTGCTGTGCGGTGGGAACAGAAGGATAAGAACCTTTTCCTGCAGGAGGCGCCCAGACAGAGCTGCAGGGAGCAGGAGGAGCCCCTTCCCCCCAAGCTGGGGTTCTGTCCCCCAGAACCACGCTGAGTGCGTGGAGCTGAGGAGAACAGCCACCGAGGAGGCCGGTGGGTCCTCCCTAGAGAGTGGTGGCTTCCGAAATCCTTGCCTCTCCTGGAACCAACCGATGGTGATGGCACTGGCACCTAGATGCTCTGCTGTGCCAAGAGATGCAGCCCCACCCCGAGTCCTGGGCAAGGGGCCACTAAACTGCCCCACAGAGAATTGCTGGGGGGAGAGGGAGCAGAGTTCCTCATGCCCCCAACATCCAGAACCTTCCTCCAGTTCTTCCTCCTCCTCCTCACCTTCTCTCCACAATTGCAGATGTTTGCTCCTCTTCTCTGAATCATTACAACTGCCCACTAACGACTCTCCCACTCTGATTCCGTCCTCCCATTGGCCTGGGAAATACTACGAGTGTGGTCACGTCACTTCGCTTCTCTCACGCCCCCAGGCGCCTGGCCTGGCCCCACAGACCTCCATGCTGGGCTGCCACACCCCCCTACTCTCCCCCTCAGACTCCGCTCTGTTTCTCCTCCTCAGCCTGAGCTCCTTTCGCTGTCCTTGCTGCAGGCCCTGGAGAATGGAGGTTCTGTCTTTACTGGACTCCGGGCCTTTCAGTGACTAGCCCTGGGGATAGCGGAGCCCTTGGGAGTCCAGCTCTGTCATTTACTGGGGAATGACCCACACTTTCCCTCCACGGTGCCCCATGAGGGTAGGGGTCTTACCCTCCGTCCACAGGTCAGGGTGAGGGGGTGATTGTTTGGGAATTCTTCTCTGAGGGGTACACACCCCCAAGCATCTGGGCAGAATCATGCCTCCTCCCCCCACTTCCTTCTTTATTTTCCTGGCTAGGTCCTGGGTGCTGTCTGAACACTTGTTCCAAGATGCCGGTGCTGGTGGTTTATCTACCCTATTGTGTCCAGGGCTGGTTTCTACTTGGTGCTTAACTTTTGGGTGGATGGATAGATGTGGGTGGATGGATAATGGATGGATGGATGGGTGGATGGATGGTGAATGGATGGTGGGTCAATGGATGGATGGATGGTGGGTAGATTGATGGTGGGTGGATGCGAATGGGTGGATATATGGTGGGTGGGTGGATGCTGGATGGATGGTGGGTGGGAGATGGATGGTGGGTGGGTGGGTGGATGGATGGATGGATGTGGGTAGGTAGAAGAGTGCCTGGTACATTAAAGATGCTGAATAAATATTGTGCATGAGGTGCTAGAGTATAGCTCTGTGATGACGAGGACCTCTGTCATGTCTGTTTTATTCATTAGTACTACTAGAAGCCTGGTGCACAAATTCATGCACAGGTGGGGTCCCTCTGCCTGGCCAGCGATGGAGGCCTATCGGGGGCTGGCTGGTGGGGGGAAGGGACTCTGGGAGGTTGGCCAGCCTGCCCCCAATTGAGGCTATTGGGGGGCTGCTGGCTGGGGGGAAGGACCTGGGGAGGTTACCTGCTGGCCCCGCTGATCAGGGCTATGGACAGGGCTGGCCAGCTCGGGGAGGAGCCATAGGAGATTGGCCAGTCAGAGGTGGGGAGGGGCCACGGAAACTTGGCCGGGAAGAGGGGAGGAGGGGTCGTGGGAGGTTGGCCGGTGGAGGGTAGGGGTCACGGGAAGTTGGCCAGCCAGCCCCCAAATCTGGGCTGATAGGGGGTCCAGCCAGGAGCACCCTGACCACCAGGGGGAAGCTCCTGCATTGAGCATCTGCCCCCTGGTGATCAGTGCACATCATAGCAACTGGTCAACTGATCATTCAGTTGTATTGGTCGCTTAAGCTTTTTTATATATAGATGTTGCCACCAGTTAGCACCATTGCGGGCACAAAGTAGAGAATTGTTCATTCATTGAGCAATTATGTGCCAAGGATTACTCAGGGCCCTGGAGTAATGTTTGTTGACTTAACCAGTGAATTAATGTATGCATAATCGAAAGGGAGGGAGAGAGGAAGAGAGGGAGGAAAAGAAAGAAAGCCAATTGATCCGTCTGCCAATAAGCAGTCCTTTCCCTTAGTTCCTGTTCTGGAACAAAGAGTCTGCAGATTTCTCTCCCAGCACCTTTTCTCACTTGCTTTGATCTCCCTGAGGCACCTTCCCCAGCTCTGCATTCCCAAGCCCCTGGTAAGAGGCAACTCAAATGTCGTCTTTGAACCACCCCAACTGGTGAGAAGCGAACTCTCCTGCTTTGAGTTGGTTTGCCACGTTTTATCTCGCCATGGAGAGACACATGCTGAGCTCCTCCCGCACGCAGCCGCGCTGGCAGGAGCCAGGGGTGCAGAGGTGACGGAGAGCCGGCCGGGCCTCGTGGGAGTTCAGCTGCATCCCGCCCGCCCGCCCAGCTCATCACAGCACCCATGGCTCCGAGGCAGAGGCGTGCCCCCCTCATACTGCACACAGCACTGAGGCTGCTCACACAGGTGTCTGCACGCCCCTCAGCGAATGGACACACGAGACAGGCGGCCTTTGGTGGATGTAACGTGGGAGGGAGAAGAGCAAGCCGAACTGCCCTGTGCTTAAGCAAATGTGGGGACTCCGAGGAGGCTGGGGCTGCGGGAAAGAGCCCGGGGTCAGGGGCGGACAGACCTCCGTTACCTCCTTTAATAGGTACACAAAGGTACTAGTAGGTCATCGCAGTGGCGGGAGCGAGGACTTCCTTAATAGTCGCTGAGTACTTGCTAAGCTTGCTTAACCGGAATAGGACAGAACTTTAATTAGGGCCCAGACCTGAGGGGCCAAGGTTGTCGATGGATTGGGGGGAAAGGGGGGGGTGTGACCGCGTGGCGGAAATCTGTCCCCTCAGCTCTCGGCTCTGCTGCCCTCAGAGTGGACCTTGGTTTTAGGCAGGCTGTCTTCCCCACCCTCCACTGTCCCCCCACTGTCCTGGACCATGCTAGCATTAGTAGGAGGAAGATGGAGACACTATTCCAGTAGCTCCAACAAGAGCCCTGGGGCTGACCCCAGGCCCCCTGCGGGGAGCAGACTGATTACCCAGCCTGGGTGAAGTGCCCACCCACGGTGTGGACCCAACCACAGGGACTGAAAATGGGGGGAGTTGGTTCCCTGAAGCAAGTCAAGGTGCTGATCCCAGAAAGAATGGAAAATGCAAGCTGGACACCCAAATAGCACTCCTGCCCACTGCCAGGATTTATGCAGATTGATCAAGAGAGTTAAGTGCACCCCAGCCTGTGGGGCTCAGTGATTGAGTGTTGACCTATGAACCAGGAGGTCAAGGTTCGATTCAAGGTCAGGGCACATGCTGGGGTTGCCGGCTCGATCCCCAGTAGGGGGCGTGCAGAAGGCAGCCAACCAATGATTCTCATCATTGATGTTTCTCTCTCTCCCTCTCCCTTCCTCTCTGAATCAATAAAAATATATTGAAATGATAAGCAGTTCAAAATAAATAGTCCTAAGGAAGATAGCCCAATAAGGCAAATAAAGAATCCCCTGGCCCCAGCCAGTCAGGCTCAGTGGATAGAACGGTGGGCAGCAGACTGAAGGTCATAGGTTCGATTCCGGTCAAGGCCATGCACCTCGCTTGCAGGCTCCGTGATCCCCAGCCCTGGTCAGGATGTGTGTGGGAGGCATCCAATCTGTGTCTCTCTGCCATCGATGTGTCTCTCTCTGTCTCTCCCCGGCCCTTCCACTCTCTCTAAAAATCAATGGGGAGGAAAAATGTCCTCAGGATTGTGTATGTGTTTGTGTGTGTGTGTGTGTGTGTGAGAGAGAGAGAGAGAGAGAGAGAGAGAGAGAGAGAGAGAGAACACATATAACTGTCAATTATATGGCTGGGAATCCACCAACCTGGGTCCCTTAACCTACTTGTTCTGTGACTTTGGGCCAGCTTACTTCTTTTTTGGGGGGAGGGGATTGTACACTTCTTTTTCCCTTAATCTCTTTGTGCCTCAGTTACCTCCTCTGTAAAGTGGGGGTAATAATTGATCCACTTCAATGAGGAAATAAATGCCTGTGAGTCGCCTGGGGGTGGCTGGCATGGAGTGACTGTTCCGTGCCTGTTAGCTTACATTAGCTTTGCTCAGGTTGGTGTCTCCCAGCCTCCACCTGTCCTTCTGTGAAACGGGGCTAACCGTGTTGGTGTTTCAGCGGTCGCCACGCAGACTAACGGAGCGCATGCATGGAAGGCTCTCTCCACAGGTCTGGTACGTGGCAATTGCCCCATTAGCCTGAGCCGTGCTGTCACTGCCAGGATGGTTGACACTGACCTCCAGTGCCCCGGACAGGTGACTCTTCACCCTTAGCTCAAAGGACTGGGGTGCTCTCCACGCTCAGCGGACTGAGCCACAGCTTCTGAGAAGTAAGCTCTGCCAACAGCACAGTGATCCCCTGAACTCTGGGGAAAAGAACACTAATGAGCCCCCCCCACCCACCCAAAAAAAAAGTGTTCCATTCTCCACTCTCTCTCCAGTTTTCTATTGGACCCCAGGCAAGTCACTCCAATCTCTTGGCCTCAGCTTCCGGTTGTTAAAGGTCTCTATCCAGATGGTAGATGGACATGGCCCAGGAGACACGACGCCCCACGGCAGGCATGACTAATTGATCCCAGCACCTCTTCCCGGGGCCGGTGCAAACCTCAGAATCCTTCTCAACGCGTTGCTGCAGGCAGCAGGCAGCAGGCAGCGGCGGCTGGCTAATGCATTGAGACCTATTGGGTGTTCTAAGTGGACATCCCGATGCTGCAGTGAGCTCTTCGCCTGCACCCCTGGGAGCACGGGGCAGATGTGCGGAGGTTTCTTTAAAAAAGGCCTCATCACTTCCAACCACGGGATGTCTTCCCTGGCCAGGTGTCTGGGAACCCCCTCGATGGAGCAAGAAATACTCGCCAGCAGCTCAAAGCTCCCCCAGGAGAGACACTACGGAGGCAGACTCGGATGGAGGAATTAGCCTCAAGGGGGAGCGGCAGACGCCCGGGGTATCCCGGCTCTCCGGGCTCTGCCAAGGTGGATGGAGGGGAGCGGGCTGCGGGGACGGGGGCCCTGCAGTGTCCAGTGGGGAAGGGGGAGTCTTTCTTCCTTGGCCGGTTTTTCTGGGCCCTTCTGCCTTGGTGCTCAGGACCTGTGCGTCCCCGCAGAGGCCCCAGCCCCATGCAGGTGGAGGCCTAACAGACATCGCCCGGCTTCTCCGTTCCCTGGCTGCCCTGGGAGTGCATCCTCGGCCAGCCCTGAGGGATTGCACGTGAGATGAAATGTCAGAACAAAGGCATACCCCACCCCAAAAAGGAAAAGAAAAAAAAAGGAGGCCCTGGACAGCATAGCTCAGCCGGGAGTCGGCCAGGGCACGACAAGGTCACCGATAGATTCCTAGTCAGGGCCCATGCCAGGGTTGCAAGTTTGATCCCCAGTAGGGAGCGTGCAGGAGGCAGTCAGTCAGTGTTCCTCTCCCTCCCTCTTCCTCTCCCTCTAAAATCAATAAAAACTTTTTTTTAAGTGAAAAAAGATGCCGAAACCGGTTTGGCTCAATGGTAGAGCATCGGTCTGTGGACTGAAAGGTCCCGGGTTCAATTCCGGTCAAGGGCATGTTCATTGGTTGTGGGCACATCCTCAGTAGGGGGTGTGCAAGAGGCAGCTGGTCGATGTTTCTCTCTCATTGATGTTTCTAGCTTTCTATCTCTCTCCCTTCCTCTCTGTAAAATATCAATTTATATATATATATATATATATATATATATATATATATATATGAAAAAAGAGAGTAAAAACTGGCGAGATGGGAGATCCTGAGACAATGTCAGGTGCCTGGCTTTGCGCCATCGTTAGAGGTGGCGCCACCTTTGGGAGATGCTTGGTTATGGACACAGAGACCTCTCTGTACTGTTTTCGGAACTTCGGGTGAGTGTGCCGTAGCCCACGTTAAAGGTTTTCTTTCAAGAGATCCTTGAAAATGCGTTAAACGGCTTCACGCTCTCCACAGACACAAGCGCCTCTGCCCGTTCCCGGGAACCCAGGGTTTTGTGGAAGGAGAGAATATCGGCCCTGTGGTTCCTGTGCCCGAGCTCACTCGCTCCGTCCGCTGGGCCCCTGAGTGCTGGAGGAGCCAAGTTCTGGAGCCCGCTTACCAGATGCGAACACCGAGGCCTCCGTCCGGGCGAAGCTCCTCACCCGCATCCTTTTCCTTTTCAAACCCATAATCTGGGGTGCTCCGTAGCTTTCTGTTTTAAAAGCAATTGCTGCTTTGATTTCTATACATGACAGTATTTCTTTTCTTTAAAAAAAAAAAGCACTCAAAACTTCAAAACCCATTTGTCTTCCGTTCCCTGTGCAGGGCTCCGAGGAGCCCAAGGCCACAGGAGAATGGATTACTCTGAAGACCGTTAATTACTCTTGAGTTCGGGAACCTCTCACCCGGCTCTCGCCCGCAGACGGCCTGGATCTGAGGCCGGCCGCCGGGGCGGGTGGCGAGGGGTGTCTGCACTTTGGAAAACACACGGCTTTAGAGATTGTGTCGGGAGGGTTCTCACCTCCCGAGGCTGTCCCTGGAAATGAGCCACGCGTTCTGCTGGGATCAAGGCCAGGCCCGGCTCAAGCCCCGAGGTACCGCTTTGGTTCCCAGCTAAACGGGGTCCCTCGCCGTCCTGGTGTCAGTGAGGGCGCACGTTGTGGGAGATCACGCACAGAGTCGGGGACTCCTGCCGCTCCCTGCAGAGAGCTGTGCGGTGTGTGTGTTTGCTTATTTGTTGCTACGTACTTATTCCCAATTAACCCTAAATCCCAACACCCAGGAATAATCCTGGTTAACGCTGCGAGCATTCCCCTAGATCAGTGTTTCCCATACTTTTGACATATGTAATTTTGTAACGCTGAGTACCCCTCATCAAAAAAAAAAAAAAAAAGGATGTATTTTAATAACCATCAAAATATATTTATTTTTTTCTATTATTGGTATATACACAAAATAATAATAAACGAAAAATAAAATTATTCATAATAAAATATAAATAAAAGTTACATTATAAGTAACATTTATTTGCACACTGGACCATCTCATGCCTCACAAGACTGTCTTGACTTGACTCATGAGAACGTAGAATTAGGCGCAGCTAAACACGTTGCAGTGCATGTCCCCATCAAACTCTGGTGCAACGCGTACCCCCACCAAACTCTTCCCGTACCCCTGGGGGTACTCGTACCACACTTTGGGAAACACTGCCCTAGATCCATGGTCAGCAGACTGAGGCTCTCGAACCACATGTGGCACTTTGGCCCCTTGAGTGTGGCTCTTCCACAAAATACCACGGCCTGGGCGAGTCTATGTTGAAGAAGTGGCGTTAGAAGAAGTTTAAACAACTTGGCTCGCAAAAGAAATGTCAATCGTTGTGCTGTTGATATTTGGCTCTGTGGACTAATGAGTTTGCCGACCACTGGCCTAGATCTTTCCAGGCCCTTGGACACATGTGGATAGACACATGCGGATATTGTGTGTACTTGTGGGTGTAACGTGTGCATATGGACTTAATGGATGCTTGCATGCCGTTCTGGGACCAGCCTTTCTCATTCGCCTTTCTCATTGTTAGAGGCATGGCAGTTCTTATCTTCACCATCATTTAATCGCCCTATCAGTTATAGCTGGCACATATGAGCGCTTACTCAGGGCCAGGCGCTATTCCCACAGCTTCCCAGATTTTATCTCGTTTAATCCTCGTAAAGCCCCTGTGAAACGGGTACTGTTACTGTCTGCATTTTGTACTGTTACTGTCTGCATTTTATAGCCGAGGATCCTGAGACTCGGAGAAGGTGTGAGACTGGCCCCAGGTCAGTGTGCAGGGCGGGGACTTGGGCCCAGCAGCCTGGTGCTGGGGTCTGTGCTCTTAACTACTGAGCTACACTTCCCCAGTCCCGAATCCGGGTCTCCCTGACTCACCCGGCTCTTATCACACACAGAACGCCATTCCCCTTGTCTCCACGGCAGACATCACTAATGGATCACAGCGCCTTTGCTCCCGAGGATGCCAGGCTGGCCTAGGATCCTTTTGGAAACCCCATCATGGCAGCCATTACTGAGCCGTTGAGATGGGTTTGCATCATGATACCTAAATACTTTTCCTGGCCCATTTCATGCAGATCTCTCCTTTTAGGGGTAAGGAAAGGGGAAAGCCGAAACTGGAGCGTGGCTGTCCTCGGTTGCAGGGCCCACCCTATGCCACTGTTTCCCCAAAGCTGGCAAGATAGACTGCGGTGCCTTGGGGACACCTCCTCATCCGAGATTGGCTGCAGCCTCGCTGTGCATCTGGGCAGCTCCGCCTTAACCGGAGAGGAGGGACCCCACGGAATCCTTTGATCTCAAGGCACTTTGTGGAAGATGTTGCCCAGGAGAGCGCATTAGACTTTTAATTCATGGAGTGGCCACAGCTCAGAGGGCAGAACATCACGGCCGATGCCAATTGCCAGTTGTTTACCGAGACTGCCCAGGACTGAAGGGCACCCAGGAGGACCCGAGAAGCGTCTCTTTAGTCTGTACGCTCACCCAGCATGCATTGGGCGCCTCCTGTCCGTGTGGAGAAGCTGGGTTTCCACACATGACGCCGTTGCAGATAAACAGGATGTATCTGTGGGGTCTTATTTGGAGAGGACGCTTTTCTTTCCATCCCCAGCTTGGTCTCAGCGGACAGGTAAGGGCCTGGGAGAAGACAGATGGTGACCAGTCATAGCCAGCAGAGCTGACTGGGGAACGCCATTGGGTTTGGGCTGTTTCTCCACCCCAGTAGAGGCAGGGCTTTAGGAATGCAGGCCCCACCTCTCCACCCACAGAGCTGAGTCTTCCCCAGCCAGGCCTTCTCTCGGACAGAGCACAGACCCGACGCACGTGTCCTGTGGGCGGGCAAGCTCTGGGCAGGTCCTTTTCCTCCTCCCGAGTCACCAGATGGACAGGAGTGAGAGAAAGGACAGAGAGGGCCTTGGCCTGTGGGTGACTGGGGCCCCCTCAAGGGGCACTTGGTCAGGACATGGGGGCTCCCCTCTGACGAGCCTGTGATACGCTGGCACAGGCCTTGGGGGTTCAGACAGAGGTCAGTGTGGGAAGCGTTCTTGGCGCAGGACCCCTGACCTGGGCCTGAGAGTCAGGGCGGGTTGGGATGGACAGGGGGCCAGCCAGCACCCTGGGCTTGCGTGCAGATGGGGGAAGGACAGTGACTTACGTGGGAGACAGTGAGGAGGCCAGTGGAGGGATTGTATTGGGCATAATCAGATAGAAAACACGGCCCTTTAAACCAGGAGATTTGAGCGTGAGTCTGTGAAATTCAAATCCGTGAATCCAGCTTTTGCTACGACAAGTGCCTGTTATCATAGCGATGAGGCTCACACTTGGTGGCATGTGGGAAGTGAGCTTGTGGTAGGAGGGGAGCGTGTGTTCGGGGGACCAAGAACGAACGGCTTTGGAGCCGGGAGATGCTCTGTGAAATGCCGGCGTCCCTGCCTGCCGGCTGTGTGACCTTACGTGGGTTACTGAACCTCTCTGAACCTCAGCTCCTGCCTCCGTTCGTAAAATGGGAACAATGCCATGAGTTTCCCCGGCTGAAAAACTCAGTGAATGAATGCTTGCTGTGCTTGCCCTAAATTCCCTTTCACACACACACCCTGACACACACCCACCTGGAGGGTTACCATATAGACTACAATCTGAACTCCCAGGTGAGAAAAAATTTTGAAACCTTTTTGTAAAAAAAAATATATATATGTATATATATATATATATATATATACACACACACACACACACACATACATATATACATATATATATACATATATACATATATGAACTTTAAAAATCAACTTGCTCATTGTAGATTTATTTTTAAGGAAGGAATTATGAAGTTCTGGCCTCCTGGAGTAAGGAACATTCGTTAGGAAGGAGCAGAGGGAGGTCTCAGAGCTGCTTCCCAAGGCCGCCCAGGAGGAAATGAGATGCACACTTGGATTTGCATAATCGCCAAGGCTGGCTGCTCATTCGCCACTTGGCAGAGGCCTGGGGTGGAGGGCAGCCCCTTCCTGGCCTGGGTGCCCCCCATGCCCGCGCTCCATGGGGTGCCATTGGAATGGAGCTTGAAGGGTCACTCGAGTAGCATTTAAGTTCTAATTAAGAGCAGGGAGGAAAGCACCGGCCAAGTGGGTGACCGTCCTGGGTCGGTGCCCACGCAGGGGAACCTGGAGAGCTGGCGGGCACACAGAGCTGCTGTTTGGCTGGAGCGAAGGCCTCCCGAGGCTTGCCGACCGCCCGCTGGCTGGAGAGGAAGTCGGCTGCACAGCTGACCCGTCTCTCCACTGTGCCTTGGCCCGAACTTGGGGGGCCACGCCCACTACGTCTCTGCCTGGATTGGTGCCTCCGGCTTCCTTCTGGCATCCTGTGCTCTGGACCGAATGTTCACATGCTGAAGCGTCATCTCCCAGGTGACCGCATGTGGAGGTGGGCCTTTGGGAGGAAATTAGATTTGGATGAGGTCATGGGTGGAGCCCCAGGGTGAGATGAGTGCCTTTATATGAGGATAAAGAGACCTAAGTCCCCCCTCTCTCTCTCCCTCTCCCTCTCCCTTCTCCCTTCTCCCTTCTCCCTTCTCCCCTTTTCCCCCTCACTCCTCTCTCTCTCTCTCTCTCTCTCTCTCTCTCTCTCTCTCTCAAATACACTTCAGGAAAAGTTGGCTACCAGCCAACAGGGGGCGCAGAACCTACTTCCTGGGGCCCAGGGCTTCACTGAGCATCTGGGGACATCACCAGGGACTGAAATAAAACCATGCCACCTAGGCCTCGCCTCTTTCCCGCCCCAAACCCTCACACTGAGAATCCAGCGAAAAAAAACAAACCCAAAGAAGAAAACCTTTTGTATTTCTGCCAGCAGAGAAGTAAGGAGTTGTCATTATGTAAACGTTTTTTGGTCAAGTGTCAGAGACTCACACAGACCCCACCCCACCCCAGACGCTCAGAGTTCCCAGCGGAAGGATGTCAAGGCCAATGCCGCTGCTGTGGGTGGCACGCGCCTCATACGTCACCCAGCCTTGTTCCCCTGCTCCGGGGGTCCGCTGGGAGTCACTAGCTCTCCTACAGGGTGTGGCTTTCTCAGTGTCCATACACCGCACAGGACAGAACTGTGCGTCGCTGCAGCCCGTGGTCCAGCGGCTCCTCTCCGTCCTGCTTCCTCTGCCGCGTCCCGTTTCTGGCGGAGGCAGGGGCCACGTGGAGCTGGCTACCAACACCAAGAGCCAGGATGGGCACACGCAGGAAAGAACAGAGGAGTGACAATCTAAACACCAGGTGTGCGTGCCGGCTCTTGGACACACTGGCTCTGTGGCCTGGGGCAAATGAGCCATCCTCTCTGAGCCTCAGTTTCCTCATCCGTAAAATGGCAACAAACAATAATAACCAGCTTCTGGGGCTGTATGGGAAAAACAGACGAAATGCATGGGAAGTGGGTATTGAGGGGCTACACAAATAGCAGCTGCTGTCCGTGGCTTTATTCCATGGAGGGAAGTCCAGGAAGCAAACCGTTGCTTTCTCGGGAACCCGTTTGACTAAGGTGGAAGGTTGTAATCGTTCCGTGTCACTCTGATGTCAAATTGGGAGAATCAGAATCTCTCCTTGGGGCTCGGGGGGGGGGAGGGGGGAGGTATTTCTTCTGATGTCGGCTCTTGACTATGGATGAAGAATTCATATTTTAGCATGCCCAGCCCAGTGGCTTACATAATCTCTTACCATGGCGCTGTGCCTTCTGTTGGAGAAGAAGGAAGGGAGGGAGGGAAACATTTGGACACCAGTGACCCCATTGCATTGACCAGAACGTGTGGTCCCAAGTCTCCACGCCCTGGAATGAATGGTGTTTCACATCCACAAGCGGCCATGGCCACGCGGTGGGCGGAGGGGACTTCCTTTTGACTTTAAGCCCAACCGTGTGACTTGCTCTGGCCAATGGGCTGTAAGCCCAACCATGTGACTTGCTCTGGCCAATGGGCTGTTAGCCAGTGTGACCCTCTGATGCCTGGGATGAGCTCGGGCGGCTGAATCTGCTGTCCCCTCACAACCCTAGTGCCGCCATTCTTAGGACGGGCTGGGAAGCAGAGGCAGGGGGTGGAGCCTCAGGAGGGAATCTGTTTTGCCTTTCAGATGGTGAAAAGCTATGGCCTCGCATTGGTCACTCTTATTTTTTTGGAAAGCAACTTTTCTCAAGTGGGATCATTTGAACACAGAAATGAATGAAAGAGAAAGGGCAAGCTAGAGAGATACCCACACAGACTTGAGATTTTTTGTTGTTGTGAATCCTCACCCAAGGGTATTTATTATTCTGTTGATTTTTAGAGAGAGTAGAAGGGAAGGAGAAGAGCAGAGAGAAACATCGATGTGAGAGAGAAACATCCATCGGTTGCCTCCTGCACACACGCATTCATGGCCAGGGATCGGTCCTGCAACCCAGTTTCATGCCATTGAAGGGACTTGAACCTGTAACCCTTTGGTGTGTGGCCCACACTCTAACCACAGCGCCACACCAGCCAGGGCCCACGGAGACTTTCATCTGACCTGTTCATGTGGCCCAGGAGCCGGGCCAGGGCTGACCTAGGAAAACCCTAGCAGCTGAAGGGACGTGTTTCTAAGAAGGGAGGCAGGACTCGGAGATTAGCTTCGGGCTTCCTCGGGTCGGGTCCCATTAGACTTTAAATAAAAAGCATGGTCGGGGGCCCGCGGCCGGGGGCGGCAGCCCCGACAAGAGAGTCGGCATCCCGGCATTGCCCGCCCGCCCGCCCTGACGTTTCCCATTTCGATAATGGATGCGGCCGAGTGGAAGCTGTCACGGGCGGGCGTCACGCCGTGCCTCTGGAAGAGCCCTGGCCGCGTGGAGAGTGAGAAAGATCTATTTCCGCTGTCCGCCGAGTGTTGTTTGATTTATGGCCGTGGGAACAGGGGATTCTTTGTCCCCCGCCCCCTCTCGGAGCCCAGGGTTTGCAGGCTGTTGTTAAGAGACACTCCATAAAAGAAGTTCTGTTTATCCAAACTTCGGTATTTTGATAACCTTCCTTGACTGGTCCGAGGACACTGAACACTCCCGGTTTTTTACGACCATCGTTTGTTTCTGATGGAGCAACGGCGGGCGTGAAAGGACCATCTGCCCCAGCAGGCCAGCCCACCTGCAGGCAGTAGGAGGCGGCAGGGGGCATTCGTGTCGCTTGGCCATGGAGTGGGGGAGGGCTTGCGAGGAAAGAGCAGAGGATGGGCTTGGAGTCAGACTGAGATGGACTCCTGACTGCCCCAGGAGAGCAAGTCAGTGCGCCTCGGGCCGGGAGCCTCGGTCTCCTCATCTGGGCAATGGGTTTGTGTGGCAGAGACCACGCCACCCAGATCCCCTTGCAGCCCTGTGAGCCTTTTCCTGTGCGGCTCCCCACCCACGTTAGCGTGTTTTCTCCTGCCACACCCTGCCCCTGGGTCACCTCTTCCACAAACCGCTCTCGGCCTCTGGAGCCGTGGTGCCCACATGCCCTCAGAGCTGGCAGTGCCTGGGCGTTGATGTCCGGCCAAGGCAGCCCTCGGCCCATGACTGGCCAGTGAGGGAGGGAAGCCTAGCTCCCTTCCTCACCTGAGGACGCCCTCTGAGGCATCACTTACACTTCACGGACCCCACCCCTGCGGGTTCAGGCTGAGGCCCCTCCCCTGAGGCCCGACCCCTCCCTTCCTGCCTGTACCCCTTCCCCCTACATCCCCTGGGAGATTCTTTCACGGGTCTCTCATGTCCCCATCCTCCTCTCAGAGTCTGCTTCTGAGAATCCCACCTTCTAGTTTTGTATTGTTTTATAATATTTTTATTGAGTTCAGAGAGGAAGGGAGAGAGAGAGAGAGATAGAAACATCAATGATGAGAGAGAATCATGGATCAGCTGCCTCCTGGATCCCCCCACACTGGGGATGGAGCCCACAACCCGGGCGTGTGCACTGACCAGGAATCGAACCATGACCTCCTGGTTCATAGGTTGACGCTCAACCACTGAGCCACGGCAGCCGGGCTCCTTGCCCATGTTTTAAGAACTATTTTATTAGCTGTGATCCAACTCTTCGGTGTGCCAGGCATGGAATTAAGTGTTTGAAATGCGTAATGTCCCGTGAGGTTGAAAGGAAGAGCAAGGTCACGGTGACTAACCTGGAACGGGAACGCGGCACACGCTGGCCCGGTCTGACCGTGGCTGGGCTGCAACCTGAGTGGGGGGGAAGCAGGCCTCCTCACGGCTCTCCTGGTCCCTCCGGCCCCCTCCCAGCCCTCCTCCTCAAAGCAGCTACAATGGTCCTTCCAAACGTACCAGTCCGCTGTATAAGACCCTCCAGGGCTCGATGGACCAAAGATTGAGATCCAAGCTTCCTGCCATGACCCGCCATGGGGGTTGGCACACGGTCTGTAACAGGCCGGGCAGGCAGTACTGCAGCCTTTGTGGGCCGTGCGGTCTCCGTGACAACCTCACCTCTGCCGTGCAGCTCCAAGGCAGCATGTCCACAAACGGACACTGCTGCTTCCAATAAAACTTTATTCATTCAGCCCTAGCCGGCTTGGCTCAGTGGATAGAGGCTCAGCCATCTGACTGAAGGGTCCCAGGTTCGATTCCAGCCAAGGGCACATGCCTGGGTTGCAGGCTCGATCCCCAGTGGGGGGCGTGTAAGAGGCAGCCAATCAATGATTCTCTCTCATCATGGATGTTTCTATCTCTCTCCTTCTCTCTTTCACTCTGAAATCAATAAAGATTTTTATTTAAAACACACACACACACACACACACACAAAACACCTTTATTTATTCAAAAAAGAAGTAGGCCCAATTGGATCAGCAGACTGTGGTTGGCAAACACCTTATCTGTAAGAGAGCAGACCCCGCCTCCTTCACCAGGCACTGGCCTCATCCTGACCCCCCTCTCCTCCCCTACGATGGCTCCCAGAGAGCCCCCGCACATGCCTGCCTCACTGTGAGCATTAGATGAGGCGGCAGCTGTGTGTATCCCGCCTTGTGCTTGCATACAGCTTAATACACGTTACCTATTGTTCTAGCTGTTGCTGCTGTAACGGAGACACACACAAGGTCTAGGGCAGCCATGGGCAAACTACGGCCTGCAGGCCGGATCCGGCTCAATGGGCTGTTCTATCCGACCCTCAGAGCCAAAAGAGCAGAGGGTTCTCTTGCTCTCCCCTCCGCTCCTTCCCCAGCAGCCCAAGGTGAGAGTGCCAGCATGGTCAGGTTGCTTCTGTTCCGGCCCTCCGGTCCAGTTTAAGAACCCATTGTGGCCCTCGAGTCAAAAAGTTTGCCCACCCTTGGTCTAGGGGCACATAAGGGCTAGAGGGACTACGTCAGTTGGTGGGAGGGGAGGAGGGAAAAGGGGGCACTCACCGAAGATTTGCCTTGGTGTTGCATCTTAGCTCAGAAGGAATCACAGAGCCTGGGCGTCAGGAAAGTGGGCGCACCGTCTGCTTGCTTTCCCGTTTTGCAGACCCGGCCCTGGCGGTGACTGAGGTCGGTGAGGTTACTGTGGGGCTGGCTAGGGTGCGGAGGAGTTGAGTGATTTGCCTCACAGCCGCAGCCTTCTCATCTCCCCAGGGTTGGAATTTCCATCGCTGCTTTGAGTCTGTTCGGTTTTTATACCTGAACGGACGACAGCGTGGGTGGGGCTCTTCTGTGAAACGCACGGCCAAGGAGCAGATGGGCCCCGATGGTGCTTTCTGTCAGGCGGAAACAGAGAAGCGGCAGAGAGAGAACTTGGATCCCATGGTGCAAACAAGCGCCAAGCCTTTACTTCCCCGGAGAGCTCAACAGGCTGGTCGCAAAGCCCAGGGACCCGGTGCCTTCCCTGGTGCCAGCCCTCCAGCGCTCCCTCGGGATTGGACTCAGTGCAGGTCCACGTAGCCTCCGGGGGTCAAAGAGCTGGCCCGGGAAGCAGGACCTTCTTGGGGAAACCAGCTCGGAAGAGGGGCTCCGAGCAGCCAGACACCACGGGGAACACGTGCCCTTGTGGAGGGTGCTGGTCTGGGTGGGGTCCCGTCCGCAGGCCCTCCCCAGCCTGGTCCCCGTGACCTGGAGCTGTGGGGGGCTCGGTGCCACCAGGAGACAGGAGCCTGAGCCATCGATGGATGGCCGAGGGTGGCCGCCTGAACGCACGGCCTCCCGGGCCAGGACTCGGGATGTTAATTGAACTGCCAGGGTGTTGGAAGGGAGTGCCGGAGTGATGGCCCGGGGGGAGTAAATGTCACTTTCATTCCGGAGAATATTACCAAGGTTCTGTCAGTATGGGAAAATGTTGCCTGAGACTGGGTCTTTGCAATAAAATGCAAAGGTTGAATAAAAGGCTGGGAAAGGGAAATTGAACTTTGCCCAGGTTCGGGCAGAGAGGGCCAAGCTCCGAGCCTTAGCTCCTTGGGTCCTGGGGCACTTCCTGTCACCACCGAGGTGTAAATGTTTCCTCAAGATCAGAGACAAAAAACAATTAGGGAGTCCGAGAATCTGCTCTCTCTACGCCTGCCTGCGTATGGCTTTCTCTGAGCTTTGTTGTAAGGAGCACGGATTCCTGTGATCACCAAAACAAACAAAGCAAAATAACCACAAAAATAGAGATGTAAAAAAAGATCAGGGTGTGAGGGTTCCATGTGGACTGCTGTTTTGAGACTTAAACCGTTATCAGTGACCCCGTGAAGATACCAGGAAGACAGGCATTTGTACTCCTCGTCAGCCTGGTGCGCACATGATTGGTATAATTTCTGTACCAGCCCTGCAGTGTCGTACACGGGGGCGGAACTGTTACTGGTGATGTTAGCAGCAACACGGCAAAGCTGGACCTCGGTTCTTGAGTTGGGCAAGGAAAGAATTCAGGGTCAAGAACTCAAATTATAAGAGAAAGTTCCTTTAGAAAATGACAGAGGCAGTGGAAGTGAGCCAGCTAGTCCGCTTCGACCCAGGAAACAAGTTACAGAAGCAAAAAAAGAGTCATTGGAGCGTAGGAGACAGGCAGGGGTAACATGGGGGAGGGGGGGCGGTGGGGGAGGCTCACGCTCCTGGGAGGAGAGTGTGCTGGAACCTTCCTCCGGAGAGTTTCAGAGGCCGGAGTTTAGCGGAGGAACTCAATAGAGTATTCCTCAGCTTTATGCTGACTCGCCCAGATGAGATTTATTTCCCCCCCTTTATCCGTCCTTGGGTGTGGTTGGCACAAATGGCACTAATTGGATTTCTGTTCTCTAGCTCCCTGATTAGGGAGATTTAAGCTACTTACCCTCTGGTTGGGGGATGAGAAGGATAAACCCTTAAGTGTCTTTGGGAAAGGAAGATGGGATTTGGCGATTTACTGGATGGTTGTAAACGGGTTGGCCATTTGAGACCCCGTCTCACTTTCCCTATTCCTGTCTCACTAGCCTGTCTCAGAGCCACACCCATCTCACGGGTGTGGAAACAGAGACCCTTGGAGAATTTTATTATTTTTTTAATATATTTTATTGAATTTTTACAGAGAGGAAGAGAGAGGGATAGAGAGTTAGAAACATCGATGAGAGAGAATCATAGATCAGCTACCTCTTGCACACCCCCGACCGGGGGATGTGCCCGCAACCAAGATACATGCCCTTGACCAGAATCGAACCCGGGACCTTTCAGTCCACAGGCTGACGCTCTATCCACTGAGCCAAACCAGTTTTGGCCCTTGGAGAATTTTAGTACCAAGCCCTTGTGCTTGAACCAAGGCTGTCGGTATGAGAAAACGTTGCATGAGACTGGGTCTTTGCAATGAAATGCAAAACCTATGGGAGTCCAACAAGCATAGACGTTCAGATGGTCTCCGCTCCCCCCTTGTTTCCCTGCCCTCCTGTTTTGGGGGGTGGCCCCCCTGGAGTGAGAGGCCCAGGCTGAGTATTTCCTATGCGATCCTCGAGAGCACTCCCCGTTTCTGATTGACCTGTCGGTCTTCCTGGAGCACCGGAGGTCAGTGGAGCTGGCGGGGAGGAGTGACTACAGAGAGCCTCCCTGGCTACAAGCAGGCCTTTCCTCTCAGCTCCAGCTCCCTGCCGGCCTGTGGAACCACACAGCCAGGGTGGCTGACGATTCTTTCTTTCTTTCTTTCTTTCTTTCTTTCTTTCTTTCTTTCTTTCTTTCTTTTCAAGAGAAGCTTGAGAGTTGGGATAGGTAAAATCTCCCAATTTTTTAACCAATGGCAACTCATCCAAAGTTAACAAAAAAACTCGCAGGGTTGAACTTGGTCCAGGCGCAGCCACCCCTTCCCCGGAGCCTTGCACGGCTCCTCCCAGCTTTGGACTCTCCAGAAAGACGTCTGCGTCAGTGAGCGAGTTCATTCCAGGCGACGAGCCCATGGGAAGGCCCAGTCCTTGGGACACACCTTGCTGTCCATTAGCATCGTCACCAGCAACAGGAAGGGGAGGAACCTGTGATCCATCGTTCTTGATCGTGAACCTTTGCTTGCTCGTGGCACTTGGGTTTTGCTTGGACCTCGTCATCGACGTGGCGCCCTGAGGCGCTGTGGAGAGTCCCCTGCGTGTGGGATCTGCATGTCGGTCAGACTGGTGCCCTTCCAGGTCCCCGGCATCACGTCCTTCCAATAGGAGCGTCTCAATTGGTGTTTCCATGAATGAATGAAGCCAAAGCTGGTCCTTCGTTTGTTCATGCTTCAGGGACTAGGCGTGGACGTCCTCTGCGTGCTGGCCAGGGTGCCAGCGGTGAACTGCAAACTTGCCCCTCGCTGACCATCCGGTGGGCAGGCAGGTGTGGAAGAATAACTCTGAGGTTGCTGGTGTGGGGCCAGGCTATCGGGTCATAAGTGTAGGGGGTACGTGACTCAGCTCAGTGGCCCAAAGACTTTTTGTTAAAGGATTCATAAAGGGATGGACACGCTGCCCCCATGTTCCCTTCAAAGGGTGTTTTGAGGGTAAGTGAGACCAAGGATGTGAACTGGAAAACCAAGATGGCACCGGAGCAGACAGCACCTCTGGGATGCCAAGGACGGAGGACATGGCTCTTGCCAAGACGACACACTTGCTTAACCTGGTGGAGGGAGCACGGCCTTCCTAAGCCCCATCAGACCTTCCCTGGGTCTTTGACTCTGTCCCTCTGGCCTGCATTCAGCGTTTTCCTCAGCGAGTCCCCTCTCCACAGGGAGAAGAGAGACTTAAAACGCGATGCCACCGGAACCGGTTTGGCTCAGTGGATAGAGCGTCGGACTGGGGACTGAGAGTCCCGGGTTCGATTCCGGTCAAGGGCATGTACCTTGGTTGTGGGCACATCCCAGTAGGGGGTGTGCAAGAGGCAGCTGGTCGATGATTCTCTCTCATCGATGTTTCTAATTCTCTATCCCTCTCCCTTCCTCTCTGTAAAAAATCAATAAAATACATTTAAAACGCCGATGCCCCTTCGGAAGAAAGACACTCCCCCCTGCTCCGTCACTGGTGGCGAATGGCCTGGCCGCTCCGAGCCTCACCTTCCTCATCTGGGAATGGAAGAATGACGTTGACTTTGCAGAGTCCCTCGAGTCACCGTGGCTGGTGCTTCTGTGCAGCCGGTTTCCGCTGGCGTCCATAGCCTCACAAAGCTGCTAGTGGGACTCCGTGGGCGGGGAGGGGGGACCGCGTGGGCGGAGGGGCCCTGTGGTTGTGTTCTCTAATTAGCACAGCCTCCCCGGGAGCAGGAGCACAGCCAGCCCAGCCGGCGGGTCTCCTTCCTTCCAAAGAAAACACCTCCTTCCAGGCGCGAAAACACCCGAGGTGCCGGAAGGGAGCTTGCAGGAGGCAGGGAGAGCTGTCAGCGCTGATTACCAGAAAGTGGTCCTCGCCGAAACCGGTTTGGCTCAGTGGATAGAGCATCGGCCTGCGGACTGAAAGGTCCCAGGTTCGATTCCGGTCAAGGGCATGTACCTTGGTTACGGCACATCCCCAGTACGGGGGTGTGCAGGAGGCAGCTGATCGATGATTCTATCTCATCAGTGTTTCTAACTATCCCTCTCTCTTCCTCTCTGTAAAAAAGCAGTAAAATATTTTTTGAAAAAAAGAAAAAAAGAAAAAAGAAAGTGGTCCTCGCTTCGAGGCCTCCACCTGTCGCTCCTGCCACCGTGGGCGCCTTTGCCAGCTGCCCACCCCAGTGCCATATTGGAGGCTGCATTCTGTCAACCCCGGTCTCTGGAGACTCGGCACCTGCAAGACCCCACTTCCTCCCCTCTTCGGCCTCACTTCCTGCATCCCCGATCCCCAGCTTTCTTCCCTCTCATCTTCCCCTCGGGGGTCCCCTGAGAGGCAGCCGAAGGGGTGCAAAGTGGTTTTTGAGCCCAGGAGGAAGTGGAACCCCAGCCCGGTGGCTCTGTGACCTGGCGGGTCACCTCTCTGAGCCTCACTTCTCTGTCCTCTTGCTTCGGGGGCCCCTCTTCCCCTAGCCCTTCCCATCACTGCACCTCCCCACCCGTCACCGGGGCTTAGTTCCATATTCCAGAGGGGCCTTCCCTGCATCTCGGCTGTAGCAGCCCCTTCCAGACCCTGCCGCCACGGGGCCCTCTCTTTCCCTCGAGCACATACGTGTTCAGAGCTGCAGTGATGTCAGGGTCATCCGGTGCTCTCCTGCTCCCCTGGCCAGGGAACCTGGGCTCCCTAAGGGCAGGCAGGCCGCGCTGTGCCCGCTAAGCCCGTCTTCCCGGACCCATGCGGGGACCACTTGTGAGCGGATCACCCGCTCCTCTCCTCTCCTCGCTGCTGCTGGCCTCGGTTTGCTCAGAAACCCCTGCCCAGGTGCCTGCGTGCTGCTCCCTAACCCTTCAGGCCTTCTTTGGTCCAGAGGTACTTGAGATGAGAACACCCCTTACATGTCCCCTCAAAGGCAGAGGGTCGACACTAAAGAGAAGGACAACACTGTCCCTCATCACAGCCCTCATCCTCACCGGGTCCTCAGGCGGCCCCCACGGCTCACGCTCACCGTCAGCATGGGTTAGCCCGTGTTTCAGTTCCTCTCTTGCCGCCTAGCAAACAATCCAGAAGCGAGAGGCTGGAAACAGCTGTTTTATTGGCTCACATTCGGGGGGTCAGGGATTGTGGCCAGGCGGGGCTCCAGGGGGAGTCGGCAGGGGTCTCCCACAAGGCTGCCTGAGACCTCTCTTTCTCTCTCCATGTGCCTCTCGTCATGTGACTAGCTTGGGCATCTGGGTGTCTGGGATGAATCCCAAGAGTGAATATGGCCCCGAGTCAGTGGCAAATGTGGAAACCGAAGACGGATTCAGACCCCAACTTGAGAATTAACCCGTCGTCACTTCCCTTGACTACTCTTGGCCAGAACAAGAGACAGGGACCACCCAGACACAAGGTCAAGGGAAACAGTCCCCCCGTCAGGCAGCACCGGGTGGGACAGGAAATGTTGTCACAGTCATCTACGGAAGCACAGCCCACCAAATCCATCTTCCCGGTTAATTCAGGCCGAGGCCCGGGCCTGGGCGCTGCCGCCGGGGATGACGGACAGGACTCACCTCACCTCGTGCAGCAAAGCCCATGAATCTGTTTTCCTCCGGATCTGAGAGCCACCTCGGATCGGCACCGGCTCCTGACCTCGCAGGAATATTGAACAAACAAGATGTAGGTCTGCAGGGCAATTGCCTTCCTCTTGATTTCCTAGGCTGATGACTATTGATTATCCGCTGTGCGCTTTGTTAATTTTCTTTTGACGGCCTTTCTTCTCGGAACAATTCCCGGGCAGGGTTCGGGGTGGTTATTTTTCCCTGGGATTAAGGCGATCTGTGTGCTCAATGATCCGATCATTCAGCAGAGAATTCGTGCCACGTCCTTTCTGTGGCGGCCGATGCACCGGCGACCTCCCCCGGAGCGAAGTTGACGGGCACAGGGCACACAAGAAGTTTACTCATCTGGACGAGACGCTGCGATGCTGCCCCCTCCTTTGCTGATGCTAATTGCAGGGAGCCCGGGTTAATGCTAATTGTGCAATAACAGGTAACATTTCGTTTGGGTCAGGCTTGCGGCTAACTGCTTGACGCACTTTATCTCATTTATTCCTCCCAACGAACCCTCGAGACAGGCCCTGATAGTGTCCCAAATGTTGGTGTCCAAAGTGAGAGCTTTAGAATATGTGAAGGCTTTGGAGCGTCAGATCCAAGCATACTTAAAATATATCTATAAAGATATAGATATATACTAGAGGCCCGATGCATGAAGATTCATGCAAGAATGGGTCTTCCTTCCCCTGGCAGTCAGCACCACCTTTACTCTGGCCCAGAGATGCCTTTCTGCCTTCCCATGCTGCCCTGAGGCCTGGAGTGGCTGAGGTGGTTCAGAACGCCTTTGTCATCACCATGGCAATGACACAAGTGTCCTGCTCCACCCCCAGCCACTTGGTGCCCGTGTATATAAGTTAACCCACCATCTTTGTTGGGTTGATTTGCATAGTCACTCCTGATTGGCTGGTGGGCGTCGTGAAGGTATGGTCAATTAGCATGTTACCCTTTTATTAGGTAGAAAAAATATATTGGGGGGGGGGGGGAGGGAGAGGGAGAGAGAGAGATTTCAGAGAGAAAGGGAGATGTATAGAGAGATAGAAGCATCAATGATGAAAGAGACACATTGGTCGGCTGCCTCCTGGAGAATGAGCCTACAATCTAGGCACGTGCCCTAACTGGGAATCGAACCATGACCACCTAGATCATAAGTCAATGCTCAACCACTGAGCCACACCAGCCAGGCATCATTAGGGCTTCTGAACTTGATATTATCTCTGCCTCGAAGCCTTGGCTGAATCTTTACAATGTGCATGGTCTCTCCATGTCATTTTCCAGGTCTCTGCTCGTGTCACTATTCAGAGACTTTCCCTGGCCAGCCTGGCCCTCCCCAGCCTGCACCCTGTGTTATTCTGTTCCCAACTCGGATCTCTAACTGGCAGGTACCGCTTCTCTTTGGAGGTTAGCGGGGTCTCTCCCCCAGCCTGGTGCACACAGAAGAGCTGGTTTGTGGGCCTGTTATTCCTTCTCCAGCTCGAAAACCATTTGTTGAGTGAATGGATGATCCCGTTCCTCCCAGTCACTCACTCACTCACTCTCTTCCTCCATGATCTTGGCAAGTGCCTGAATTTGGAGCCTCAGTTTTCTCATCTGTCAAGTGGGGAGAGTAATCAGCACCTGCCACATAGGCTGGTGTGAGAATCAAGCGGGATACAGCACAGAAGCTTCCTAGCTCCTTCATGGTACATGGGCAGGTAGCAAGTAAAGCACAGTCCTATTCCGCATGCTAAGGACACGTAAGCAAAATGAAATTTAGAAGATACAGTATTTAGCACAGCGCCTGGCATACTGTGAGCACCCAGAGGTGATAGTTGGGCAGGGTTTTCCTTCGGACGACTTAAGGGCAAGGACAAAGGATCACCAGCCAGGCGTGGACTGAGTCCTGAGCTCTACCACGGACTGAGGTGGAAACCGATCAAAAACTTGAAAGTTCAGAAGTCTTCTTTATCTTGACTTAGAAATGAAGTCGGCGAGGAGTTCAGGGGAGCCAGGGTCTGGCAGAGCACAGTATCTCTTGCAGGCCTGCAGCCCAAATTCTGGGAGCCCCAGGATGGGGGCAGGGAGTGGGCATGAAGCTGAGAGAAAACAACATTCATTAAAAGGCATGAAACGTCAGTTTTAGGTGCTTAGAAATCCTACTCCCATTTTAAAAACCTGTGGGTGAACTTCAGAAGAATATTGACAGCTCTGAGCCATTGTGCCTAAGAAGGATCTGAGTATAAGGTGATAAAATTCATCTGCACAAGCAGTTGGTAAAAACAGAGGGTGTTGCCTTAGCTGGTTTGGCTCAGTGGATAGAGAGTCCACCTATGGACTTAAGGGTCCTAGGTTCAATTCCGGTTAAGGTCACATGCCCTGATTGTGGGCTCTATCTCCAGTGAGGGGCATGCAAGAGGTAATCTATACATGATTCTCTCTCATTGATGAGTGTATCTCTCTTTCCCTCTCCCTTCCTCTCTGAAATAAATATAAATATATATATATATATATATATATATATATATATATATATATATATATATTTTTTTTTTTTTAAAGCCGAAACCAGTTTGGCTCAGTGGATAGAGCGTCGGCCTGCAGATTCAAAGGTCCCAGGTTCGATTGTGGTCAAGGGCATGTACCTTGGTTGCGGGCACAATCCCAGTGGGGGGTGTGCAGGAGACAGCTGGTCAATGTTTCTCTCTCATCGATGTTTCTAGCTTTCTATTCCTCTCCCTTCCTCTCTGTTAAAAATCAATAAAATATATTTTTTTAAAATACTAAAAAGAAAAAAGAGGGTCTTCAGACAAATTCAAGGTGGATGCTAGAGACATCCGCTCCCCCAGTCACAGTTTGTACCTTGAAACCCGCCAGCCTCATTGAGCCTCAGTTTCCCCGTGTGTAGAACAGGAACAATCGCAGCCCCCTCCACAGCGTGTTCTGAGAATTAACGAGACAATAGTAGCAGGAAAAACACTTGGCACGATCCCCGGACATAAACGTGCTCAATAAAGATAAGCTATTGTTATTTTTAAATTCATAATTAATTCAATCCCCCAGTAATAAAGGATCTTCACACCCAGGCTGGGCTCCCAGAGCCATGCCGTGTGACTGCCAGTCCCAGCTCAATCACGCTTAGCTCCGTAGGGCACTGGGCGAGTCCCTCCCCTCCCCAAGCCTCAGTGTCGCCATCTGTGAAATGGGCATAAGAAGGAAGCCTGCCTGGAGACCCGTTGTCAGGGATACCCATGGTGTCTGGCACAGAGAAAGGATGCTCTGGACTGTACATGTTTGCTGTTGTTGGCATCAAAATGATTATTCCTCGGAACCAGCCGTTTGAAATGCCAAGAATGACACTTCCGCCCTCTGAGGAAATCTGTTTACCTAGCAGTGAGGGGCTGCTCGCTCGTGGTTCTTAGCTCCTCGCGGAGACCCGCCTCCCATGAAAACTTGGAAGGTGGACGTGTGTTCCCTCCTTTGAGTAATTGAAGAGGTTCATTTAGAGGTTCATTAAATAATAAATACACTTAGGTTTCTATGGAGACAATTACCTAATTAGGCTTTCCTCTCATCAGAGGAGTCCAAATTGAGGAACTCTCAGTACATTTCCTGATTGAGGCCACCGGTGGTTTCCCGGAGAGGAGGCCTCGCCCCAGCCTCATTGCGGATGTGTTCATTCGATGGCAGACGATGGCAGAAGGCCCGCAGCACCTTCAGAAGGTCCTCCTGTCTCCTGTCAGCCCGGCTAACCGCGGCTGATAACCCTCTTCCCTCTGGCGGTCCCGGCAGGCACAGAGAGGTGACGGCAGGGACGCGGCCTCGTTTCCCTTGATGGTGGCTTTTCAAAGGCCCCGCGTGACACAGAGAAAGCTGCTGGCCTTCGTGCCCAGCCCGAAAGCGCCCAGGGCAGCCCCGCTCCGGTCGGCTGTAACGTGTCAGAATGTGATGAGGCTGATATTTGGAGTTCGCTACTCAACACAAGGCCTTGCGAAATGCCATTTCCAGCGCCTAATACCTGTCTGGAGAGAGATCAGAACATTTAGTTTTAATCTTAAAGGTCACGCAGGAATTTTATCCTGATAATGGAGCCCCGAGCAGATGGAGAAGCCGGGGAAAGCTCACGGACGGACGGGGCTCCTTTTGCAGACCGAGCCCCCCTGCAAAGAGGAAAAAAAAAGCTGGTGTGCAGGGAACTGAGGAGGGCCCGCTGGGCTTCTCAAGGTGACCCTGATTTGGTCGGACCACCTTCTGCTCCAGAACACCCCTTCTGCAAAACCAGGGTCCTAGGCATGGATGCCTACATGCGTGCATTTATTGGACAGAAGTTGACCCACGTGTCAGGTTCTGAGGGAGGCCCTGGAGATAGGAGATGAAAAGGCAAGCTCACTGCCCCCAAGGCGAGAATTGCCAAGCCAGGGAAATAGGAAAATGATTATAAAAACGATCCCACTGCTGTCAATCTGAGTATACAGGGTAAAGCACCACGGCTTCTCAAATAAATCAGGGAAGGCTTCCTGTCGGAGGAGGGCATGAGCCGAGTCCTGGCAGGTGTTTTCCAGCAGGTGGGCATGTGTGAAGGGATCCTGGCAGAGAGAAAAGCTTGAAAGCATGGGGAGTCTAATAGGGGTGGAGGGCCATGAGGCCGAGTCTTGAGCCAGGGAGAATGTGAGCCGTGAGAACTCAATCGTTGGTCCTTATCTGTGAGGAGCAGGGGGCCCTAAGGAGGGTGTGCGGGGTCACTCAATTAGAGAAACAGGACAAGTAGGATATTTATGTAAGACTAGAGGCCCAGTGCATGAAATTCGTGCACTCAGGGGAGGGTCCCTCAGCCTGGTCTGCATCCTCTCACAGTCCGGGGGCTCTTGGGGAATGTCCGACTGATAGCTTAGACCCACTCCCAGTAGGACATCCTTAGCATTGTGAGCCCGGCTTCTGGCTGAGTGGTGCTCCCCCTGTGGGAGTGCACTGACCACCAGGGAGCTTCTGCCCCCTGGTGGTCAGTGCACGTCATAATGACTGCTCATTCCACCATTTGGTTGCTTTGCATATTAGCCTTTTATTATATAGGATTTGTTATAAGGCAATGCGTTTATTACCAAGTAAGTCTGACATCTGTAGGGCAGGCCGTCAAGTAGGGCAGGCTGGAATTCCCCAGCACAGGGTGAAGCTGCTGCTAGCAGCATTTCTTCTTCCCCGGGAAGCCTCAGCACTACCCTTAAAGACTTTCCACTGATCAAATCAGGCCCACCCAGACTACCAAGGTAAAATCATCTCCTTTACTTAAAGCCGACTGATTATGGACAGTAATCACACATCTATAAAACACCTTCCCCACAACCCCTAGATGAGTGTGTGACTGCATAACTGGAGACTGTGGATGAGCCAGGTTGACACATGATGTTGACCATCCCAGAAGAGTTCTAGGGGTTCACTCATGCTATTACTCCTGCACCAGAGAAAGCCACACATTAAAAAAAAAAAAAAAAAGAGAGTGATTCTGGGACTGGCAAGAATAAATTTAGGCGCTGTGCTGGCGTGATGTCACCCAGCCCACGGTCAGTCTCTCCGGGCAACTGGACATGCATAGTTCTAGAAGTCCGATACATCTTGATTTCAAGTCCACTTTGACTACTTACTCTTTTTTTTCTCTAGAAAATGAGATAATACCTTAGAGGTATGTTGGGAGTTTAAGATGCAAACATTAGTCTTGCTTTTAGAAGGTGCTTCACTGGCAGTGATGGTTGTTAGCTAAAATTTACTTGGCTGCATGTAACAGGGACCTATGGGAGCTAAATTAAGAAGAAAAAGGAGTTCAGTGGAGGGATATTGGAGTCCCAGAGATGGTGACAGCAAGCACAGGAAAATTAGCAAGTGGGGCAGCCCTGTGTTGGCTTCCATAGCGAGACTTTCTCGACCTTCCTTTGCCATTGACCAAGCTCAGCAGTCAACAGGCGTCAGGCTCAGTGCATCTCAGTTCAAGGTCTTAAGGAAAGGGATCTCATTGGATGGTTGGGTCAGATGTTCACCTGGAGTCCGACCAGCTGTGGCCTGGGGGTGGCATCATGGAGACTATGGCTGCCAGGTCTCAGCCCTTGGAAAGAATGGACATTTCAGGAGAGGTCCCTTTGTCTGGCATTATAGTGGGAAGTTCGTGCTGCTCCCTATCCCCAGTGACCTTCCTGCCCTGACCTTGATTTACACCTCATCTTTCTCCAACTACCCCACTGCAGTTCTGTCTGTAGAGCCCAGGAAAAATGAATTGACCCTTTTTAAAACTCAGTCTCATGATCTCCATAATGGAGATGGCCTGGCTGGTGTTGCTCAGTGAGCATCGGCCCCTGGTCAAGAGCACATACCCGGGTTGCAGGTTCAATCGCCAGGCCCGGTCAGGGCATGTGCAGGAGGCAACCAATCCATGTATCTCTCTCACATTGATGTCTCTATCTATCCATCTATCTATCTATCTATCTATCTATCTTTCTCCCTCTCCCTCCTTCCACCCCAAAAATCAATGGAAAGAATATCCTCAGGTGAGGATTAACTAAGATAAAATAAAATAAAATGGAGATGAAAGTAATACCTATCGTACAGAAGTGCTGTGAAGATTAAATGATGCACATTCAGCTCTTAGCTCATAAAATTGCTTTCGCTGCTGTTGTTCTTAGTGTAGCGGTGGCCACGTTTCTCACTGCCCGGCTGGGCGTGGGGAGGGCAGTGATGGCACAGGGCGCGGTGAAGAGGTGAGGGCAGGCATGAGAGCGGCGGTATCTGGTTTTGCAGCCTCACCCCTGCCATTCAGTGTCCATGTCACAAGTCACTCGACATCTCCGAGCATCTTTCCTCGCTTGGAAAATGAGAGTGTCGTGATGCTCTTATGGGAGCCTCCTCAGGATCAGATGACTTTCCGGCATTGTACGCTGAGCAAAATGCCTGGTATATAGAAAGTGCTCCATAAGAGGGAATTCTTACCATCATTATCATCATCATTCTCATTAAACCACTTATTCAGTCCAATAGACTCTTAGCACATGAGTCCCCGGCTCCATCTTACAGCAGTCCACTGATTATTTCTAAATCTGATGTCGTTTATGTCCTGGGCACCTGCAGAACTGGCTGATTTCTCACAAATCTGGCCCCTCTGCCTGCTCCCCTTGGCAGCTCTCTAGTTCCTATTTGCTGAGCTGGGCAGCACCGCCGTTGGTGTCCGGGACATCTGTAGCTTGGAGAGTGACAGCATGATTTTTGCACGTGGCATTGGAGTGAGCCATTCTTCACGGGGATCAGAGGGGATCGGGAGCCCACACGTGCTCAGTCCCACACGTGCTCAGTCCCGTGTCCTCTGTGAGCACACGGAGCTGAGGCCCCACCGTGGGCCAGGCTGGGCGTGTGCTTCTGCACCCTGAATGGATGGCAAGAAATGAAGCTCAATTAAGGGGCCACTGTACATGTATTGGACTTTCACCTGCCATTTACAGAGAAAGTAACCTGACGCCCATCTCTGAAAGGTGTTCACTTGCTCCCTTTCCCAACTCAGTCGGGATAAAGACAAAGCCACCTTTGTGTACAGCGGAGCCTGAGCAATGTGCACACCCTGCAATTCTCACACAACCCCGGTGACCCCTGTATACAGTGGAGCCTGAGCAATGTGCACACCCTGCAGTTCTCACACAGCCCCGGTCCCCCCTGTATACAGCAGAGACTGAGCAATGTGCACACCCTGCAGTTCTCACACAACACCACTGCCCCCCTGTATACAGCGGAGCCTGAGCAATGTGCACACCCTGCAGTTCTCACATAACCCCGGTGCCCCCCTGTATACAGTGGAGTCTGAGCAATGTGCACACCCTGCAGTTCTCACATAACCCCACTGCCCCCTGTATACAGTGGAGCCTGAGTAATGTGCACACTTTGCAATTCTCACACATCCCCAGTTCCCCCTGTATCCCCACAAGACGTTTACAAGAAAGCTGTGGAGCTGACTTCTGTATTATAACGATACTAGTGACCCGGTGCACAGATTTGTGCACATTGAAAGGAAATTAATTAAGTTGCCAGTGCACGTATATGCACTAGCCAGTCAGCTGTGTGCAGTTGGTGCCAATGAGAGCTTTATGTGTATCGCACGTGCGCGAATCAACGTTTATTTTTAAATTGCCAGTCCTATGTACCAGCTGGTTGGTCCGTCAGTCAGAGGGTCAGACATAAGTATAGTTGGTTACTCTGCAGCAGGGGTGGGGGACGTCTGGATCCGCCAAACCATTTGGTCTGCCTCTGCCGAGGCACTGGAAGTGAGTTAATTAAATGTTTGACCTGATGTAGCAGGCTCGGTTTTTAAGTTGATAATTTTATATGGCCCGCAAGTGGCATTTTAAATATATTTTATTGATATTTTACAGAGAGGAAGGGAGAGAGATAGAGAGCTAGAAACGTCGATGAGAGAGAAACATCGACCAGCTGCCTCTTGCACACCCCCTACTGGGGATGTGCCCGCAACCAATGTACATGCCCTTGACCGGAATCGAACCTGGGACCTTTCAGTCCGCAGACCGACGCTCTACCACTGAGCCAAACCGGTTTCAGCCTACGAGTGGCATTTTAAATATCCAAACGGCCCTTGGCAGAAAAATGGTTCCCCACCCCTGCTCTGTGGCAGAACCCCACGGTGAGTCTTCTAGGGAACAGTCAAGTCCCACTGGATGGGCTTCGAAAATGACCCATTTCTGAGCCAGAATGGCATGCAGGTGGGGATGAGAGTCAACAAGTCGAATCGTGTTCTTCTGCTTATTAATTGCTGGCTCTCGGCGCAGCATCTGGGACTGAGACTGACAGAGGCCCCTGGCCCGTCTTGGTTCCCCTCCTGGAAGGTGGGGTGGCCCAGTGGTTAAGCTCACAGAGCAGGGGGTCTGGTTTGTGGGCTTCGGCCTTCATTTGGCTACTTTCTTCCCCGGGTGACCTTGAGTGTGTAGATATTAATGCAAGCCGGCACCTGTATTAAGGCGAGTATGATGCTCAGCCCATGCAAAGGAATGTTGTCGGTGCTTTATGGTGGCCGTTCTGTGATTAACAGTTGCTTTGCGGGGCCTCTGCCCTGCACATTTTGGGGCGCCACTGGGGACCCATCACTGTGGATCCTAGATGGCTGGCACCCCAGAGTCGTGCAGCCTGACAGCCCCATTGACTCAGAGCGGGCAGAGGCGGGGGGGGGGGGCCCTAGCTTCCAGGAGGCAGCCCGGGGGAGAGACGACCAGGCCACACAGGGGGACGTGGCTGTGGGAGAGGGCGAGAGAGACTGATGCAATGGAGGTATCCTCACCAATGACGATTCCATTTTGTGGAAGATGCGCGGGGCGTAGGGCCATGCCCGTGGCCCCGAAAGAAGACACAGCCAGACCTCCGTGCGGGGACCCACTCTCTAACTTGCGGGACCGACCGTGCAAAACGAAAACCCATGTCCCTGTTTCAGAGAGGACAGGGGCTTTGGAAAACAGCGATGCCAGAGCGTTAAATCAGCACAGGGCATTTGCAAGCAGGGGGCCTGGTGCCCATGCCCAGGAAGCTGGCCCTGCCTCTGTCACTGCCCCTCCCCGCCCAAACCCCTCACCTCTCCAGCCAGCCAGCTCATCTGCTGGGTTAGCCTCAGATACGCAGCAGGTGGGAAAAGGTGGTCTGGACTCCATCGGGGGTGGAGCCCGGAAGAGAAATCTTTAGCCCGAATGGATTGTGATTAACCACGAGTGCTAAGGGGTGCTCCAGGGAAGCAGGGGTGGGCAGGCTGGATTCTTGGGGAGACAGCTCACAGAACCTTCGGGAAGGTTCCTCTCTGAGAAAATCGATGCAGCACAAACGATCCTAAGGTTCTCTTCTCCCTCCGTCCGTCCGTCCGTCTGTTAGCGGGAGGAGGCCTGAGTGGCAGCCCCCTGTCTGCGTGGACAGAGCGTGCACAGCGCCAGAGAAGGCCGAGGGCAGCAGGCCTGGGGGTCCCTGGGAAAGCAGACGGGGTATTAGGCATGTGTGGTCCTAGCCTGTGCAGAGAGGTGTTCTACGTGCTTTATGGATAGGGCCCGCGGTCTTGCTCCCTCACCTTCCTCGTCCGTCCGATTCCATTTCCTGTCTTGCTCGCCATGCGCTTCACAGAGAACCCAGCTCTGGGAACGGCCTTGAGATGCATCTAAATCATCCAAAGTGATTCCTCTTTGAACTTCGTCCCATCGCCCTTAATCTGTTCGGGCAGCCTTCCTCCTGGCGCAGTTTATTAAGACTTCATGACTGGGCCGGGGGGTCCTCCTGCCACGTGGGAGCCCCAGGCCCGCAGCGTTGAGATGGGGGGGGTTGGTGGAGAGTTTGGGGGTGGGGGGTGTCAGAGGGAAGCCTTCACAGGTGACACATCCACATGGGACACCACTCAGCCTGCCCCCTTTTGGTCCTGAGAGGTCACTCTGGGCCTCATCCTCAGGGGAGTCGTTCCCAACTTGTCTTTAGCTCGTTAGCGCCACCTACAGGCTTCTCCTCCGCTCTGCCGGGCTAAGGAGCTGTACTTACTGACACAGCACCTTTTCCAAACCCCACATCTCAGGGCCTGACTGAGGATGTCACTGTTCACAGATCGTGCCTTCCGCCTCCGTCCTCCCCTTCCACTCGCCCACAGAGCCCCGGGAGCACTGCAGTGACATATGTCCGGGACTCCTGAGGACGGGTGTGTGGGCTCAAGCCCCAGGAGAGGGCATGGCAGGAGTGGTTAGGGAGCTGGACAGGCTTCCGGAACACGCGTGGTCTGATCCATCCTGTCGCCGAGGGCGGTTCCTGGGCCTCCCGGCTGGTTGGCTTGGCAGGCAGCAGGCAGAAGGCGCCACCGCCAGCTCTGATCACCGGGCATGCAAGTCGCTGTCATCGCACGTGGACCAGAGCAGTGGCCGCCGTGGCTGCTGCTGTGTGATCGCAGTACGGGTGGGTCTGCCTTTCCAGAGGAGCCTTGGCCTTAGTCACGTGACCTCCATGCTGCGGGGACTTCGGTAATCAGAACTGTGCCTGCTCTGTCGCCTTTCATGTCCGTCCCGACTCTCCTCTTCAAATACCCGCTCTCCCCCCGCCCACTCCCAAAGCACAGGCGCCTTTCGTCTGTCAGATGTGGGGCATTAATCCGAGGGGGGCTGGCCACTCCTTCCCTCATCCATCCATTCCCTCCGTGGTTATTCATCGAGCACCAGATACCACGCTGGATGTTCAGGAAACAAAAGTGCAGAGACACCAGCCCCACCCCTAGAGCTCCCCAGCCCAGCAGGCAGGGACCAGGCAGGGACCACGCCGGGGTGGCGTTCTGTGGCCCTCCCCAGGGTGCCGTGGGAGCCAGAGGGTCTCTCCCCTCAACCTGGAGGTCAGAGTGTCTCCGGAAGGAGAGGAACTTCGATGAGCGTCATGAAGCATTCATCAGCCCAAGCACGGGGGAACAGCATGTGCAAAGGCACGGAGGCCATGCATGTGGACGCGTTTGCTGTGACTGAGCTTTGAAAGCACGGGGGGGTGGGGGGGGAAGGGGACGGGGAGGGGAGGAGAGGGTCAGGCCTGCCAGTCCTACGTGCAGTGATCAGACAGTGGGGCTCCTGACAGGGGAGGGTGGGGGGACACGTGCAGAGGGGGTGCAGAGGGTTTTCCGGGGCTTATGGCTCCCCTCTGCACCCCCTTCTCCCAGGCAGGGTCGTGGTTAGGGGTTGGGCATCTTGAGTCAGACTCCCTCATCGCCGTGTGACCTCCAACAAATATTCAGCCTCTCTCTGTATCTGATCACACGCTGTAACACGGGGATGAGGGGAGTGAGCCTGTCTAGCCATAGGGCGTTTGAGGGTTATATGTGTCTGTGTGTGTACACATATGTGCACACACATAATGTGCGTGGGACACAGTTAGTGCTCCCTAACTATTTGCTCTTATTTTCCGACGTGGAGCTTCCTTCCCCCGTGGCTCAAGACTGCCAGCGCTCAGTTTATATTTGAAGCCCGTGGGACCTTGGAGGACAGGGGACCCCCCCGCCAGCCCCCAGAGTGCCCTGTGGGTGGCTCCCCCTCCCATCAGCCCCCGGTGCAGCCTCAGCCTGCAGCCGCCTCCGGAGGAAATTAAAAGCTGGATTGGATTTACAGTGTAATCAAGAGGAGTGCCACGGGGCCTGACCTTTCGCTCAGCGCCCTGAGCTGTTGTGAGGATTCACAAAAACAGTCCCGACTTCAGTCCCCAAGGCAACACTCAGAAGATGCTCTCGCTGCATCTTCACCAAACACGGGGCCCGCGATGAGACCCGTTCAGTGACTCCTCACTGTGCTCCAGGACCCGGGAGGGTCACCTCCCCACTTCACAGCTGAGGACCCTGGGGCACAGAGAGGCTAAGAAAATCGCCTGCGTCACACAGCATGGGGAGGGCGGGTGGACGGGCAGCAGAAGCAGGACTGAACCGCACACGTGTAACCTGTGTGTGCGCTCCCTGCTGCCCGTCACCCCGTCGGGATCCGCTGCTCCCTGCCTGGCCCTGAGGGGAAGGTACCAAAGCTAATGGGAAGGAGGAAACCCGGTCCTATCTTACATCGCTTGCAGTCTTCGCAGAGGGCTCACCGTCTCATTTCTTATAGCATAGAAAGCGGTTAAAATTCTGTCTGTGGACACCTCTCTCTCCCTGCAGAGATCAATAGTGTAATAGGTGAGCTTCCCTTTCTTTTGGGGGGTTACAGGAACAGCTGCAGTGAGAAATAAGGCTCTGACTTGGGGGGTGGGTGACGGTTGCGGGGGTTGCTTGTTACTGCAGCATAACCTCACCCGTCCTGACCACCCCTCCCACCTCTGCTTTCTGAGTTGCACAACCCGTTCGGAGGACGGTGCAGGGATCACGTACGGGGTTGAGAGGAGTCCCCCCTCCTCCCGGGTCGCTCGGGGCCCGCAGAAGCTGAAACGGGCGTGTTCCTCTCCTCTGCCCGGAAAGACACCCGTGGGAATGGCTGCTTGGCTTCTGTGCGAGCCAGGTTTCAAAGCTTTCCTTGGCTCTGATAAATAATCCACAAAGGAAGAACACCTGAAACCTCTCAGGACAGTGACGCGGGCCGGCCGTAAAGGACTGGGAAAGCGCCTCCCGGGGTATGGCTGGCTTCCCTTCAATTTTTAGAGGACCCAGTCGGGCTGTTAAAAGGCTGAGGAGCAGGCAGGCCAGGGCTGTTATCCTCGCCCAGACCATTACCTTAATCAGATCGCCTCGCTGTCAAGAAAACAGAACTCCTCCCGTGACCCTGGGGCCAGGATATAATTCCCCCCCCCCCCCCCCAGGACACGATTAACAAGCGGACTTGGCTTTCTTATGGAAGCCACTTAAGAATGTGTGTGTGTGTGTGTGTGTGTGTGTGTGTGTGTGTGTGTGTGTGTGTTTAATAGGCTCTAACGAAGTGGGGGAAAAATAATAATGTACAATTTAGTTTCATTTCTACAGTCATACGCGATATTTCCCAGGAAACCTTGGAGACCCTAAGTATCTGACCTGTTTCTTCTACCGAACTGGGAGGGGGCATCGTCAGAATATCTTTGTACCCAGAGAACTCAAGGACGTGCCCACACTTCACCCAGGTGCTCCAGACCCCTCTGCTCCTTCTGTCTCGGCACCCGATGCCAGTTCCTTTTGGTCACGTCATCCCACGGGGACGGCGAGGCATGATTGGCACCCGGTGGGAGGGGTCTTGGCGACCAGCTTGGCCTTTCAGCCAATGCTCTGCTGCGTTCGTTTTTGTTGACATTTAATTATATTTCGATCCCATCAGCTGTCAGGCCAGCTTCCTGACAGTGCACGGAATTGTGCTTGAAGCCAGCCATCCCCCGCAGACACGATCTCATTTGGGCCTCCTCAGATGGATGGCCCTGGGGGGAAACAGACAGGGGTCTGATGGGCAGGGAAGATCCCAGGAGTCCGCGTGCACGCAGTCAGGCGCCCCCTTCCGTTTTCTTCATTGTCATCGGCTCCCATCCAGAAACACATGAGGCCTCTTGAGTGCAGTTATTAAGGGGTTTAAACACACTTCGTTATTTGTTGATCTGCAGAAGCCAGCACACACCCCTACCCTAACCACACCGTCTCTCTCTAATCTTAAGCTATTATTGGGGAATAGCTTGAGAGGGGCCAAGCTTTGAAACCATAATAGCAAACACTTCTATGGGACTTATAATGAGCCGGCTATGGTTCTGTGTGTCTTACGTGTCCGGGTTTCCCTCCCCATCTGAATCATTTCTGTTTCTGAATTCCTGGTAGCAAGCAGGAAGGGTTTGTAACAACCATGGGAGGTGGGTCCCATTACTATCCCCATTTTTATGGATGAAGACACGGATGCACATTGAGTTTCATGGCACGTTCCAGGCCTCTGGGCCAGCATACGGCAGGGCTGGGTGTGAGCCCAGACGGTCTGATTTAGCATTTGTACATGTGGCCACCATGCGGATGCGTGGCTACAGGTACAACCATTCCACCCTCATTCTCGTGGGCCTTACCTGCTCTGCAGCGGTGGGAAAGCTGGGAACTTGGTGTCTGGACTCCCTTGCAGCTAGAGTTGTGCACGCGTTTCAGGTTTGGCCACACAGATGAATTCACAGGAGGTTGGGAAGGTAGGTCTGAGGTAGAGGGACATCCCCGCTGCTGCTTCTACCGTTCTGCTGAAAAGCATGTTCCTGAGGTACCTCAGTCATGGTCCCTGGGCAGGGTGGGACCTGAGAGGTGGGCACCACAGGTCCATTTTGCTGGCGCTGGCCCCGGCGGGCACAGTGTGGTTTCAGAAGCAGCAGCAGGAAGGCAGCTTCCTGACTGTGCACAGGAGACACGGTTCTGGGGCTGCCGGCCTCTGATTCGTGGAAGAAGCAGCAGATCCCCTGGTGGCCCAGTTCAGCAGAGGTGCTTTTCATCCCTGAAAGCTCTGTTTCTGCAGCTCCTCCGACAATTCCATAACCCATTTTAAAATCTATAATAAATACCTCCCTGCTAGAAGAAAAAAGTCTGTTCTCTGAATTGACCCTGGTCACACAATGCTAGACCAAAATGTCACCCCCCGTTCCTTAAAAAGCTAGTGGTGGAGAATGTGTCCTTTGTCCCCTCGAGAACGGGCCCGCTAATTAGATCTGCTCCCCTACCCAGACACAGGTAGCACCGGCCTGGAGCAGGCCCTGTTCCCCAAGGGGCAGAAGCCCCTTGTTAGTGGAGAGCAGAGCAGAGTGCAAACCTTCTGTGGGCAGCTCACCCCCGGAGAGGAAGGAGAGAGAAGGGTGCCCAGCCCTTTGTCCTGTACCCGCCAGGCAAATAAGCCAGGCCCACCTGCGGTGGGGAGGAGACGATGGACAACGGAGGAGGAGCTTATGGGGGAAATTGGCTCAAAGCGCCATTTTCCAGTGTTGAGATTCTGTTGAATCCGGGACTGGAGATCATGAGCGTTAAGTCTCAGCGTGAAAGCAGAGATGGCATGTGTCGCAGATCATATGTTTCTCAGGCAATTACGTCAAGTAGTTTTGTACTTTGCGGAATCCTCAGGGGTTGAGGACATCCTTTGAGATTTCTAAATAACTGGTGATTTGTCCGTTGTAGAGATGACACCTTCTAAAATGTTCACCTCTGGGGATTGACACCTTTCTGAGAGGTATTACTATAAAAAAAAAGAAATTTTATTACTTAGGATGCTTTGGGCTAGGATAACAGAATACCCAACTAGTAGGGCTTAAACAATAAATGCATTTTATTTCTTACACTAGTAGCCCTGCGCACAAATTCATGCTCTCTGCAGAGGCCCATCTGTAGCCAGGATTAGACCACTTGCCTCGTCACCAGGGCAACAATGCAAGCATTCCCTGCCACACACACACACACACACACACACACACACACACCACCACCACCACCACCACCACTCCGTGCCCGCTGCCCAGAGGCCCTCTGCTGCCAGGGTGGAACGCTTGCCTCATCACCATAGTGACAAAGCAAGTATTCCTCCAGGCCACTCACACTGCCCACTCTCAGTGGCCGCTCCCACCCCTAGGACTGGGGGGCTCCGGCAGGGTAGAGAGGACTGGGCGCCACCATCTTGTGGCTGTGGGCACCGCCATATGTGTAATGGAGTAATGGTTAATTACCCTTTTATTTGATAGGATACTAAGAAATCTTCAGTTTGCAGGATGGGTTTGGGGTTCAGCAATGTCATGGAGGAGCCCGATTCTCCCTCTGTGTTCTCCCCTCTGTTCTCAGCATGTTGGGGAAAATGCCCCTCGTGGCCACAAACGGCTGCCACAGCTCCAGGCGTCGCAGCCTTCCCCGGCAGGAAGGGAGGAAGGAAGGAGTGGTGGTGAATAAGGGCTTTCCAGTCACGTGGCACGCTGCCTTATCAGAGGGGGCAGTCTCTTCCAGGAGCCCCCCAGGTGACTTGCCCATATACCTTGTTGACTAGCACAGGGTGACATGCCCATGCCCAGACCAGTCACTGGCAGAGAGGAAGGGGGCGGCCATGGCTGATTTTAACCAGTCTTAGAGCCGAGCACGTTATCCCCCCAGCAGATCGGTGCTGGAGGCGAGGGCTGAGGGCTGGGGATGGGTGGGGAGGCTTAGCGACACGCCTGGGCCTGGTTTCTCAGTTCTGTGCTATTGAACGCCGAGGTCCCCAGAGAGTCCGAATGGCTCCAGACTCCAAGTTCTTTCCACATTGCTCTTCCTCCTTCACGATCAGCTGCCACCCCTCCCTTCCGGCTACCCCTGTGAGCCTGGTACAGGCAGCCTCACTCCCCGCTCCTGACTTCTTCTTCAGCTGCATGTGAGTCTAGAAACTTAGAGGGAGGGCTGTGCACTTGTTGGACCGAGGCTGTCACTGGATTCCAGGTGCACTGACCTAGAAGTATTCCTGAATCCATGTTCCCCAGAGCTCACTAGAGCCAGCTCCAGATTCCTGTCTTATTAGTGTGTGTTTCTCAAACCAGTAGTTAGCACAGAAGGCCTGATTGGGATGCCCGAGGCCAGGTGGGCGGGACCTGCAGCCAGCCCCTCCGGTGCCCGCAGTATAGGTGAGCACCACTGCGCCCTGTGGACCGAGGAGAAGGCAGGGCTGTGGGTGGCCGGCTCCCTGGTGTCACCATGGCAGGCCTTCATGATAGAGGGTCTGTACCAGGGGTGGGCAACGTTTTGACTTGAGGGCCACAATGGGTTCTTAAACTGGACCGGAGGGCCGGAACAAAAGCAACCTGACCGTGCTGGCACTCTCATCTTGGGTTGCTGGTGAAGGAGCGGAGGGGAGAGCAAGAGAACCCTCCGCTCTTTGGGCTCTGAGGGTGGGATAGAACAGCCGAATGGGCCGGATCTGGCCCGCGGGCCGTAGTTTGCCCACGGCTGGTCTCTACTTACCCAGGTCCTTGTACTGAGGGGTTTCCAGTCATCAGCTGTGCTAAGTATCATGAAAAACAATATAGGGAATAGACTAGTAACATTGGGTGCCAGATAATTCTTTGGGTATTTTTTTGGGGGGAGGGGGATTTAGGGAGTACTGTCATATGCACTGTAGGATGTTTAGCAGCATCCCTGGCCTCCAACCACTACCTGCCATTAGACACCCATAGCCGATGATGATGGTGGTGATGGTGATGCCACAGACAGTACCAAATATTGTCGGGGAATGCAGGCGGGTAGACTCACCCCCGTGTGAGAACCACCGGGCTGGAGACTCGTGGGCAGCGGGGAGGGGAGGCTGAGGCACATTGGCAGGCATGGCCTCCCCCACGACCCTTCCCGAGGCAGCATCTCAGCGCCGCCACGTCCCCCTCTCTCTATCCCCCTGTTTTGCTTTATTTCCTCCAGACCCCGTCACCCACTGAGTGTGTCTTATTTTTCTTGTTTGTTTATTGGCTCATCATTCGCTGCCAGCTCTGGATTCCATGCCCTGTGGGAGCAGAGACCAGCTCCGACTTCCTCGCCACAGTGTCCCCAACACAGTGCCTGTCACGCATGGGGGGCGGGGGGGAGGTTCAGCAGATATCGGTTGCATGTGAGTCAGAGTTCCATCAGGGGTTCCGAATAGGAATCATTTCATGAGCGTCCCTTCAGACACTTGGGTGGACGCTCCCCCGGCATTAGCTCCGTCAGCCTTATGAATATGGACACTGAAGCTCAGAGACAGACAGACGTCCAGTGGCAAACTGCCGACAAGGAGTGACGGAGGCGGACGGAAGCCCGGGTCCCTCGATTCCACGGTGTGGCTTGTCTGGGGACGCCAGCCGGGCTGCCTCCCCGAGGACCTGGGGCGGCTGGAGGGGCTGCTTCTGGCCCTGCGGTTGGACATCCAGAGCCAGGAGCACGTGGCCTTCCGGGGCTGAGGGGATGGTCCGCCCCTACCCGGCCTGCCAGCCCAAGAGGACCCAGAAGGCGGAGCTCGTGCCCCGGCGCCTGGCACGGTGCCCAGGCCGCTTGTCCCGCTGAGGACACAGGACACTCAAGGCCCCGAGAGCTGACTCTTTCTCGCAGGAGAAGAATCATGAATCAGCTGCTCTTTGGTGGCTTCCAAACTATTTCTCTTGCTTTCCAGAGGGAAACCGCAATCCCAAGCTCTCAGCCACTTCCTCCCTCAACAGGACGGGGGGGGGGGGGGGGAATGTGGCCCCCGGGGGCCCCCCTGCCTGGAAGCTGTACCAGAAACCTGAGACGGAACAGGGTTCGTGGAGATGTTCCTTCCCGCCCCGCCCCCACCCCCTCACCCCCTCACCCCCGTGGTAATTAGCACGTAGGGCTTCTCTCCTGGTATTTATGTGTTTAGACAAGACGGTTCATTGTTTCCAAATGTTAGTCCGCCCTAACTATAAATCAAGCCCCAAATCTTGACTCCCAGCTCACCAGCCGATTCTCCACAAATAAATCCTCAGAGGGCGGGGATGCCACAAATTCGGGAAAGCACTGGGAGGCACTGGGATGCACTGGGAGGCACTGGGACCCAGTGAGCGCCGGGCGGGAGCGGCTGCGTGAGAACAGGGACACAGAGGTCTGGGGCTGGGCCGGCTCCCAGCACATCCGCCCGTGAGAGGAAGACACTTGAAGATTCACCGGTCTAAGAAGAACGTATATTTTTAGTGCTCTAACGTCTCCCGAGCCTTTTGGGGGACAATTATTTAGTCCGTTTCCTCACACCATCCTGCTGGTGTAGGTCAGCCTGTAGGTAAGCTCTGTTACTAAATTCCACCGGTTCTCAGACAGGCGTGGCTGTTGTCTTTATCTCAGAAAGCCAGGCGGCATCTTAGGATCAAAAGTGTCTCCGGGCCATTGGCGGCGTTATTTTGTTCGTGATCCATGAAAGAGCGGCGCGTGTTATAATTAATAGTGTCTTAGATCTAATGAAACACACACCATTCCCATCTGTGTTTCACGGGGGAGGCTACCAGCCCTGAGAAGTCACACGCTTGGCCCAAGGTCCACGCGAACGGGAGAATGAGAACTTGAACCCGAGTGGGCCGAGACCTCTAAAGGACATATAAGTACCCCAGAGATAGATGATCGATGAGTTGTCTTCCACAGAAGAGGGTCCCAGTAACCAAAGAAGTTTTGTTTTCCTGGACAGAGGATGCAAATTTGGAGCCAGAGCAGAATTGCGTGAGGCCGTAGGAGGGAGCCCGAGAGTCCTCACATGGTCCTCCTCCATCTTTCCCTTGAGCTGTCAAGGCTGCTGTCTGGATGGATAGCTCAGGCAGCATTGGTGTGAAGTTTGCCCCAGTTCTGGTCTCCTCTGGAAGGTGAGCTCTCTGTGGCGACCTTGAGGAAGTTAGGAAATGGCACCCTGACTCCAGGGGGACTGGGTCCCACGGCAGGATTGGAGGCCTGGAGAGAGGAGCGCAGGCAAGTTTCCACCCCGTTGACCCTCCGCTGACCTCAGACAGCGCCCATCCTGTACACAGCGTCCCTGAGCCCAGGGCGCCCACGTGTCTCCATCTGGGCTCCAGTGGAGGGCGGTAGGGCAAGAATGCTTGACAGAGAGAAGGCAAATACAGCTCCTCATGTTGTGGTGACCCCCGCAACCATAAAATTATTTTCGTTGCTACTTCATAACTGTAATGTTGCTACGGTTATGAATCGTAATGTAAATATCTGTGTTTTCCAATGGTCTTCGGCGACCCTGATAGGGGTTCTCAACATGTGGGTTATGACCGCCTCAGGAACTGTATTAAAGGGTCGAGGCATTGGAAAGGTTGAGAACCACTGGCCTAAGGTGTTATGTTCAAGTCCCTAGGCCAGCCTCGGTGCAGAGGGGGCTGTCGTGGCACAGATTCCGGATAACGGGGTCAACGCTAGTCTTCCCACAGCTTCTCACGTGGGTCTTGTTTCCTCCCTGTGCCAGAGAGCTGGAGGCTCCGAAGCCTCAGTATTACTCATCCCGACTGGCGCAGGGGCCAGGTCCATGGGAGGGGCCCAGTGAATCCATGCTGGAAATGGAAAAATGGGGGCTATTCCAGAGGTCAAGTCAGGCCAGAAACAAACAGGCAGCCGTCTCCCTGCTGTGCCCACAAACCCGGGCGGTTACGTATGTCCAAGCAGATGGCTGACCCTATGCTTTGCCACCCAGGGGCCTGCATCATCTGGTGGAGGCTCTGCATTTGTCGCTAGGCCTTGATGAGGAAGTGAACAGTTTGTTCCTGCTGGCCTCGTTGTCTCCGGGTTCTGGGGAGATAACGGGGGTCCCGTCATTTCTCCAGCGTGTCTCCTTAGCTCCAAGGACGCAGCTGCCAGTGCAAAGGCAGGTGGACATCCGGCGGGGAGTTTGTCCTTCTAGGAAGTGCCCATGGGGTGTTTCTCATCAGCAAGTTGGACAGAGCTGCAGGCCTAGGGCTCTCAGGATGACCACTTCGGGGTCGGGGGGAGGCAAGGGGAGGTCAGGGAGGTTAGCTGATTCATCCTCTGCTTTCCCTCACCTCTGAGTTTCAGAACTTACTAAGTGCCATCTATCTATAAGTTATCTTTTGCCATAGAGCGAATAACTGACTGGAAGCTTAATGACCTAAGACCACACCCATTTATTATCTCACAATTATCTCTTGGGGGTCAGGTGTCCAGTGCCGCTGAGCCAGGTGCTCTGCCCAGGGTCTCACCAGGCCATAGTCATGATCTACTTAGTTAGCAGCTGTTCTCTCAGCTGAACAACCCTGCTCACCCACCAACGTGGTGGCCAGGCTGTTCTCACCTGGAGGCTCGACTGTGGAAGAACCTGCCTCCGAGCTCCTGCAGGCTGCGGCCAGCTCCTTCCTGTGGTGTGTGAGGAAGGCCTGGCACTTTGCTGACCGTTGGCTGGAAGCCACCTCACTCGGGTCTTCAAGTTGCCTGCAGCTCCTGGCCCCACGGGCCTCCTCAACATGGTTTGGAGAGTGTCTCTAGGGCGTACAAGCAAGACTGGTAGGTAGATGTGAGTGAGTGAGTGTGTGTGTGTGTGTGTGTGTGTGTGTGTGTGTTTGCAGATAGATAAGCAGAGATAGATAAATAGACAGATATAGAGATGATACATACAACATATATATTTAGAAAGATAGAAAAGATTAGATAGGTGTGTGGGGGGGGTGAACAGATAGATCCATCCATCATAACCTAATCACAGGACTGACATCCCATCACCTTTGCCATATTCTGTCTGTACGAAGCAAGTCAAAGGTCCTGTGACTTGCTCCTCACCAGAGGGTTAGATCCAGAGGACATCTTGGGGTGTGTGTGTGTGTGTGTGTGTGTGTGTGTGTGTGTGTTTTACCAACCACCCTCTAACAACCACTCCCCCTCAACTTCTTAAAAACTGCAGGCCCATGAAGGAGCCTCTGGGGAGATGGGTTTGTTGTTTTTCTGCTTCTGGTGCCATGTCGGTACTTCTCAGCCTTTCCCATGTCATAAAGTGAGATTTATTCGGGGTACAGGACTGCAGAGAGGAGGCTGGAGCTCCGTTCACAGGGCCTCCAGTTGGCCCAGCTTCTTCCCAGGTACCCCGAAGGCTGAGGGGTTCATACTTCAGCACATGGTGGCCTCTTCGTGGCCCACCCCGAGGACATCTTAGCTCTGACTGCATGTCCCTAATAGCCGGTGACCTTGGCCATCTTATCATACGTCGTTGGCTGTCATATGCCTTCTTGGGAGAGGTGTCTGTTTCAGGGCCTCTGCCCATGTTTTAATTGGATTGTTTGTCCGTTTGGTGTTGAGTTGTGTGAGTTCTTTGTGTATTTTGGATCTTAACCCCTTGTTGGAGCGGTTGTTGGCGAATATCTTCTCCCGTTGGGGTTGGCTGCCTTTTTGTTTTGTTAGCAGAGAGATTTGATTTGGGGTGGTGGGCACACCATGCAGTATACAGATGCTGTATCATGGCATTGTACATTCAAAACCTATATCATCTTATTAACCATGGTCACCTGGATAAATTTAACTTTAAAAGGAAAAATAAAATACATAAGGCCATCTCCCCACACACCCCCTCCCCCCCCCAAAAAAATAGAGGCCATCTTAGAATTCTGCCCGCCACCAGCGCCTTGAGAGTTAACATTATTCCCGCTTTCTAGATGGGAACTGAGGATTGGACAGGTAACCTACCCAAGCTCCAACACTTACCCAGGGGTCAAGCCAGAGTTCCCCACCATGCTGGCCCCGTCCATGGGCGTTTCTGAGACACCATGGAGCACTTCCCTCAGTGCCCGAAGGAGCAGTGCCCGTACCTGTGCACTGGCTTTGATTGACGGACCTGCGCCGAGCAGCACTTTCTCTTTGGTGGCATCATCATGCTGATAGTGCACTTGTTCAGGGTGTATCTTGCCTCCACACCCCTACTGTGTGCTCCAGGAAGGCAAGGACTGCATCCATCTTGTTCGTGGCCATACCCCTGCACTCAGAGAGGTTCCGGGTCCCTTCTGGGCCCTCCCCAAACAGTTATTCAGTCCTTCAACAAACAACCCTTGAGTTGGGTGGCCCATTTTGGATACAGAGATAGTCAAGACACACCTCGGCCTCACTCTCCAGCAGCGCAGAGCTAGAAAATAAGCAGACTACACAATAGTGCGGTGTGGCACAGAAATGACCATGGCCTCCTCCTCGGGTTTGCCTATCCTGATGTCCGCACGGCCCACCATCGCAGGGGCTGGCACAATGCAGACTGTGGCTGGTCCCGCTACTTGGCACAGTCTTGCTCTCTTCTCTCCCACATCGGGCAGGAAATAAAAAATCAGAAAAGATTAATTGGTCGGGAAAATCCGGAGAAAGTTATATAAAAAAACACACATAATAACATCCCAGGCTGGGCTCAGAAGTCTCTGACGCAATCCTGCATTCCTGCAGCCTCCCTTTCTGAGCGGAACTTTGCATTTCAAAACCGAGTTCTTTCTTAAAAGGCTGTAATTATTAAAAAGTGTGTCTATAGGAGAATTTAGCCTTTCATTGGAGGTGTCCTAATGACACTTCAACAACTGCGCAGGAAGATAATAGGGTTTAGAGCAATTACACAGCCCATCAAACGCCGAACTTGAGTGATTCAGTTTCGGGCTGGGAGCTGGAACAATCCTCAGCTCCCACACAGCTGTTTCATTTAGAATACTCTGGCCGAGAACGGCAACGTGGGCTGGGCTGGTCATTCCTGCCTCCGAAGCTTAACTCCTTCCAGACCTAGTACCATCCACCTCTCCCCCACCCCGGGTCCCCCACCCTCATCACTGCTTGGCGAAGTTTGTGAGCAACACGCTTAAGAGTCAAGACTTGGCCGCCGAAAACGCTGGGGTTTCGTTGCTCCTGAACCCGTTGGGTCACTCTGTGTCTTTCTCCCTGTTTTGATCGGTCAGCAGGCATCATTCAGTCACGAGAGGGAGGGCCAGTCCTGTGTGTGCTGCCGGAGTGTTCGGGTCTGACAGCCGAAAGCAGATGGCTGGGTGATTTGGGGAGAGCCCTGTCTTCGTTCAAGCTGCCGTAAGAAAATTCCACAGACTGGAAGCTTACATGGCAAGCATGCATTTCTCACAGCTCTGCAGGCTGGAAGTCCCATGGTCCAGCTGCCAGCAGGCTCAGCGGCTGGTGAGGGTCCCTTCCTGGTTTGCAGTGTCCTCAGTGGAAGAAGAGGAGGCCATCTCTCTAGTGTCTCTTCTTCTAAAGGGCACTAATCCTCCTAGTGAGGGCTCCACCCTCATGACCTAATTACCTTCCAAATGCCCCACCTCCTACCAGCATCACATGGGGGTTAGGGCTTCAACTTATGGATTTGGGGAGACAAACGCTCAGTCTGCAGCAAATTCAGTAACAGAGCAGTTCCTGGTGGTTCAAGTTGAATGTAGAGAAACCCACGGGGACAGTGCAGTCCCCTGGGGATGCCATGGCAGGGAGCTGACTGATCCCCCCTGAGGTTTGAAGGGACCGGGGTAGAGGGAGCAGTAAACAGCATGTGGAGAGTGTACTCTATGGAGTGGGAGGCGGCCAGAGCAGCTGCAGCTTTGAGTTCAAGACATTTAGCCAACGTCCAACAACATTGAGGGTACCTCCTCCCTCCTCCCCACCCTCCAAGCTCCTCCTGGTGTCTCCCATTGGCCAAACTCAGCTGGAGGCCAGAGGTCAGGGAGGACACTTTGCAGTCCACATAGGGCAGCCTTTTGGGGCTTCAGAAGCACAAAGGAGGTCCAAGAAAAGTAGGTGTGTCTTCCGCCCTCAGGGAGTGGACCTCCAGCTGCAGGCAGGAACCTTGCAGGCACCTCGTCCTGTGGCTGCAATAGAAGGGACACGTGCAATCCGCTTGAATCATTGGGAATGCACTGTGGGGAGCCTGATAGGAACCCAGAAACACCAAAGCTTGGATCTCAGAAAGGTCTGGAACTGACCCTCTGTGATGGTTAAATGTCTGTGTCTGCCTGAATCCAATCCAGTGCTCCGTTTCATCAAATCCTAATCTAGCTGTTGCTGTGGAGGTATTTATTGAAGGTATAACATGTATAAACAGTTGGCTGTAAGTGAAGGATTCCTGTAACATGTAAGATGATCCCAAACTCCTTTTTATGGCCTCCGAAGTCCATGTGGTCCAACCCCGCCTCCCGGCCTCCTCTCTGACCTGTTACCTGTGGGTGTTCTGTAGGGTCAGTGTGCTCGGGGACCACCTGGACAATGTAAGGATGGGCGGTTCTTGTGAGAACAGTCTCCTGGGCCTCGTCCCCAGAGATGCAGGTCCAGGAGGAACTTGTGGGGCCTGAGAATTTTCATCCTAGCAAACTCATACAAGATGCTGATACTGCTGGGCTGAGAAATGCAGTTAGAGTAGCGGTCTAATCCATTCATCCCACTACCACTACCCCTAATTGTGTCCTCTCTGCAGAGCATTTGAGGGTCACTTAGAGAAGGCATTGCCGATGCCAAGTGCAACTCTATCTGGGTATCCCGGGAGTCCGTGTCTGCCAGCCTGAACGCAGCCATGGCAGACGGGATGGGTTCCACTGGCCCCTCGGGTTTGTTCTCACGCCCGAAGACCCAGGTCCTGGGCTGCACAGCCGCCTGAATTGGGCTGGAGCATCCAGAAGGCAGGCACCGAGTATCAGGCTGGGCTTCCCACTCGCACCTGCAGTAAGTTGGCACAGCCTGGCTAAGTGGGCTCTCCGGTCTTTGAACTGGATGTTGGAGGGTAGAATTTCAGAAGGAAGAAGAGGGCCCAGCAAGGAGGCGTTCTGAGCTTGAACAAACCCCGCAGGCAGAAGGTGCAGAGGACGGTGGCAATAGTCTGGTTGGAATGAAGTAGAATGATCCATGGAGGAGCAGCGGGCCTCAGCTGGGGTGGGCTCTGGGGGACAGTGAGGAGCCCCCGGAGGTCTGAAGCAGGGGAGGGGTGTGCTCGAGATGGGCAGAGGGACAAGACCAGAGACAAGTTGAGCACAGAACAAGAAGGGCTTGGTGGTGTCCTGACACTGAGGATGGAGACTTCTGGATGCAGCGGGACGGTGGCCTGTTCTGTGGTAGACAGTTGGGGAGCAGGTGAAAGCCAGGCTGCATGATCCTGAGTCTAGATGCCTGCAGACTGGGAGCCCATTGACCAAAGTAGTAGAGTCTGGAAGAAAAACTGACAGGTGGTGGGTTCTTGGCCTTGAAAAGACCCTTAGACATCTCTGTGATGTCTTAGTTGTCCCTCCCCAAATGCATATATTGAAGTTCTACCCCCAGCTCCTCAGATTGCGCTGTGTTCGAAGTCTGGGCCTTTAAAGGGGTCACTGAGGTCAAATGAGGTCACTAAGCTGGGCCCTGTGGCAATGTGACGGGTGTCCTTTGAGAAGAGGAGATGAGGACACAGACACGCACAGAGGGAGGACCGCGTGAGGACACGGGGTGAGACTGGCCGTCTGCAAGCCCAGGAGAGAGGCCTCGGAGAAAACCAGCCCTGCCGACGCCTCGGTCTTGAGCTTCCAGCCTCCAGAACTGAGAGACGATACATATCTGTGTTGCATCAGCTCCCCAGCCTGGTTCGTTGCTGTGACAGCCCTGGAAAACAAATGCCGCCCCTCAGAGGAACCTCGTCTCACAGACGGCACTGTGGAGGGAGCGGCGTCACTCCCTGGGGGCCCGCGACACGGGGCAAGTGGCTGTTTGTCAGCACCCCGGGCTGCCTCTTCCACCGTGAAATATTGACCATCGCTCCGTCTACCGTTCGGTTTGTTCAAACAATTGGCTGCCACTAAAGCAAACCTGCCTCTGTTTGTGTCTTTCCGTAATGATTTTCTCCCGGGGTTCTCCGCTTCCCCGCGCGTGCCCCCGCCCTGCTCCGTTCCTGGTCCCGGTGCCCAGGAAAGCAAAGCTTTCCTCCCAGCCCAGACACACCTTGCCTTAAAGGCCGGGGAGGGAGAGATGACAGCACGACGGCCGGCTCTAAACTGGAAAAAAATTAAAACTCATGGGCATTCTGGGTAACTGACTATTGGGATGTGATCCCACCTCCCAAGCAGAGACTTGGGCTTTCTAGCCGGGGGAAACTGGGGCAAGGGTGTGATTGGATGTCTCTCGTGGAGCCCCACTGAGACCAGCCAGGCTCTCTGCTCCAGAAATCACCAACATGATGTCATTTCCTCACCACGCAGCCCCGGTCAAGGTGGTTGCTTAACCCCATTGTCAGAGGAGGAAGCGAAGTTACACCACAGTAAGTGGCAGAGCTGGGATTTGAACCCAGCCTCTACGTGAACACATTGTTTTCTGTGAGCATCCCCCCATCAAAAGAGGAGAGGGGTGCTGTGCGTCAGGGGCTCCTTGGGTCCCTAGAGCCCCAAACCCTGCCTCCTCCTGCCTCCACCGCCCCCAGCCCTCGGCCAGGACTCCTTCCCCGAGGGCACAGGCCAGGGAGCCCTCCCAGCTCAGGCAGCTCCCGGGGTCACCTTCCTCCTCGGAATTGGGGGTCGAGGAACCAATAAATAAATGAATGACCCTCCAGTCTTCCCTGCTGATTCATAACCAAATGCTGGTAGATGGAGACCAAACATGACCTCTATTACTGGTAACCCCTGAGCTGGAGACATAGGAATGAGACTCTGATGAGGCTCCATATTCCAGCTCTCCCTTAACCCCCTCTACCCCCTACCCCCACCCCCGCCCCAGGCGAAGGAGGCCCAGCTGGGGACCTGCCCCAAGGCTTCCAGTATGGAGGGTTTCCTCCAGGCCGCAGGCTCCAGAGAGAGAGGGCTGGGCTGCAGCCTGAAGTGGCCGAGTGGGGCACGGAGAGGCCAGAAGAGTTACAGAAGCTCAAGAACCGGTTCGGTCCAGGCCCCCAGGCTCCCGGACCCCCAAACTCCCAGGCTCCCAGCTACCACCCCGCCCCTCAGTAAGGTAGACATCTTCCCCTGCCCCTCCTCTCTCCTGGCCCCAGCCAGCCTGCCCCTTTGGAATCTAAGGATTTTGTTGCAAGCGGCCAGCAGGAGGCGCCTGGTGTCCCAAAGCCAGAGAGCTGCAGAGCTTCCGGGTTCTGGCCCCTCCTGTCCCTTGTCTCAATGCCAAAGCCTCCTGAGCCTGAGGCAGCTGTGGTTCTGAGGGTGGGGCCCACCGCCCCACTGGCCTGCCCTCTCTCTCCACAATTTGGACTCTAGGCCATTATCCCTGAGCCTCCCGGAGGCTTGCAGTCAGGTGTCCTGCCCCTTGTCCTAACCCAGGGGTGGGCAAAGTTTTTGACTCGAGGGCCACAGTGGGTTCTTAAACTGGACCAGAGGGCTGGAACAAAAGCATGGATGGAGTGTTTGTGTGAACTAATATAAATTCAAAGTAAACATCATTATATAAAAGGGTACGGCCCACTCTTTCGGCTCCGTGCGGGCCAGATAGAACAGCCGAACGGGCCGAATCCGGCCCGCGGGCCGTAGTTTGCCCACGCCTGTCCTAACCAGAGCCCTGCCTGGGGGAAGGAGGGGTCCCAGCGTGGATTCCCCCAGGCATTACCTCTTATTAAATGTTACAGTATCTCACACTCAATGCACTTACAAGACCCAATGAATACATTTGAAAATTAAGTGTAATTGATGAAAATGCTCCTCACTGAGGAACTAGAAAGGGACTGACTGTGCTGAGGCCACCCGTGGGTCCCTCCCCTCCCCCACCCCCGTTACCACTGTCCTGAACGTTGTTTCCCAGAAACTCCGATGATCTGATCACACACACAGGATCTGTCCTGAGTTCTGTCTTTATCATTCCTTTGATTATTTTTTAACGTCTTACCGCATGTTTGTTTATCTCTAAGTAATTATTTCATATGTTTTTATTGACTTCAGAGAATGGGAGAGAGAAGTATCCATGATGAAAAATAATCATTGATCGGCGGCCTCCTGCACGCCCCCTCCCGGGGGTCGAGCCTGCCCCCCGGGCATGCGTCCTGACCCGGGATCCCACTGTGACCTCCTGGTTCACAGGTCAATGCTCAACCCCTGAGCCACTCCAGCTGGGCTGTGTTTTTCTTTGTTTGTTTAATTCTGTGAGAGTGCCATATTTCATGGAGGCTCTTGGGCCTCACTTTCTTCACTTGGCGTCCTCTTGCTAAAATGCATCCCTGCTGTTTTATGTGGTGGCTCGTTCGCTCTCGCTGCTGCGTAACAGTCTTTTGTCTGACTGTAAGGTGTTTGTCACCATGCTACCCGCAGTGGACCACTGCGGTCGACTGGGGCTGGTGGCGGGTCGTTATCAACAAGGCTGCCTGCGTGTTCTTATCCAGGCCTTCCGCAGCGTCTCGGGGTCATAGCTAGAGGTGGCGCTTGTCGTCTGTGGGGCACATGGTGAACTAGAAAGCCCAAGTCTCCTCTTGGGAGGCGGGATCACACCCCAATAGTCAGGTACCCAGAATGCCCGTAACTTGCCTCTCTCGTTCAGTTTTACACGACCGTGTTCAAGTAGGTTACGCAGTGTCTGGGCCCAGGCTCCGACCCTGATCACATTCCTCGGCCGTAAGCAGTCAGCTTTCTGACCCCTACACCTGCTCAGGGTCTGCCCTGTGTCCCCACAGCTTCCAGGAAAAGAAAGATGGACAAGCTGTCCCCACTCCCCAGCATGAACTCCTGCCAGGAGCATCGTGGGGGCGGGGGGGGGGGGGGGATTCAGGCTACAGCATCTGGGAAGAGACTGTCAGGCTATGGAAGGGCTGCCCAGACGTGCCCCATTCTGCCACCTCGGGAGCCAAGGGCTTCGCATTTTCTCCTGTTATTCCTCAAGTGCGTGGAAGGAGGGTCCTTGGGGAAAGACTGTGTAGGGTAGTGGTCAGATCCACGTTCTCTGGCGTGCCCTCCTCTGTTCAAATTCTAGCCCTGTCTCTTCACTGGCTGAAGAGACTGTAGACACGTCCCCTCGCCTTCTGTGCCTCAGTTTCCACTTGCTGGGGGAAGAGGAGGCTCATTGTGCAGATTAAATGAGGACAATATACCCGGCCGGCGTGGCTCAGTGGTTGAGTATCAACCTATGAACCAGGAGGTCACAGTTTGATTCCTGGTCAGGGCACGTGGCTGGGTTTCGGGCTCCATCCCCAGTAGCAGACAGTCAATAGATGATTCTCTCTCATCCATGTTTTCACCTCTCTCTCCCTCTCTGAAATCAATAAAAAATGAATTTTAAATAAATAAGTGAGCATAATACATGGTTAGAACAGTGTCTGGCAATTCTAGGCCTAATTTTAAAGTAAAATGATAGCGAAACACACCCAGCAAACTCTTGAGCAAAGCAAGTTGCGTGTGTGTGTGTTTTTAATATATTTTATTGATTTTTTTTTTTTTACAGAGAGAAAGAGAGAGGGATAGAGAGTTAGAAACATCAATGAGAGAGAAACATCAATCACCTGCCTCCTGCACACCCCCCACTGGGAATGTGCCCACAACCAAGGTACATACCCTTGACTGAAATTGAACCCAGGACCCTTCAGTCCGCATGCCAATGCTCTATCCACCAAGCCAAACCAGCCAGGCGAGCAAAGCAAGTTTTTAATAAACATGAGCTATTGATATGATTGTTATACTTACCAGGAAACTCCTAGATATCCTTCAAGACCCAGCTGAGGAATCATGACCCTTCCTACCTCTCTATTCTGGCAGCATTTAGTCCCATGCCTCTGGTTGGGTTTTTATTTCCCCATTGGTAGTTTTGTGGCTCTCTCTTTCCCTGATGAGACTGTGATGTCTTCCAGGACTTGGGACTATTTTTCTCTTACTCTACCCGCGACGGCCAGCACACAGTAGGTGCTCAGTTTGTGAAACGGAGGCTCTCAGAGGCGTGTCAGGGCTGCTGCTCTCTCAGGCGGTGGCATCGCTGGGCTGCAGCGATTCTGAGGGAGGAAGAGCCAAATGGCCTTCACCCTGCACCTGCCCTGAGCCCGTCCCTGCTCCGTGCCTCCAGGAGTTCCGGCTGATGCCACCCTGGGCCCCCAATCCCACCCCCAGCCCTTTATTGTCTCTGACCGTCCCCACCACCTGGCATCACCGGAAGCTGACTCTCCCTCCCGTTGGGTGGTGCCCATTGGCTGTTCAGCCTTTGGACCCCTTTGGTTCTTAACTGAGTCCGGGAGAGGACGTGAGCGGCGATTGCAGATACGAGCGCGCTCCTCTGCAGAGGGCAGCGCGCTCTTTGTTTAAAGGACAGTCCCAGGGTGATGGGAATGATGGGATGGCTGGGCGTGGGAAGCAAGTTGCATGTGTGTGTGTGTTTTTTTAATATATTTTATTGATTTTATAATAAAATCATGCGTGATCACACGCATGATTGCTGGCAGCTCACCTCATTGCTGCCTTTCCTCCCTCATCGCAAGCTGCTCCTCCTTCCTGGAACAGTGGACCCCGCTGTCCACCTCCAGAACCCACGTCAGGGGGAATGCAGGCGCGAGGGAGGAGACACGGTTAGCAAGCTCATTCAGTTTCTCTTCAGCACAAACTCGAGGAGGAAGGCTTCCTGGTGCCAAGAGGAGATAGGATGTAAACTGCCTGGGGAAATGGCTCCCGCCGGTCCTGGTCCTGGCGGCCACTGAGGGCTCCGGGTGGATTTTCTGAGCTATGCCGAAGGGGTTGCCATTGGACCACAGGCTGCCCTCCAGCCGGAAATTCCAACCTCATCCAGAAGGAAAGAGCCACTCCCCCCTGGTCATGGGTAGGGAGGCTGCCTCTTGTCCACCGCCCACCGTGCATGCCGTTAGTCCTTGGTGGAGACAAATCGTTCACATCCCATGCCAAGACAGACACGTGGATGAAATCGGGTCCAGCCCAAGGGCTGTTCACCAGAACAGGCCAAGAGAAACGGGTGATCAACCCGGGCCCTAAACGAGGCTGGCCAGCCAAAACCGGTTTGGCTCAGTGGATAGAGCATCGGCCTGTGGACTGAAAGGTCCCAGGTTCAATTCCGGTCAAGGGCATGTACCTTGGTTGTGGGAACATCCCCAGTAGGGCGTGTGTAAGAGGCAGCTGGTCGATGATTCTCTCTCATCGATGTTTCTAGCTCTCTATCCCTCTCTCTTCCTCTCTGTAAAAAAAAAATCAATAAAATATGTTTGTTTTTTTAAAAAACACCCTCTATATTGTTAAGGGGTCAGAGGCCATGCCCAGGCAGTGGGGGGCGGGGGCTGGGGCTGGATGTGCCCATCCCCTCCCAACGCTGCATTTGGTGCCTTCACCACAGAAATCAGCAAGCGCTACAGACCAGGGAATTTTTTTTAAGCCCGTTTTTAAACAGCAGCCTCCCACGGACTACAGGGCCTCCTGGGAATGAACACGTGGGCGCTGGGTGGGTCTGCCCGGTTACCTCCCTCACCTCCTGGACTCTCCTCTCCCCTAGCAGCCCCGCTCTCGCCAGCCCGGCCCCTGGGCCAGTCCCCACACAGGCCGGAAAGGCAGCAGCTCCAGGCTCTGGGGCTGGTGCTCCTCTCTCCCCAGACATCTGCGGGCCGGACTCCGTGACCGCCCTCAGACCTGCTGAGGTGCCGCCACCTCGGGGAGCCCCTCCCCTGCTGGCTCCCTCACCGCCCTGTCTCTCACTGTCATACTTAACACCATCTTACTTATGGCAGCTGATTTGTTTTTTTTTTTATTCTCTGCTCCAGCTGGAATATAAGTACCCAGATGAAAGGGAGATCTTCATTCACTATTTTATACCCAGCACTCTATGTTTTACTGTGTGTGTGTGTGTGTGTGTGTGTGTGTGTGTATGTGTGTGTGTATGTGTGTGTCACAGATATTGGATTTTTTTATCGAGGATATTTTCCTCTAATTATTTTTTAAGTACAACGAGTAAGCCTATAAGGTATCTAATTAAACCTGTCTCATAAAAGATTTTATTTGAAATTATCTCCCCAATATTTTCTGATTTTGTGCGCAACTAGCTGTCCTATTTTTTTTTAATCTTTATTGTTGAGACTATTACAGATGACCCCTCTTTCGTCCCCCTCCTCCTGGTTCCCGCCCTGCCCCAGGCCTTCACCTCCCTATTGTACGTGCCCCTGGGGAATGCGTATATGGGTATAAGTTCTTTGGTAATCTCTTCCCACCCCACCCCCCTTTGAACCTTGTCGGGCCCACAGCTGGTGTCTGCCCGTCTGGTGTTGAATACTTGGCTGAGGGGCCTGGTCTGTGTCCTTCTGTCTGGTGTTGTCTCTTATTTCCAGAACAGCAGTAGACCCGTGGCGTCAAGCAGATCTCAATGAGGAAACCGAGGCAGCGCCATGGGAGGAGTGAGGGTCTTCCCTGCAGCCCCACGTCACGGCCCCAGCCAGATCCCTGGGCGGGGCCCGCTGCCCGCCGTGGGAGGTGGCCACACTGGGACCCTTCCCTGTCCCCCATCCTCAGTGAAATGCTCCCCGCAGGACTGCGTGGCTGAGAGTCGTGACCGTGCTGAACGGAACTGACATGTGTTTGCACCGCTCTTCCCTCGCTCGCTTCCCTGGGAATCTGTCAGCTTTGATGCCGCACCGCCATCTCAGGGGGTGCTACGCGGGGCGATCAGAGGAGCCGTGCAATTCGCAATGGGATTTTTCTATTCCTCGGCGCTTTCCTTATTTTTAATAATGTTTTACTTTTACCAAAGTAATACATGCACATAATTTAAAAAATCAAAGCGTGCTAAAAGACATGCAATGAACGGCGCCGACAGTGCCCGGGCTCTGCCCGCCCCTCCCACACGGCCGGCTCTTCCTCCTGCCCGCATCTCCGTTCTTCCAACAGCTGTGTGTGGCTGTTTCCAGGCTTAGCCATTTCAGACCCCGCCTGTTGGCATCCTGGGCCCCCTTGGCATGCCCCTGCCTCCCCGATCTCCCCATACCGTTGGGTGCCCTGTCTTAGAGTCAGTCATGGTCAGCGTGGACAGTCACCACAGCCACGCTGGCTGCAGAGTCAGGGAGCGCCCGGAGTCTCCCGGGACGGCTGTCTTGTTCCAGTCTCTGTCTGCTGTGTGCTTGTGTGTGCGCCAGCCCCAGGGCAGTGGGTGTGGTGAGAGGGGGGATCCAGGACAGACACAGTAAGAAAGAGAAATCATAAAAGACCTACCAGGGGAAGGAGGAGGTGAAATCTCATTGATGTTTCTATCCCTCTCCCTTTCTCTCTGTAAAAAAATCAATTTTATATATATATATATATATATATATATATATATATATATATATATATATATATATATATTTTAAACACATTATTTGCTCCTTACCTTCCACCTGACGGTACAGAGACCAGACAGGGGCCCTCCGGGGGATCCGGCGTCCTTTCCCGAAGGGTGTGCTTTGAGCTCTCGTTACAACCCCCGACGTCTCGTCTGGATGGAGCCCGTTCCTGCCTGCGGCTCCCCTGGCCCGGCCTTGGAGCCTGCGGCCCATGGGGGAGCCGGCCTCAGGGAAACCCCTGCCCCTCTGTCCTCCTCCAGGCTCACCTGTTGGGCGGGTTGCTTTGCCTCTCTGAGCCTCCGTCTGTGCATCTGTAAACTGGGGTAACAGGTGGACCTAATTCCTCTAAAGGTTGCCGTGGGGTAACACTCGGTGATGGGTGTTACAGGCTCGGCTGGAGCAGAGGCCCGACTACCGTCCCTTTCTGAACCTTCCCCATTATGAACAGAATCTCCCAGGAGCAGGCTTCGCGTTCTCCCAGCCGCACGTGGCTCAGCAGCCTCCTCCCCGGGCCGTCAGCCTGGCTGAGCATGCGCTGGAAGGCTGCCCTTTGGGGCACAGAGCCAGGGCTTAAATGGGATTGTTCTCCGTGAAGAGGGGCACCGCCATCAGATGCATTTTTATTCCATCTGAGTGGGAACCCACTCAGACTCGAGTCTCTCCCCAACAGGGAGGACGAGAAGCTTCTCCCTTGGTCTCTTCTCAGCATCCCCGGGCCACCCGGGCAGCTGAGGAGCTGCCTGCACAGGCGGGGACGTCAGGGGCTTGTCCAGCAGCCCCAGAGCGCGGGGTTGGTTTGTCGGTTGGGTGGGTAAGTGGATGGCTGAATGCTTGGTTGGATGGACAGATGGGTGGGTGGATGAATGGATGGATGGATGGATGGATGGATGGATGGATGGATGGATGGATGGGTGGATGGATGGATGGATGGATGGACGGACAGATGGGTGGGTGGGTGGATGGATGGATAGATGGACGGACAGATGGGTGGGTGGGTGGATGGATGGATGCTTGCACGGATCAGAGGGAGGGATGGGGTGAGCAACTCCTGCCTTTCGTTTGGAATGTCCTTGGTGGGCTGGCTGTTGGTTGCTCACATTGTCCTCCGCGCTACACCTGTATTCCTTGGGATGTGACTAGATGCTCTTCAAGAGGTTAGTCCAGGTCCTCCGAAGTGGGATGAAGCACATAAGGATTTCATTGGGGAAATGCCCATGTGAGGGAAAGTGGAGAGAGAACTGGACCAGGCTGGTGATCCATGACACCTCGGGCCCCACGTGATGGGAAGAGAAGGAGGTCGGATGGAAGCATCCTAACTGCCATGCAACCTTAGGAAGGTTTGGCAAGGCTGTGCAGGAATTCCCACGCTGCAGCCCGCCATCGGAGGAGTCCCTGTCTCCCAGGGGTGGGCGTGGCTTTGCTCCGAGGCTGGCTGGGAAGCAGAATAGCAGCTGGGCCCTCGGTCAGCTCTGGGCACCGTGTTTGCAAGTCATCGAAATGCATCCCTGTGCCTACATGGGGGGGGGGGGGGGGACGAGGAGCTCCGCATACGTGCAAGTGTTGGCATCCCTGCATTCTACAGCTCCCGGGCCTCGGCTGCACCCTGGCATAGCAAAGTTGCCACGAAGCCTGCAGTCCAGAGCAGCTGGATTCAGCATTTCCTGAATATTATCTGACTATAGAGCCTTTTTTAAATTATTATTACTGATTTCAGAGAGGAAGGAGAGGGAGAAAGAGAGAGAAACATCAATGATGAGAGAGAGTCATTGATCGGCTGCCTCCTGCACACTCCTCACTGGGGATGGAGCCCGCAACCCAGGCCTGTGCCCTGACCGGGAATCAAGCCATGACCTTCCTGTTCTTAGATAGATGCTCAACCACTGAGCCACACCGTCGGGGCTAGGGCCTTATTTTAATAGAATGGTACCAAATAATAAGGTTTAAGATCCAGTGGTGTAAGCGTAGCCCAGGAGTTCCCAGGCTCAGAGAGAGAAGAAAGGAGAAGAGAAGGGATCAGTGTGAGGGAATGAGAAAGAGAAATAGCTACCTGCGGACAGAGGCAAAATGAACACAAAAGCACACGTCAGCGGAGAAAGAGGATGTCGCTGGTTGTTTCCAACAGACCACAAGTTACCAAATATACACATGCCATTCCGGGAGCTATCGGCCAAGGCCCAAGGCCGGCACGGGAAACAAAACCACCTCACGGGACTTAATAGCGACCGAGCTTCCTGTGTGGACGGCGCACTGCAGTTCATAAAGCTCTCGCCCGCTGGCCATCTCCTGTGAGAATCACCCCAACCCTGCCAGGGAGTCCGGGCCGGAGGCTCTTCCCCCTCCCTTTGTCCCCGACGATGACCTTGGCCGTGGCGATGGTCACTGTTGACGTCACCGAGTGCCTTCTGAGTGCCAGGCACTCACCCCAGCAACTCCACCTTCTTTGCCTTTATGCTCCCTGTGGCTCAGAGAGGTTAGGTGACTGACTCAGGGTCGCACAGCCAGCAAGGAGCAGACCTTCATCCGGACCAGGGTCTGCCTGACCCCAGGGGCTCTGTCAGGGAGGGAGCTGGACACCCCCTCCAGCGGGGCACCGGCACGTGGGTTTTTATAACCCTCTCTCTATCGCAGCGAGAAGAAGGCTCGCTCCAGGAATGTAAAGTGGGTAGCGGGTTTTCTCCCTCTTTCTTTTGATGCCTTTGTTTATTGAGGGACACATCACGGCTGTTTTCGTTGGTGTTTCTCGCCCAGTAAAAGTAAAAGAGACGCTGGCAATCTGTTTAAAAGCCTGTGCAATCCCGGAATCCGTGCCGTCGGATTCTCGCCGCATGCTGATGCGAGCCACCCGGGTGCCAGCCGCCCGGCTGCCGAGGGCTTCCGAAGCCACTGTTACCGGTCTGTCTGCGTTAGGCGGCCAGGGGCTCAGGGGTCCTCCGGGGCCACCTCACGGGCTCGGCTGAGGCCCGAGCAGGACCGCCATGGGCTGCAGGTACCGGGCTGTGCAGGGTCACAGCTCTGCCCCTGGCCGGCTTGGTGTCACCGTTGCAGCCGGTGTCGGGCTGTCACAGGAGGGGTCCCGGGTCTGGGAAGGGCCGGCCTGGACTCCCACCTCCACATTCCAACCTGAGCCCTGGGCTCACCACGAAGGGCGCAGGTCTGCAGGCCGCAGCCTCCCCCACCAGCGTCTCAGCCCCATGAGGCCGGGACCCGGTCTGCTCCACGCAGTGCGGGATCCCAGACTCAGAGGCGCGGGGCGAACAAGCGAATGGCCCGTGCAGGTGACAGGCAGGTTCACCCGGAGGATGGGCCAGGGGCCAGCCGTCCACCTCGGATGTGCTCCTCGCTCTCCTCGCTCTCCTCGCTCTCCTCCCGCTTCTCCCTTTCCTCACTCACGCCCTCCCCAGCCTCTCCTCCGCCTGCCTCGTCTCCCCTCCTGTCTTCCATCTCTTTTCTGCTGCCTTCCTCAGACTGCCTCCTCCTTCTGCCCAAGGGGATGTCACCTAGCTGGGGACCTTGGGATGGCCCCGGGGGAGAAGCCGCCAGAACGAGGAGACCCAGGGCCAGCCCCGCCTCTGATTGGCTGAGCGTCAGTTTTCTCATCCGTAAAATGGGGACAGTGCGTCCACCACCCGTGCAGGGTGCCGCGAGGACAGGTGGGCGGGGGGAGCCGTCAGGAAGGTCAGGGAAATGCCTCGGGTCGGAAAGCAGTAGCTCTCCCTTAGGGCGTGCGTGTTGAGGTTCGGTTTGGATTCAGTGGGGGGACCCCGAGCGGGTTCGTGAACAGCCAACTCTTAAAGTCTGGAGCTGCAGGTATCACCTGTCAGTGAGATAGATAGTTCCATTAGGGCAGCTGCCCCTTGGCCCATGATGATTAAAACATCACCATCAACCCTAACCGGTTTGGCTCAGTGGATAGAGCATTTGCCCTGCGGACTCAAGGGTCCCAGGTTCGATTCCTCCGGTCAGGGGCATGTACCTTGGTTGCGGGCACATCCCCAGTAGAGAGTGTGCAAGAGGCAGCTGAATCGATGTTTCTCTCTCATCGATGTTTCTAACTCTCTATCCCTCTCCTTTCCTCTCTGTAAAAAAATCAATAAATATATTTAAAAAATCAAAAAACAAACAAAAACACATCACCATCATCCCACTTAGGGTCCATTGTCTCACTGGCCAGACACTTCCCCCAGGGCTGTTCTCCTCATCTTCCTCAGCCGCACGGAGGCAGAGTTGGTGGGAGACATCTGTGTGTGAGTCCCCACGGCATCTTGGGATACAAACGCTGGTGAGAGCTTGAAAGGCAGCGAGAGGCCAGGGAAGGGCCGGAGCACAGAGCAGGGCCGGCCAGCCATCAGGCCCGGCGTGGGGCTGCGGGGAGCAGGGGCCGCTGCAGAAGAAGCTGGGGCCTGGGGACCACCGGTCCCTGCCCCCGCCCTGCAGACCAGCGAGCGGGGGCGGCCGAGGCCCGGGTCTGACCGCGCTCAGAGCGCAGGTTCCTCCTTACGTGCCGCCCGCCTCCCCGGGGCCGGGGCTCACCAAGGTCAAGGTGCCGGCGGGTGTGGTGCTTGTGGAGTTGCAAGAAGCGGTAACCAGAGCCTCAGGGCCAGTGGGCCGCCCCGAGGTTAGCGCCGAGGTCTCCTGCCTCTGGTGAGTGCAGGTTCTGCATCTGTTATTGATTCTGATCAGCACCACCCTCTACACTAATCGCAATAACAAATAAAGACAGCGCTTCCACGCAGTGCTTACTGTGTACCTGGCACCCAAGCTCGCAACACAGAGGTTCTCCCTGTCATATCACAGTGTGACCCCAGAAGTCCCCCTTCCTGTAAAATCCTGCCCCGAAAACAGCAAGGCTCGTGGGAATGGGGAGGGGGTGTGGTGCTCCAAACCCTCGGGCACTTTGTGAGTAAGCCTTACACTGAGAGCTGGTCAGGATACACTTGAGTTGGTACCCAGAGTCCCCTGGGGTCACTGGGATGCATCGGTAAAGGACACATCAGTGAAGGGCTTATGCTTTCTGTTTGTTTGTTTGTTTGTTTGTTTATATATTTTTATTAAATTATTATCTGTGTACATATCTTACCATTGCCCTCCCACCTCCCATACATGCCCTCCCTCCCCAGAGTTTTGTGTCCATTGGTTGTACTTATATGCCTGCATACAAGTCCTTCGGTTGATCTCTTATCTCCCCCAGATCTCCCTACCCTCCCTGCTTTCATTTGACAACCTGCTTGTTGCTTTACTGTCTCTGTATCTATCTTTTGACGCTTTCTCTTTGGAGATGTTGATCCCGGAGGGCATTTGCTTCTAACAGAGACTGTTTTCATCAAAATTAAAAATCGGATGAGGCTGCCACCTTTATCTTTCATCCATTGTCGTCACGCGGGGAGACGTGTCGCCAAGCTTTGCCATCCCGCCCGGAGCCCCCAGACAGCTAACCGAGGGGGCCATCCGCAGTGCTGGGCCTCGCGACGTCGGCCACAGCTTGCGATGAAGGAAGGCGCTAGGGTAGATGTCCCGCTTTTCTTGTGGTTGCTGCTGTTATTGTTTATATCTTCACATGCTGCTAAGGCTTTCTCCTGGTTTTGGAGAAAGCTTGCCCCTAATTGCTTCCAACCCTCAATGTGCAAGGAAGGGGAGGAAATCACCCATAAATCAACATCGTAAATCAACACGACCCCACCCTTAATGGCCGACCCCATTAGCGGAAGTCACAGCACACAAACTGCATCTTCTCAAGCCTTTACATCACCCCAGGGAGGGAGGTGCTGCTAGAATCATCCCCACTTTATAGATGGGAAAAGCAGGGTTCAGAAGTTACGTCACTTGCCCCAGAGTGACACAGCTAGGAAGTAGGACAAGAACCTTCTCCCCTGGCTGGTGGGACTCAGTTGGCTGGAGGGTCATCCTCGTACACTGAAAGGTTGTGGGTTGGATTGGATTCCAGTCAGGGCACATTCCTAGGTGGCTGGTTTGATCCCTGTCATGATGCATATGGGAGGCAACTGATCGATGTTTCTCTCTCTCTCTCTCTCCCTCCGTCCCTCTCTCTCTCAAATCAATAAACATATCCTCAGATGAGAATAAAAAAATGTTGATGCGTATAAAGCAGGGAGACCGGTGACCGCCATATAGACAAGCTCAAGACACGCCCTCTCTCCCCGTGGGACTGCATCTTGGAGGTGCAACTCCCTATGGAGCTGTATCTTGGGGGGTTCCCTGTCTCCCCTCCCTCCCACCTCCCTCCACCTTAGGGCTGTTCTCCTGGGCCAGCATCTGAGGCCCAGATTTGTCCCTATTTGAGAGTGTGGCTTTCCTGGGGCCTCGGGTAGGAAGGGGGTACAGACAGCCCTGGGAGCTAAGGGCCCGCGGGTGTGGACACAGCATTTTTCCAGCCGCAGCCCGGCTGCCTGGGTCAGCCACGTGATGACCAGACGATGCCAGGGACCTGCAGGTGGCCCAGGAGTGAGAGCGGGTCCCACCTGGGGGGGGGAAGAGGGGGACAGCAGCTCTGTGATCCAAAGGTCCCAGCCCCCTCCCTACCTGTTTCCTGACCCCCACACACACTGGGGGCCCCCACGCCGAGGCTCGGCCTGCATTTCCAGCTCTGCCCTCGCCAAGACTGGCAGCGCTGGGCATATTTCCAAAGGGCCAGATGGTCTCACTGGGTACATTTGCCCAGAGTTCATGCCACTGGCAGGAGATGACAAATCTGGGCCTCAGAAAAAGTGGCTTTGAAATGGGGCTCGGGGGGTACGGACTGCAGCTTCTGAGATCAGAGGCATTCCTCTTTCTGCCCCCGCAATAAGATTATAAGAGTTGCCTTTTATCGAGTGTCCCCGTGCGCCAGGCTATGGAGGCGACCTGAGCCTCTTGCTGCTGCAAGTGCTGTGCCCGGCCAGCAGCACCGACATCGCCAGGAGCCGGTTCAAATGCAGAATCCCAGGCCCTGCCACGCCCTCCGAACCTGCCTCTGCGTTTTTAACCCGATCCCCAGGTGACTCCTGTGCTCCTAGAGGTTTGAGAAACACTGAGCCAGGCTTCGCAGTCCGCCCCATTCCTCAGATGGGCCAACTGAGGCAAGCCCATCCATCGGTGGTGCCAGTGGGATTCGAACCCAGGCAGTCTGGCCGCCTTCCCACGTGGCGCTGCCTCTCGGCACCGGAAGCATGTTCCCGGCAGATGGAACAGCGAGAGCAAGGCAGCGTGGTGTCCTCCCCCGGGGAGTGGTGGACTCCGGCATGGTGACCGCCCTGGGCCTCAGCCGTGTCTCTCAGCCCCTCTCCCATGCAGCCCTGACGCTGGCCTGGAATCAGGCCGCTCAGGGTACGTTGGCGGCCCGGCCTGGGGCCACCTGGCCACACTGGTGACAGAGCCGGAGTTCTCCGCCAGCTTCTAGAGCTCCCGCTGGGAGGGAGATGCAGCTGATGGGACCAGTGGCCCATGGGCCCCCGTGGCCCAGGAGCACAGAGCAGAGGAAGAATGAAGACAGCCTGACCTGGTCTGGGTGTGGCTCAGGCATTGGCTCAGTCTAAGGCCATGGTCAGCAAACTGCGGCTCTCGAGCCACAGGCGGCTCTTTGGCCCCCTTGAATGTGTCTCTTTCCACAAAAGACCACGGCCTGGGCGAGTCTATTTTGAAGAAGTGGCGTTAGAAGAAGTTTAAGTTTTAAAAAATGTGGCTCTCAAAAGAAATTTCTATGGTTGTACTGTTGATATTTGGCTCTGTGGACTAATGAGTTTGCCGACCACTGGTCTAAGGGGACGATGGGTTGCTTCCCTGTCAAGGGCTGGTACCTGGATTGGGGTTCGCTCCCTACCCTTGGTCAGGGTGCATGTAGGAGGCAACCAGTAGATGTGTATCTCTCACATGGATGTTTCTCTCTCTTTCTCTCTCTCTTTCTCTCTCTCTCTCTCTCTCTCTCTCTCTCTGAAAAAAGCAATGGGAAAAAATCTCCCCTGGTGAAGATTAATAACAACAAAAACCCACAAAACAAAACAAAACAAAACAAAACAAAACAAAACAAAACACAGCCTGATTGGGAAACACGGATTTGCTTCTGGGCCGGCTGCCCTGGCCTGAGCCCCAGGGGAGCTGCTGAGCCTCGTAAAGGGGACAGCTCCCCTGCTCACCTGGCCTCCGGTGGGTCGGCTGTGGACGCCCCCTGACCAGCTGGCCAGGCAGGCCACCAGGGGACTCGGGTCAACATGAGAACCCGGGGTCCCCCCGGGGAGCCCCCCTGGCTCTGTGAGTGCGCCCTCCCCATCTCTCAGGGGCAGAGACTGGGCCCAGGGGAGAAGGGGAACTTGCCGAGCACATTGTTGTTGAGGCCGCGTGTTGACTAGTCCCCGGCTAGTGCACAGGACGGATTCGATGGGGGTTAGAGGGGGGGGAGACTTGCGTGCTGGGTCTCCCTTGGATCACTTCCTTGAGCCGCGGGACCGGTTCCAGGAGGGGGAGGCGGATTTTCCAGGCGCCCGGGTGTTTCTGAGCTGCTCGGGGCCCGGCCAGGGTTCTCAGGAGGTGGACTTTCAGAATTAGTAACAGGACACGGGTCCTGGGCTGCAGCTCGCCCGGCGGCGGAGGAGGCTGTGGGAGGGGCACAGGTGCCTTTATTCGGGGAACCCCGCGGGGCCCCGGGCAGGGAGGGTGGGCGCAGGAAGGTGACTGTGGTTTTTAATTTAGCCCTGCCACCGGGGGTCCGGGAACAGGACTCGGGAAATAGACCAAGGTCATTACGGCCTGTTTCCAACCGGCTAAACCGATGCTGACTGTCAGAATACACACACCCCTGCTCTCCCAGATCCCCTGCCCGCACCACCTCCCGCCGCACCCCGGTGTTTCATCCGCCGCCCATTGTTCTGAGGGGGATTATTCCTTCCCAGCACCTGATAAGGAGGATTCTAAATGAATGTGCACCTTGTTACCGGCTCCACGGCGGCCTTCCGTGGTTTTTTCCATAGTGCCCTCCCCCCCACCCCACCCCAACCCCCACCCCCACCCCGCTCTGCCCAGCACCTCCCCCAGCACACACACAGTCCACCTTTATAGTCGGTGCTTCTCAGCTCCTGATTTGTTTGTCACCCAACGCACGAGAGACCAGGGGCGGTCTTGCCCTGAGACGGATCGCTCGCCTGATCGCGTGACTGTTCTGCTCCGCCGGGCCAGAGCCTGCGGCCCAGGTGACAGACATGTCCTCGGGTCCTCCCTGGCCTCGGCCTCCGCCTCCGCCTAGAGCACAGAGCCGGTGGCCGTCCTGCTGCCGGGAAGGGGGGTGACCCACCCGGGGGCAGGCAGCTCCTGGGGGTGAGGGGCACGCTTTGCGCAACCCGGCCAAGGACCGATCCTGCTTCCGCGTGGAGCTACGAAGCCCGGGCCCAGTTCGCCCAGATGCCCGTGGAGAATGGCGGGGTTGGAGCCAGACCCCGCCCCTGGGGCCCTGCCCTGCACTGAGCCACCGTCTAGCGGGCCTAGGCCAGCGGTCATCGGCAAACTCATTAGTCACCAGAGCCAGCTATCAACAGGGCATCGACTGAAATTTCTTTGGAGAGCCACATTTTTTTTTAAACTTAAACTTCTTCCAGCCCAAACCAATTTGGCTCAGTGGATAAGAGCGTCGGCCTGCGGACTGAAAGGTCCCGGGTTCGAATGTGGTCAAGGGCATGTACCTTGGTTGCAGGCACATACCCAGTAGGGGGTGTGCAGGAGGCAGCTGATCGATGTTTCTCTCTCATCGATGTTTCTGACTCTCTATCCCTCTCCTTTCCTCTCTGTAAAAAAAATCAATAAAATATATATTTTTTTAAAAAAAAAAAAAGGAAACAGACCGGCATGGCTCAGCGGTTGAGCATGAACCAACGAACCAGGAGGTCATGGTTCGATTCCCGGTCGGGGCACATGCCCGTGTTGCAGGGTCGATCCCCAGTGTGAGGCAGACAGGAGGCAGCCGATCAATGATTCTCTCTCCTCATTGATGGTTCTATCTCTCTCTCTCTCTCTCTCTCTCTCTCTCTCTCTCTCTTCATTTCTGAAATCAATAAAAAAACATATATATATTTTTTAAAAAAAGCAGACCAACCCAGAGACAGATCACAAGCATTTGGACAGAGCTGGCCACCCAACCCTGGGGCTGGAGGCCTCTGCAGACCGAGGCCAAGGGGGACTTGACAGGGGCCCTCAGGCAGTCTGGGCCCAACTCTCAGTGCAGTGCTGAGGCTGCCCACAGGCTCCTTAGCATTTCGGGGACTTGCTCCCAGTGAAACCTGAGGTCACCTGATTTCCCCTGAGGCCCTTTCCCAGCTGTGACAGTGCAGAGTAGCCCTTTTTTTTATTCCTGTTGCAGTTGTTTCATTGAGATAAAATTCACGTACCCTACAGCCCTCGGCAACCACGGCCTCGCTTTCCATCTCTGTGGATTTATTTGCCTATTCTGGAAATTTCCCGTACACAGAATCACACACTATCGGCCTCTTGCGATGGGCCTCTTTCACTTACCACCGTGTGTTCAAGGCTCATCTAGGTGCTAGGATGTGTCAGTGCCTCATCCATTTTTACGACAGAATAACATTGCACGGCGCGCCGATAGCCCATTTGGCTCATCCGTTCGCCAGTTGATGGACACTTGAGCTGTTCCCGCACTTCGGCCATTGCGAATGCTGCCGCCAGGAACATTCACGTACAAGCGCTCGGTTCTGCTTCTCCCTGGAGGTCAGATCTCCATGGAAACCACGAAGTATTGACAACAGGAACCGGAATTAAAGACCATGCGCTTTAAAAGGATATAAATTTAGAGAAAGCTACCCAAATACCTTCCCCTGCATTCTTATTGCAGCGAGAGGCCTTCGCAGAACAAACAGCCTCTGAAACTCACCGGCAAACCGGCCCCCCTGCCTCCTGGGCATCCTGGGGAGGTCCAGGACATGAACTTCACTCACGTCAATGAAACAAGCACTGAAATTCTAAGGAGCTGGTCCTTCCGCTTAAGGATGCTGAATCCTCTTGGCTGTGGCCACGGGGGTGTCTGGAGGCAAATTTCCAGGCCAGCTTTAGTGACTGCCCAATGCAGGGTCTGAACCCTGCACACTTCACGCATTCACCCATCTCGTCCTCCAGCGAGCCCCCGAGATGCGGGTCCGAGTAAGACTCTCTTGTCTCATAAATGAGAAATCAGAGGTTGATGACTTGCCTAAGGTCACACAGCAAGAGGTGACAGAGCTGGGGTTTAAATCTGACTCTTGCCCTCGCTGGTTTGGCTCAGTGGATAGAGCGTTGGCCCGCGACTAAAGAGACCCGGGTTTGATCCCGGTCAGGGACACACAGGCTCGATCCCCGGCCCTGATAGGGGTGCATGCGGGAGGCATCCAATCAGTATGTCTCTCTCACATCGATGTTTCTCTCTGTGTGTTTCTCCCCCTCCTTCCACTCTCTCAAAAAAAAAAAATCAATGGAAAAATATCCTCGGGTGAGGATTAACAAAACCAAAAGTAATAGTAAACCTAATTCTTTTTTATTCTAAAGCCCAACCTCTGAACTACGACCACGTACCTACGTGACTGCACGCATTTTTTAAAATCCACCCTGAGTCGTTTCTGAGAAGCAGAGGAGAGATCTAGATCTCCTTCATTTAACCGATCTGATCCCAGATCTATTTCACTCACCTACTCTGACCCTAATTAGAATGGTCTTTGGGATGCTGAGGCCATCAGGGCAGCCCGGCAGCTAAGCCCTTATCTGTCCACGTCCTCCCGCTATCGCAGCCTCGTCAGTCGCTCCCGCTAATAGAGGGCAGGGTTGGTCTATCCTTCTAGGCTTTTCTGAGAGCCTGAAGCATTCCCGCTATAATTCCTCCTTCTGTTCCCACTCTGTCTCCTGGGGCCTCTTGTATCAGTCATCAAGCATCAGTAAGAGGAAGTGAGGAGGATGTAGTGATGGACCATCCTTGAAGCCTCTCTGGATATTGCATCTCCCTCCTTACCCCACCCCCCCATCCTCTCTTCCTAGCGTAGGGTCCTGGGCATGGGGACAGGTTAGGGGAATAGCATGACCCTATCAGCGGCCCTCTCAGACAAACACAGAACCTCTGCTCCCTGGGCCGAGAGACCCTATACCTGTGGTTGGCAAACTGCAGCTCACGAGCCACATGCAGCTCTTTGGCCCCTTGAGTGTGGCTCTTCCACAAAGCACCACGGCCTGGGCAAGTCTATTTTGAAGAAGTGGTGTTAGAATAAGTTTAAGTTTTAAAAATGTGGCTCTCCAAAGAAATTTCAATCGTTGTACTGTTGATATTGGGCTCTGTGGGCTAATGAGTTTGCTCACTGCTGCCCTATACCCTTCTCCAAGCGCAGTGCAAATGGAGCCTTCTTCGATGTTCCCTCTTTTCCGGCCTTGCGGTCCAGGAGGGAGGCCTGGAGACTCTCTTCCAGGATTTATGGAGATTTTCTTTGTGGACCAGGAGGTAAACAATCCGTGGACTTTTGAAAGAAAATCGCTGTTGTCTGCTTGGTACCCACAAATTTACACTACACATGTGGACATGCGCATACTTTGTACACCACACACACATACACACACACACACACACACACACACACACATACACACGCTCCATTTAGTTTGTTAATTGTGTCCTCAGAATACATCTAAGGAGCAAAGTTTATCAGCCGATAGGATAAAGCCTTTCCTCAGCAGACCTAAATTAAACCACTGGAAGAGGCTGCGTCTGGCAGAGGATGCTTCTGTCTGCACTTCGGTGCTGGGGTTGGTCATAAATTACCTCTTATCAGATTCAAGTGGCCAAAGAGGGTTGTTCTGCCTTCACTCAGCCTTCCTGTCCTTGGCGTGTGTGATTTGCAAGGCCCTGCCTTTCAGAAGGACTAGCAGGACAGAGACCCGGACAGAATCCTGCCCTGGCGTGATGAATGGGCAGGAAAGGCGCTAACAAGGAGGTGTTACTATCATTACGCTTTTAAGGAATTCTAACAAAGGACACAGTTTCCCCCCTGGCGTGTTTTCTTACTTCATTGCCTGCTAACGTAGCTCTCCTGGGTTCTGGTCACTCACCACCCGTTCCGCTGACCGCCTTCCAGGGAATCCCCCTCCCACGGTTAATCCATTTAGTTCAGGTGGTGGTCAGTCCTGAGCATTACAGACCCCGTAATTTTTTTACGTTTAAAAAATTTGGCACACTGATGGGTTCAAGGATGGGCACGCGACCCAGTCAGAACTAGAAAGACACGGTGAGGCTTCTGCTGAGACCATCGGACGAGAGATGCCTGCTTCCCAGTGAACTTGAACAGGGAGAGGGTGAGGTTGCAGCTGCTGGTGGCCCCCTTGCCACCAGGAGGCGTGAAGCCAAGGAATGCAAAGGGAGAGAAAGAGGCTGCTGTATCCTCTGAGCTCCCTCACAGATTTGTAACTGAACTAGAGGCCTGGTGCACAAAACTTGTGCACGTCTAGGGTCCCTAGGCCTGGCCAGCGATCAGGGCCCATCTGTGGGGTGACCAACAGGGCGATCAGGGACCCCTGCTGGCACCCACCTTGGCTGGCCTGTGGCTTACAGAATGGGGGCAGCGCCTGTGTTGAGCTCCTGCCCTCTGGTGGCCAGTGTGCATCATAGCGACCGGTCGTTCTGCTGTTCACTCTGTCTCCTGAAGTCAATTTGCATATTAATCTTTTATTATATAGGATCCTGGGACATTCCAGTCCTGTGAGCCAGTAATGTTCTTTTTACTTGGGCCCATTTGGGTTGTGTTGTCCGTCATTTGTAATTTCAAGTCCTGGATGACACCAGCGCCTGCAGAGTGTGCTGGGCACACGAGTTAACAAACAATAGAGAGAGCAACAGAAATCTGAAATCACAACTAAAGTGCAGCTTGACTGTTTGTGTAATAAATGGATGAACCACGTGCCACAGGCCCAGCAAGGAAATGAGGAGCTAACGTTTCCTGGTCTGTTTGCAGGAGGCCTTCTCAGCAACAAACTTAGGGCACCTGTGTTGGGGCCTGGACCCTGGGAGGAGGCACTGCCACTCTGGGGGTGCCATGGGCTGAGACCCAGAGGCTCCCGGTCCCGATGCATCTCACTCATCCAGCTTCTATTCCCGTCGGGTCCACTGTAGGGGCGTGATTGCTTTGGATTGATTTTTGCCGGTGCTGCGGTCCGAATCCCCAGCCAGGGGATGAGGGGAAAGCAGTCACGTGAGGGAGGCTCCCTACTGACAACAGCGAAGCTCAGCCAGGGTGAAGGGCTTAAATGGATTTTTAAAACCCGCGTCCCCATGTGCACCTGGCACAGGAACGGGCTCTTTGGCAAATGGTGATGGGGCACGTCCGGTCAGTAAAACACAGCAACGGTAATCGTAGGAGCCCGTGGTCGGCACACCACGGCTCACGAGCCACATGCGGCTCTTTGGCCCCTTCAAGTGTGGCTCTTCCACAAAATGCCCCGGCCTCGGGGAGTCTATGTTGAAGAAGTGGTGTTAGAAGAAGTTTACGTCTAAAAATGTTGGCTCTCCAAAGAAATCTCAATCGGTGTAATGTTGATGTTTGGCTCCGTGGGCCAATGAGTTTGCCGACCACTGGTAGGAGCCACCACTTTCACCCGCTCACAGTGTGCCAACACCGTCTGAGCCCTTTGCACAAATCCCAGGGTGTCCTCAGCTCTGCAGACCAGCATGCGGGGCCAGCGTCCCCAGTTACTGACCACTGGCCTAATGCCCGGACTTCCTTGGTCATTAATTGTCTGTATTAGCACCGCCCCTGCAGACACGGTCTCATTTAACCTTCATGACCACGCTGAGAAGAGGGCTGTGTTGTACCCATTTTACAGAGGGGGAAAGAAAGGTTATCTGCCCAGCTAAGAAGTGGCAAAGCTGGGATTTTGTCAGCAGGCTATCCTACTGCTCCTGTGGTTCCATTTATGCCAAGAAAAGACACTTTCTGGAGCCAGGTCTTAGTACCCCTGGGATGGGGCTTTGAGGCACCTGGGCTATCTGTGCACTCTCTCCCGTATGCGCCATCAGGATGGGGTCCAGTGACCCGCCAGCAGTTGTCCAGATGTGGCTGAGGGGACCTCAGCTTTCCCATGGAATGTTCCAGAAAGCAGGGGCTCCGTGTGTCAGAAGTGCATGCCGTGCTTACCTGTCTTCCACTCAGCCAGAGACGTGACACTTGAGCTTCCTGCCTGATCTTCAGAGACCCTCCTGAAACACTAGGTCTGGGCATCAGAGATGAATGGGATTTGGTTCCTAACCTTGGGGACCCCGTCTCACCTGTCAGAGAGAGAGAGAGACAGACAGACAGACAGGTGTGTTAATAACTGTGATACCATCCAAGTGGGACGATGACGTTTGGGGTGCACAGGGAGAGTGCTCTGAGACCCCAGGAGAAGGGATAATTCACTCAGTCGAGGAGTCACTTCAGGGGAAACTCAAGGGGAATGGGGGTCCATTTGGTCCTTGCAGGGTGAATGGGAGTTTGTGGGAGCAGGGCCCGGGCATTTCAGGCAGACGGGGCCACACAGGCAAAGGGGCAGAGATTCGGTGTGTTTGGGGCAGCAAATGGTCCCCAAGCCCTGGAACAGGGGCTGAGGGAAGGGTGCCGCAGAAGGCTAGCCGGGTTCACTCACTCATTCATTCATTCATTCATTCTTCCTCTCAGGGTTTCCTTCTTCCATCCGCCAGGAGGCGATTGTTGAGTGTCTGTGATGACTGGGCACGGGGTCAGGAGAGGAAAGGTGTGCTAGATGGGTGAGGGCAGAATCCTCCCAAACCAGGGTGCTCAGCAGAGAGGGGATCCCCCACCACCACCACCACCAAGCCCAAAGCTTCAAGGAGGTGCCAGGTGAGCGGAAACCACTCTGCCCGGCTCCGCTGTTCCACCGCCGGAGCGGGTCCCTGCGGAGACGTGAGGGAAGCTGGAAGCGCAGTGGCAAGGACCATGGGGGTTGGCTGAGTCCAAGGTGGGCAGGACACGGCCCTGAGCCTTGACCTTTAGCTGAAGGCAGGAGCCAGGCCCGAATCCAGGGGCCCGGGGCCCGGATCAGCCACACCGCTTCCCGGCTGGGTCACGTCTCCGCTCTGGACCTCTGCCTTCCCGTGCCAAATGGAGGAATACGACGCCCGGCCGTCAAAGCGGTCTGATGCTTCCCGCAAGGCCCTGCCTTGTGGCTCTCCAGGGGGACCTGCTGGCACCTAGCACCGGGCCAGGCTCACCACAAACCCTGCCCATCGGACTGAAGGGCCAGCCCCGGGTGCCACTTCTCCCACGGGCTCATCCCTCCCAAAATGTGTGGACAGGAAGCTAGTCAACATCGGATGCAAAGATGCAGGGGATGTCCTGGGGGACCTTTCACCTCTGCCCCCTGCCCGAGGCCAAGGACCCCTTCTCCACACCAAAGCCCATGGCTGGGGTACAGACGTTTCCAGGCCAATGTGGGCGCCGCGCCTTCCCAGGAGGAAACTGGGTCTCCCTGGGACGGGAGAAGCTAATGAAGAGGATAATGAGAATCGCTTATTAGGATCGGCCTTCAAAAGTTCATTTGGGCTTTTAATAGACCCGGCGGCGCGTCTGCTTAGCAGGGGTGACAGATCTTCCTGATTAGGTATTTTTAAGTCCAGATCTCTGTACCCTGGCTGCTCCTGGTCTCTCCCCTGCCCCCACCCCCCCACTTCTGTCATCTGAGGCCGAGGCAGCCCTCCCCACAGGAGGAGCCTGGAGGAACCCCGGGGCCAGAGAGATGGTGCAAATAAATGTTATTTATAATATAACTCGGAAAGCACACCCCATGCAGGCCACGCCCCTCCTGGCACAACCGGACCGTACAAGGTTGAAGAATGTCCCCTGGAAATGCGTGTACCCCGGGACCTCAGAGCGTGACCCCATTTGCCACGCATACCTGTCTTCTGTGGCTGGAGCCAGTGAAGTGAAGGGGAGCACCCACGGGTGACGGGGGCTGCGTCCAGAATCCGGTGTCCTTGTGAGAAGACCCAGTGAAGACACACGGCGGGCGGCCCCGTGGCCAGAGGCAGGGACTGGGAAAATCCGGCGTCATTAAGAGCCTCGCTCCAGGTGGTGGCTGCCGGGCCATGCCAGTCCCCTGTCCTCGGCCACTTCCTGCCAGCAGCCCCCAACACCCATCCCGCCCAGGACGTAGCCATTAGTCCCGGGTCTCCAGGGAAGAGTGAGAGAGGGTAAGAATAACCCCAAATTCAGATTTCCCCACTGAGATGAGGACCAGGTCTCATCTCTGCAGGAAATCCAGGGATTTCTCCGAGCCCCTGAGGGCCGGGACAGATTCTGGGATTGCCCGGAGTGAGACCGCTTTCTCTCAGGGCAGGAAGGAGCCAGAGAGATGGCACAGATAGCGCTGGCCTCGCGTGTTACAGCAGTGACATCAGCCTCAACTTCCTGTTTCCACAGGGCACGCCACGCCCTCGTGTTCGTGGGTCGGTGGCAGGGGAGCAAGGGAGAGCTATCTGAGCATCTTCCTCCCACCCCCTCGTTTGAGCCAAAGACATCAGCCACCGAGAACCTGATCATCTACATCAGTGTTTCCCAAACTTTTGACATATGTGTACCCCTTCTATAATTTTCATAACGCTGAGTACCCCTCGTCAAAAAAAAATGGATGTATTTTAATAACAATCAAAATATTTTTATTTTTTTATTTTTTTGGTACATACACAAAATAATAATAAACGAAAAATAAAATTATTCATAATAAAATATAAATAATAGTTATATTATAAATAGCATTTATTTGCACACTGGACCATCTCACGCCTCACAAGACTGTCTTGACTTGACTCAAGAGAACGTAGAATGAGGTGCAGCTAAGCACAGTGCAGTGCATATCCCCACCAAATTCTGGTGCAACTCATACCCCCACCAAACTCTTCCCATACCCCGGGGGTACAAGTACCACACTTTGGGAAACACTGATCTACATGAATGGCCGTGTGTGTGTGTGTGTGTGTGTGTGTGTGCATGTGTGTGTGTGTGTACACACATGCATGCACTCGTGTACCCTCTCAGCATCATGTGCCACGTTAATGCGTTTTAATGTGAATGGTCACCTGTGGCCAGCAGTGGCCACATTGCACAGTACAGTTACCAACCACTCAATAGGATCATGAATGTGAAATTGCTTTGTAAATGGCGAAATGCAGTTAGAGGAGCAGCCATGCGTGTTTAAATGGAACATCCATGGAGAGACCAGATGCTGTGTGAAGGCGTCTGAATCATGCTTGTGGTGCGTGTAACTGCTGACCTCGGGGGGCCTACGTGGGAAGCCAGAGGTGAATTTTGAGAAAGGGAGAGTGGGATCTGCTATATGTTTAGGCTCTTTGGCAAAGAGGCAAAGGCTCCGGCATGGCTCAGTGGTTGGGCATTGACCTATGAACCAGGAGGTCACAGTTCGATTCCCCAGTCAGGACACATGCCCGGGTTATAGGCTTGATCCCCCCATGTGGGGCGTGCAGGTTGAGAACCACTAGCAGGGTTGTCTAAGACCATCAGAAAACACAGATATTTACATTACGATTCATTATAGTTATGAAGTAGCAACAAAAATAATTTTATTGTTGGGGGTCACCACAACATGAGGAACTGTATTAAAGGGTCGAGGCATTAGAAAGGTTGAGAACCACTGGTTTAGAGCAGTGTTTCCCAAAGTGTGGTACTCAGACCCCCAGGGGTACGGGGAGAGTTTGGTGGGGATATGCACTGCACTGTGCTTAGCTGCGCCTAATTCCACGTTCTCATGAATCAAGTCAAGACAGTCTTGTGAGGCATGAGATGGTCCGGTGTGCAAATAAATGTTATTTATAATATATCTTTTATTTATATTTTATTATGAATAATTTTATTTTTCGTTTATTATTATTTGTGTATGTGCCCAAAAAAGAAAAAATAAATATATTTTGATTGTTATTAAAATATGTCCTTTTTTTGATGAGGGGTACTCAGTTACGAAAATTATAAAAGGGGTACACATATGTCAAAAGTTTGGGAAACACTGGTTTAGAGGAATGTGGACATGAATTGCCTGATGGATGGATAGATGGATGGATGGATGGATGGATGGATGGATGGATGGATTGATGGATGGAGGGAGGGAGAGAGGGATGGATGGATGGATGGGTGGGGGGATGGAGGGATAGATGGAGGGAGGGAGAGAGGGATGGATGGGTGGATGAATGGAGGAAAGGTAAACTTAAGGAACGCAGCTGACTGCAGCCTCCTTTCCTTGTAACAGACTTAAGCAGGTGTTGCCTGGCACCCTGGATGCCAGACCAGACCTGTCACGATCAGTCCCCTGCTCGCTGTACCATTAGCATCTGGCACCGTCGGGTTTGATTCTTCTTCTTTGGATTACCCACAATGGTCTCAGTTTATTTCTTTTTCTCTTTTCGAGGCTTGAGAAGGGAAAGAATGGGAAGAAAATGAGAGAAGAAAGCCAGCTCTGGGATTCTGGGCTTACTTGGGTTTGTACTACATTTGCCAAACTGTTTCTGCTTTGCCAAATACCCCAGCTTGTCAGGGAGGTCAGAATTGCAGAGCCACTTACTGCCACAAGGGGGCGCCCTGCTGAGTCTCCTCCACTTGAAAGCCACTTCTAAGTCATAGTTAGGGATTTGGAGATGTAAGGTAAAGTGTTATTTAACTTTTCCTGGGTCTGTTTGGTAGTTGCCATTCACGGGTCGAGGACAGAGGATGGAGCCTGTCTTGCATTACCTTCAAGCCCTAATTTCCATGAAGCAGATTCAGTCTTCTCCTCATAAGGAAAGTCAGGTAACGGGAGGCCGGAGGTTCAGACCCCAGGTTTTCTGCCCAGAGTTCCCTGGCGTCGGCTGTCCCAGACCCATGAGAGCCATGAGAACTTCCAGGAAACGCTGAGCCTCACGCTGGTAGCTTGAAACTGTCAATTGCGGAGAGTGTATTTACACCAAGGCAATTGGCAGCCACTACCAGCCAGGGCTCCTCCCACCTCCAGAGCTGGTATTGAACGTCCACCAGCAGGCCCCTGCCCGTGGCCCTCCGCACTGGGACAGAGATCCTCTGAGATCCATCCCAAGCGAGGTCACAGCAATTCCCTGCTTTCCTAGCCGGGAAGGGGTGTCAGCCCCGGCGGCTGCTGCGTACACAGACACGCGCGGGAAGATGTGTGGCCCACACACTTTCAGAGCGGGCGTCTCCAGCTTCGGTGACAGTGTGAGGGAGGGAGCCGCTCCTGTGGTGAACGGTGAGGTTCAAAACAGCTTCTCTCTCGGCTGAGAAGAAAACCGAGACAAGCAGAGCGCGGCGGGGACCGTCACAGGCGTTAGGATTCCATCTCATTAGGGCATCTCAGACGCGAGCGGGGAAGGCAGGACCCGCCGATGAGGCGATGGCCGTATGGAGCTGTCGGCGTCGTCCGCTCCCTGTCCCCGGTCTTATCTGCACCATCACTGCCTCTGCTGTCACCTGCTCAGCCTCCAGTCTCACGGTGGCTGTGAGCGGTACACGCACAAATGCAGACAGCAATCAGGACGGCATCCTGGTTCCGACCACCGGGGGCTGCTGATAAAGCAAGCTGGGGAGGCATCCCCAGGCAGGCGGTGAGCGAAGCAGTGGGCAGAGAGTGGGGGATGCAGACCTCGGTTGTGCAGGCAGGAACTCAGGCTGACGACCATCGCTTCTCTGCAGGTGTGTGCAGGGTAAGCGGACATGGCATTGAAATTAGTTGGGAGGGAAGAGCGGGAGAGGGAGTCTGGAGCTAGATTGTTTGGGTTCCAGTCTTGCTCTACCACTTACTAGCTGTGACCTTGAACACATTCTGCCTTCGGTGCATGCCTTAGCCTCCGGTCCTATAAAACGAGGTGACGATGGTATAAAAACTAGTGAGCTTGTGAGGATGAACTGAGTCACCTCTGTAAAACGCCTAACGCAAGGCCTGGCACGTGGAGCTTCATGGATACCCGTTAGCTCTGATCGTCCCCTCTCAGGCCTCTCTTCAGATAGGCATGTCAGGATTGGGGGAAACCCGGTCTACCGCTTAGGACACGACGGAGCCATTCGCACCGAGGGCAGCACTTAAGGCCGCGGTCGGCAGACTCCTTAGTCCGCAGAGCCAGATACCAGCAGTACAACGACGACGGAAATTTCTCTGGAGAGCTAGATTTTTTTAAACTTAAACTCCTTCTAACGCCACTTCTTCAAAACAGACTCGCCCAGGCCGTGTTATTCTGTGGAAGAGCCACACTCCAGGGGCCAAAGAGCCGCATGTGGCTCGCCAGCTGCGGCTTGCCAACCACGGACTTCAGGAAACAAATGGGACTTTGGGCAAGTTGAATCCCACTTGCGTTAGTCAGACGTCCTTGATTTCCTGGTGAAAGAACCTTAACCCAAACTATCTAAACACACACACACACACACACACACACACAGAAAGTTCAATAGCTGTAGCTCTGGTCATTGAAAATACCAGGGTGGATGCTTCAGGTATGGCTGGATCCAGCAGCTGAAGCTCTTATATTCTCCTCCCACAGCCAGTCTTGTGGCTTTGCTCCCCTTGGTCCCCCCCTGTAGGTTGACCCCATTCTCGCCCCCTGAGTGGCCTTCCTCCATGAGCTGGGAAGGTAGCCTCTAGCTTCATCCTGACAGCTAGGCCTTTACCCACAGACGTGGTTCCTGTATTATTGTTTGTAAATGTTTGCATTCCTTTCCATATGAGCCTGCGTTGGCTCGCCCCTGCCTATGCTGATTGAGAAGTCAAGTGGGACTATTTATAGCCGTCGCTTTGTGCACTGCTCAGCGCTGCACGGGAGCGGAAGTCATTCTGAGATGTTATCTTCGCTGCAACTATCACTCGGCCAGCGTGCGGAGGAAAAGAGCCGGGTCCGCTCTCCCGCTGTCATCGTCCGTCAGCATCAGACGGTGCTTATTCTGGCTGCGGGGTCAGAGGCAGCCGGATCTCCAGCTGGAACATCCTTTCGGCAGGCGGCTGGCTGGCTCACAGAGACACAGGCCTCGCTCTGAAAGCTCCACACCACGGAGCTGGGCCCGTGAAGTCCAGCTGGGCTGCAGGGCGGTTAGAATACAACTTGGTGTGCGTGGCTCGAACATAGACGCTCCCGCACCGAGCGGGCGTGCCTAGCACACAGCCTGGCTCATCCATGTCACCCCAGAGGGCGAGGCCACGTGGAACGGGCCCGAGTGTGAGCCGCCATATCAGGTGTAAACCTGCATTACCTCATGGACCCTCACAACAGCGTACTAACCCCAATCACACAGCTAATGTGTCTGAGCCAGCTTTAGGAGGAGGTTCTGTCGTATGCTCAAGGGGGACTGAGAGAGAGGGACGGGAGGGGTGGTATGACACAAGTGAGGTGCCTCAGGAAGACCTGAGCTGGTGCCGAAACCGGTTTGGCTCAGTGGATAGAGGATTGGCCTGCGGACTGAAAGGTCCCAGGTTCGATTCCGGTCAAGGGCATGTACCTTGGTTGCGGGCACATCCCCGGTAGGGGGTTTGCAAGAGGTATAGCTGATCAATGTCTCTCTCTCATCAATGTTTCTAACTCTGTATCCTTCTCTCCTTCCTCTCTGTAAAAAAAAAAATCAATGAAATATATTTAAAAAAAAAAAAAAAGAAAGACCTGAGCTGGTGACAATGGCAGCGAGAGCAGACACGTGCTCACTGCTCCGTGGACATGTCCCCACCGAGGGCTCACAACAGCCCTTCCGGACAGCGTCTCTGTGGGCGCCCGTTCTGCGGAGGGGAAAGCTGAGGTCGACTGGGTCCCGTGGCTTGCCCTGGGAAACGTTTGTAGTAGCGGGTGGGGCTGGGATTTGAACCCGGGCCGTCTGGCTGTAGAGCTGTTCCAGTTCCTGTGGCTGGTGACAGAGCTCCGTGATGCACACACTAGTGGCTGACTGCGCTCAGGCGTTTTGCGGGTCAGGACCCTGAACAGGGCCGGGGGCCTGGCTGCTGCTTCGTCACGGCTGAGCCTCCGCCGGGGGTGACGCAGAGGGCGGGGAGCAGGGCCTGCGGGGTCAGGGGTCCGCTTCCGAGGTGGCGTCTTCACCCTCCGAGAGATGTGGGCTGCCAGCCGGCGAGGCTCAGCAGTTGAGCGTTGACCTATGAACCAGGATGTCACGGTTCCACTCCTGGTCAGGGCACATACCCGGGTTGCTGGCTCTAACCCCATGTGGAGTGTGCAGGAGGCAGCTGATCCATGATTCTCTCTCAACATCGATGTTTCTGTCTCTCTCTCACCCTTCTCTGAAATCAATAAAAAAATATGTATTTAAAAATAAAAAATAAATGGCGCAGTGGGCGGGTGGGGCTCTAAGGCTGGGCTCAGCCGGGGCTGCTGCTGTGAACACCTGCGTGTGGTCCCCGCCCCCGGCTCCTCAGAGCAAGGCCGCTGGAGTCCAAGAGGACCAGCTGGGGGGCATGGGCCTTGCATGTCACGTGGCATCTCTTCTTCTGGCCTTCACTGGCCAGAGCAGCCGCAGGCCAGCCCGGATTCAGAGGCTGGGGCATCACTTCTCCTGGGCTCCGTGCTGGTGCTGGCATTGAGGGGCTAGGGCAGCCGTGAGCAAACTATGGCCCATGGGCCGGATCCGGCCCGTTCGGCTGTTCTATCCGGCCCGCGGAGCCGAAAGAGCGGAGGGTTCTCTTGCTCTCCCCTCCGCTCCTTCACCAGCAGCCCAAGATGAGAGTGCCAGCATGGTCAGGTTGCTTTTGTTCCGGCCCTCTGGTCCAGTGTAAGAACCCATGGTGGCCCTCGAGTCAAAAAGTTTGCCCAACCCTGGGCTGGGGGCTGAGCATCTCCCCACCTGTGTGCAGAGAGCCAGGGAGTCCACCCCAGAATCACTGCAAGGCACGCCGGGCGCTCCCCGGGCCTTGGTGATGCGCCGCGGGCGGGAGCTCGTGCCGGGAGCTGTGGCCGCTGTCCCCCGGCCTGACCGCCAGCCTCGCTGTGTTTTGGTTGCGCGTGGCCAGGCGAAATGCACCGCTTCCCAGAGGCACGTCTCCTGCGCTAAGCAGGGCGTTTCCAGTTGTGCCAGAAAAGCCGGAGGGACTGGTCGGAGGGCTTCCTTGCGAAACACTCCCAACCTTGTCACAACCACCGGGAGGTGCCAAAACAGGAAGCAGCAAATGCCAAGGAGCAGAGAAACCCTGGCCCGGGCGGGCGGGACTTCCTGGGGAGGCCCCGGGGGGCACTGGGAGGAACAGAGGCTGGGCTTCTGCCGCTGATGTGATGGCACCATTGGCCACCTTCCTCCTCCTCCCCCTCCTCCTCCTCCCCCTCCCCCTCCTCTTCCTCTTCCTCCCTCGAACTCCCTCAAACCCTGCTCTCCCACCACCCTTCACCGCCCTGCGCTCAGAGGGCGAGGCAGAGTGATGCCAAAACAGAAGCAAGTGTGGGGTGTTAAACACACCCGTCCGCACTGATGGGGCACCTACTGCTGCCAGAGGCTGTTCTGGGAACTTTAGGTGGATTATTCCATTCAAGTCTCTTAACAACCAACCCTGCAGAGGGGGTACTGCTGTCCGCCCCTCTGCCGACCAGGAAACCGAGGCCCGGGCGGTGAAGAGATTTGTCAAAAGTCATCCGAGGACGAAGTCATCTGGGGACTACGCCGGAATTCAGACCCAGACATCTCTCTCCAAGCTGCTGCTCCCCTGAGTCTGTCTGTCACGTCAGCCGTGGTCCTTAAGGAAGGTGACCAGACGTCTTGATTTGGCGGGACAGTCCCGATTTTTAATAATTTGTCCTGCATCCCAAGGCGTCTTAAAAACATCCAAAAGACCCCAAACCAGTTTGGCTCAGAGGATAGAGCGTCGGCCTGGGAACTGGAAGGTCCCAGGTTCGATTCCGGTCAAGGGCATGTACCTTGGTTGCGGGCACATCCCCGATGGGGGGTATGCAAGAGGCAGCTGGTTGATGTTTCTTTCTCATCGACGTTTCTAGCTCTCTAGCCCTTTCCCTTCCTTTCTGTAAAAAATCAATAAAATATATATATTTTTTTAAAAGTCCAAAAGATTCTTTCCAAAAATCGGGACTTTTTTAAAGCAGGACGCAGGACAAATTGTTAAAAATCAGGACTGTCCCACCAAAGGCAGGACATCTGGTCACCTTATCCTTAAGCTCTGTGGGTGATGGACGCAGGTCTCCTCAGGAACCTGGGACAGAGAGGACCCCTCCCCCAGGAAGGGAGCACTGCGCACGGCTGTGCCTGAAGCGTCTTCCCCTGAAGTTGCGCCCTTTCCTGAGAAGAGACTAAGACACAACTGAGGTGGGTGGGGGGCGCTTGGGCCCAAAACCCCTCTTTCACCCCCAGGGTGGAGTCTGGCCTAGCTTCTGAGATAAATGCACAGACGCACCATGTTGGGTACAGTGTCAAGAGACTCAGCACCCCTCTGCACCCCACCCCTACCCCCCACGCTAGCTCGCCCCCTCACAGGTGCACTGACAAGCATTTCAGTTAAGCCTCGGAAAAATATGTCCTAATAGAGGCGGTTAGAGCCGGCACTCTGAAATGAGCCTGCCACTCACGTGCACACGGCCTACCCGGGAGTGACTGTCTCCCTCTGAGTCATCCGTGAACGTCCCCTGACCTCGCCGTGTACAATTAGGAAGCCCCTTCTTTATCCCTTAGGGCCCCCCCCCAACCCCAAGCTGCTTTTGCAGAGGAGGGTGGGTGGCAAGAAGGATGTGGGTGCAGGCATTGTATCCTTGCGCCTGCCTCCTTGCATTGCTCACACAGGCTCGGTGAGGGAGCTCGGTTATCTTCCCATTTCACAGATGGGGAAACTGAGCCTGAAAGAGAGGATATCACTTGCCCAGGGTTTCTCTGTCTGCCTGCGAACAAGGAAACCCACCCAGCATCCCGCGCCAAAGCATCGCCGGCCGCCGTGCCGCTGCATTCGGGAGTGCGTGCGTTAGCATTCAGGACCCGGTGCGGGCAGAGGCGCGGACCGTGTGGCTTTGCTGAGCCTGTGCCGCTGCCAAGCTCTCCAATCTGGGTGTCTGTGGCTGGCGTCAGAGAGGCCCAGAGCCGGTGCGTTTCTGAAGGTCATGTACAGCCCAGCAGCTCAGCTCCACGTGAATGACAATCTCTTGGGCTCTTGTTAAAACGCAACGTCTGACCTGCCAGCTCCGGAGGGGGGCCGAGATCCTGCATTTCTAGCAAGTTTCCAGGTGTGGCCCGCGCTGTGTGCGGCTGGGGGCTGGGCCATCCCGGGCCTTTCACCCCACCCCACCCCCTCACCCCCTCACCCTCACCCCCCACCCCCCGCGCAGTTGATCACATGAGCAGGCAATGGCAGTGCTGTATCTGATCTCCCGAAGGAGAGTGGTGGCCGTGGTGGTGGGACAGACCCCCTTGGGGGGGGTGGGAGGGGACAGAGTGGCCCATGTAACGTGCCGCCAAGAGCTGTGCTCACCCAGAACCAGCCCGGACAGGAGGGCAGTGCTGTCCTCGGGAGAATGCCCGGGAGGGAGCTGTTATCTCTCCGTATCCAGTCTTCTGCGGAAACATTTTCACAAGAAATCAAGAATCAACACCAAAAGCAATCCCTCCGCGTTCCCCTTCATTAACCTGGAATATGAGGCGCTAATCACCACTCTCTGGCTGGTGTTCGCCTGGCGCCCAGCCTGGGAGGGCACCACGCCCGCCCTGCCCACCCCTCCCGACAGGCCGGCTCCCCTCCGGGTCTGCTGAGCTCCGGGCCTTCTGCCCGCCCTGGGCCTGCCGAGCTCAGCGCCCGAGCTCGCCTGCCCTTCTCCCCCTCTGGTTGGCCCCTACCCTGAGCTGGTGGGATGACAGCCCTAACCAAAGAAACTTGATGATAGCTTTCCTTTGTCTGCCTGTAAAATAATCATTTCCATTAAGCATCTTTTTTTTTACATTCTGAAACAAACCCACAGCCCTCCCGGCCATTCCCACCCCCCCCCCCCAGGAGTACCGTGAGGAACCCCAGTTTGGGAACCCGGGGCCTTGCGGTGGTGTCCCATGTGCGTTCCACATCGTCACCTTGCTCTCGGGCACCCAGAGGCATTTTCCGGGGCGCACCGGCTAGACCTCTCTCCTTCCCGGCTCCCGGCCACCACGAGCTTCCGGCCTAATTAGGATGAAGTGCTGTTTCCCTTCCTCCTTTGTCTCCCTAACGATCTTTATCATTAGGATGGATTAGTTCCTGGCGCCCGTGCTAGCTCTCTCATTACGGTTTCGCCATGTGTGCGTGCGAGGGTGGCTGAGTCCGTTGGCTGTGTGGATGGGAAGAGTGAAGGAGGCCACCCTCGGCCTGGGAATAAAGAATTGAGAAGAAAGGTGGCCAGGAATAAAGACGGCACGGACCGAGCCCCTTCCCCGACAGCCTCTCTGGGTGACAAGTGAGAAACAGGACACTCGCACACACACACAGCATCTGTCCTTCCTCGTCGCCTTGGCCTTCACAAGGAAGGGAAATTAACCAGGCCCCGGGGACGTGCCTGTCGCCTTGCAGAAGTGAGGGACCCCCAGAAGTCAGGCAGGAGGTGCTCATCAGTCCCCCAAATGCAGATTTTCTTCAAAGCGCTTTCTGGTTGTTATTGAATGAGTCTCCTGCAAGACATATGCTGGACGGGGGTGGCCATAACCCCGTGTCACCTGTTGCATGTGGCTGTATGCACTGCTGATTAATTCAGTCTCCTCGGAGGGGGGCCACTCGCTCTGACCCCTACCTACCCCGGAAATCGCTGGGCTGTGGTGGAAAGAGCATGACGTATCAGTTAGGATCGGGGATGTTATGCTGCAGTAACAAATGGCACCGGAAGCGTTCAGTGGCTTTCAACGAGGGTCTGTTTCTCATCCCTGCTGTGTGCCCAGGGCAGCTCGCGGGGCTCTGCCCCGAGTCCTCTTCACTCCAGGATCCAGGCCGATGGAACGGCCACTCCCTAAACACCCCCGGGGAGAGAGGACACGCAGAATGTGCCGACTCCGACAGCTGCTGCTCAAAGGTGACGCACGTCCAATTCTGTGCGCATTGCATGGACCAGAGAAGGCCGATGAGCCGAACCTGCCGTCATGAGGGGCCAAGTACACGCCTTCCCCAGCGAGACGCACGCTTGGTAGGGGGAACCAAGCCGAGACGGCCTCCAGACCTGATGCGTGTCCAGTGTGACTAACTCACCCCTGGGTCTCCCAGGACAGAATTCCCCCTGGGAGGTGGCTCCAATTCCGGAAAAGCCTACACACCCAGATCCGACCTCCCTACAAATGTAACCCCTCACCCCCACCCTCACCTATTCTTCCACAGCCCGCCAATGAAGAACGGCTTTTATGTATTTTTTTAAATATATGATTTTTTACAGAGAGGAAGGGAGAGGGATAGAGAGTTGGAAACATCGATGAGAGAGAAACATCGATCAGCTGCCTCCTGCACACTCCTGACTGGGAATATGCTGACAACCAAGGTACATGCCCTTGACCTTCAGTCCCCAGGCCAACGCTCTATCCACTGAGCCAAGCCGGTTAGGGCAGGATGGGTATTTTTAAAGCATCCTGTAGGTCAGGATTCTGTGAATCAGAGTGGTGTCAGGGGGGTTTTCAATATACAGACTTCCAGACACCGCAGACCCACTGACGGGTCTCCAGGGGGGGGGGGGGGGCCGGAACCTGTGTTTCCTCCGGCTCCCTCGTGCTTCTGACAGATGTGCCAGGTTAAAAACCACCAGTTTAATGTCATATGGACCTACATGGGAATAAGTCTATATGGAATACTGTTAGGCGTTTTAAGTTAAGATCGCCAGTGGAATGATATCTGATTTCTGGAAAATTCTACGTTTCCATACGATGGTCTGGGGTGGGGGTGGGGGGCCAATAAGAGTATTAGTGAGGATAGTGAGATTTTATAGGTGATTTCTACTATTTTCTTTTTACTTCTCTGAGTTGTTTGACTTTTATTCTGCAATGAGCAGCTATTTCCTTTAAAATGGGGAAGCAATCTCTTACTTCCTAGCGGGGGGCGGGCTGGAAGGCGAAGGCTGGAGCCACCGTGGCCGGGGTCCGCTGGGGCGAGTGTACATGTCTGCCGCTCTTGGGTCTGGCCCTGCCCCTCGGTGGGACCAGAGCTTTTGAGAAGTGGAGGGAGTCTGTAATTCCCCCTCCCACCGCCTGCCCCCTCTCGGGCTCACCCCCTCTCACAGGTCTGAGTCGGGCAGACACCCTGTCTCCGTCTCCCAGGCCTGCAGAGCCCGAGGGGCCGGGCGGGTGGCCCTGCGGTCATCTGTGCTCTCATTCCCAGCCTAGACGGAGCCTGAGGCCTCCTGGGAGCCTGGCCCCGCGCTGGCTCTCCCAGAACCCCAGGGAGAAAGCACTCCCGCCAGCAGAGGGGTCCGTCCCTGCCCCAGGGGCTTGCCTCTCGGCCAGCCCCGAGGACCTGGGTCCCTGCCTCCCCGTGCCCTCATTATGGGAGGAGAGGCAAGGCGTCTGTCTTAGAGAGAGAGGCACCTCTCTCCCCACCTCTACCTCTCTCTCTCTCTCTTTCTCTCTCTCTCTCTCTCTCTCTCTCTCTCTCTCTCTCTCTCACACACACACACACACATACACACAATCTCTGGAATGTTTGAAAACTTGTTCCCCCCCTGCCCTCCCCTGACAGCCCACCAGAGCCCGCCCATCGGGTCTACTGAGGACAGAGAAGAAGGGGAGGTGCTAGGATTTTGCATCTCCAAAGCAGACCTTTGAATCACCCCCTGTCTCCCGAGTGCCACCTGCCACCCTCGTCCATGCAGAGGCTTAGACTTGCTCATCTCCTCGGACGTGGGCCGAGGAGCCCAAGAAGCTCCTGCCATCAGGCAGTGCCGGCCTCCTGCAGCCGGCCATCTGATGCCCAGGGCCAAGGCCAAGTCAGCTGACTCATCCTGTATCCCCAGCTCCTACACAGGCGAGGTTTCCAGAAGGGATAAAGAAAGGGAGAGAGAGGAGGGAAGGAAAGGAGGGAGGGAGGGAGGGAGGGAAGGAGGGAGGGAGGAAGGGAGGGAAGGAGGAAGGAAGGAAGGAAGGGAGGGAGGGAGGGAGGGAGGAAGGAAGGAAGGAAGGAAGGAAGGAAGGAAGGAAGGAATTATCCATCTCCCAGGATTATTCCTCATTTGTGCATCCCTTCCACAAATACTAGGAGCCCCTACTCTGTGCGCAGTGCAATTCTAGGGGCTAGGATGTAACATGAACAAAACTGACCTGCTCCCTGCTCGCCAGGCTGACCGTCTGCAGGTGGAAGCCACACGGAGCAAATAGACATGAAAAGCATAGAGAGAAATGGCCTGGACAAGAGCCACACCGGAGAGGCAGAGGGGACGGGGCTCCCCGTGGGCTTGCAAAGACCCCACCCTCCCTTCCCCGCACCCTAACTTTGACTGCCCGCCCACTCTGCCCCTCCTGCTGGCACACCCACCCTCAGCCACATTCCCTCCCGAGGGGGTGGTGGGCTGGCAAAGCACAGAACTGGGAACACGCCCCCTCACCCCTGTGCTGGAATGTTCTATGACGCTCGGCCTAAGAGGCCAGAACTCGGAAGCGAGAGCATCGGAGCTCGGAGTGGGTGCAGGGATCCGGCCCCTAGGAGCCTGCGTTCCCGGTACAAGAGTTGCTAGAAAAGTGTCCTTTCCGTGGGAGGCAGCCTCTGGATGTAAAACCCTCAGCCCCGCCCGCTCGGGAGCAGACAGCCTTGCTTACCGAGGTGTCTGGAAAGCTGTGTGAGTGACAAGCTCGTTGTTAGCTGAAAAGGAGGCCCATCTGAAATGTGGGTGCAGCGGCAGCGGCGCCCCAGACCCGCTGCAGAAGGAGGTGCGCAGAAGTTGATGAAGGGCACAGTGAACCAGCGGCCAGCCCTCTGGCTGCAGGTCTCCGGCTAGCTGCTGCCAGGCACCTCTCTGACCCGCCGGAGCCCAGGGAGCCGCCACTCAGAGCAAGAGGGAATCCGACTACCCAGGCCGGCATGGCTCAGGGGTGGAGCATCAGCCTATGAACCAGGAGGTCAGGGTTCGATTCCCAGTCAGAGCACCGGCCCAGGTTGTGGACTGGATCCCCAGTGTGAGCTGTGCAGGAGGCAGCTGGTCCATGATTCTCTCTCATCATTGATGTTTCTCTCTCTCCTTCCCCCTTCCTCTCTGAAATCAATATATCTATATCTATATCTATATCTATATCTATATCTATATCTATATCTATATCTATATCTATCTCTATCTATATCTAGAGAGAGAGAGAGAACGAATCCAACTAAACGTTTCCATCCCGCCACCCCCAGTGCCCCCTCCCCAGCCCACAGCCCCTGCCCTGGCCACTCCTGCCTCCACCCTCAGAGCTTTCGCTTACCTTCTTCCTTCCCAAGAATCCTCTCTCCTTGAGCTCCTGCTCCTGTTACCTCTTACCAGCCATGCAAATGCCAACGTTTCTTACCCTCTTTGTGCCTCAGTTTGCTCTTCCATAAACCGGCGAAGCTGTCGTAGTCACACCTGGGTAGGGTCACGGGGAAGATGACACGTTAGGAAGGTCAAGGACGTAGAGCATTGCAGAGCACGTAATATTTGTTCTGTCGGTGTTAGCCATTATTTTTGTTGTTGTTGTTGTTGATAATGATGATTTCAGAGAGAGAAAAGCAGAGGGGGAGAGGGAGATGAACGTCAATGATGAGAGAGAATCATTGATAGGTTGCCTCCTGCAACCCCCCTTCTGGGGATCAAGCCTGTAACCTGGGCATGTGCTCTGACCGGGAATCAAACCCAAACCTCGACCTCCTGGTTCATGGGTTGGTGCTCAGCCACTGAGCCAGCCATTGGTTTACACGTCCCTCCTAACTCGGCTCCGGGAGCCCTCTCGGGGTCCCCACCTGTGGCCGGGGTCCCTGGCACCTGTGCGTACAGGACTGCACTGCCGCTCGATGGCTGGTTGGAGATCCTTGCAGGACTCCCAGCTTCCCGAGTGCCCGTTCATCTCTGTGCTTCCAGCGCTGGGTACTGGGCGCACAGTAGGTGCTGAATGAGTGAGCAAGCGAGCCACTCTCCACACGGACTTCTCCGGGGCCTGAGATCCTCGGCTGTCACATCGGTGACAAAGAAATCAACTCAGAAAGCTGCGAGTCTGTAACGAGCTGCAGAGGCCGCCACCCGGACCTGCTGCGGCCAGTCCACGTGGCTGCTGTCCGCCCGAGGGCAACTCGTCTCTTAGATGTGGTGGCCACAGCGTCCAGACCCGTGAATGTCAAGATGCAGGCTGTTCAGCCAGCATCACTCCGGGCTATTTTGGACATCGATCTCAGGATCCATGGAGTAGGAGGTCTGTAACTGCCTCTTGCTCGCGATACTGAAATACTGGGACACTGGCCGCCCCAGAGTCCAGGGTGCTGCCGGGGGCTGTTTTGGGTTCTTTTCTCTATTCGTTCACCCCCTCACCACCACCCCCGCCTTGCATGCTGGGTACCTGCTCCAGGCTCCGGGCCGCTCTGCCGGCAGGAGGTGCAGCCGGCTGGATTAGTCTAAGCAGCATGCTTCCCTCGGCGGGGTCTGGAGCCGTGGTGGCCTCATTAGCAAAGCGGCCGGATCAGCAGGCCCTGTCATTACCACCGATCCACCCGGTCTGCTCCCGGCCCAGCTGTCCGAGCCCCCGGGGCCGCCCCTTGGTGGCCTTCTCCCACGCTCACCGCTCACCGTGGTTCCCGGAGTGGGGGTGGCAGCCACGCCATGCCCTGCCACCAGCGGGTGTGCAACCCAACCAGGGCTCATCTTACCTTCTTGGAGGGCAGGACTGGAACAGGCGGCCTCTGGCAGTTCAGCGCAGGCCTCTGGTCCCCGATCTTGCCAACCTGCTCATCCTACAGCAACGCTGCGCTACGTACCGCAAACGACGTCGATGCCCTGGAAGCGCGTCCTTTCCCTGGTCCAGGCCACTCGGCTCCCGCCTCGCTGGCCAGCTCTGGGGCTGTAGTGAGGTCAGCACAGGGCACCTGAGCCCGAGAACGCGAGCAAGCAGAGGGGGGCGAGAGGGCCAGTCGCTTACCTTTAAGTAACCAGGCAGGCTTCTCGGAGAAGGTGGCAGCTTAGCTGAGGCTTGAGTGACGAGAAAGCACGGGCCAGGCCACAACCTGGAGGAAAGATCTTCCGAGATGAGGGCTATCAGGTGCTAAAGAGAAAAAAGGTGGCTTCTTCAAGGAGGAAGGAGGCCAGTGCCCGGGAGCTTGGTAGAGGGTCGGTCGGGTGGGCTGGGTAATAAGAAAAAAGAAAGGGTGAGTGAATGAATGAATGAGTGGATGCTTTTAAAAATATATATATTTTTTATTGCTTCCAGAGAGGAAGGGAGAAGGAGAGAGATAGAAATATCAGTGATGAGAGAGAACCATCAATTGGCTGCCTTCTGCATACTCTCGACTGGGGATCGAGCCCGCAACCAGGGCATATGGTCCGACCGGGAATTGAATCATAACCTCCTGGTTCATAGGTTGACGCTCAGCCATTGAACCATGCCATCCGGCCTCATCATTGATGTTTCTACCTCTCTCTCCCTCTCCCTTGCTCTCTGAAATCAAATCTCTATCATAAAAGCCTAATTGACCGTTACAGTGGTAACAACTAGAATGACCGGGCGGTATGATGCACACTGACCACCAGGGGGCAGATGCTCAATGCAGGAGCTGCCCCTGGTGGTCAGTGCACTTCCACAGGGGGAGCACCACTCAGCCAGAAGCCGGGCTCACGGCTAGCGAGTGCAGCGGCGGTGGCAGGAGCCTCTCCCGCCTCCCTGGCAGCACTAAGGAGCAGCAAGCAGGTGGGCAATAAGGTGCGAGGGGTCCTGGACTGCAAGAGGGATGATGACTGCCAGCTTAGTCCTGGTCCATGCAAGAAACGGGCCTAAGCTCGCAGGCGGACATCCCCCAAGGGGCCCCAACTTGCGAGAGTGTGCAAGCCAGGCTGAGAGACACCCCTTCTCCTCCCTCCCGCCCCCTCCTCCTCCCCGGTGCATGAATTTCATTCACTGGGCCTCTAGTATAGATATAAAGATGTTTCCTGAGTCGTGACAGTGCACTTGAAGATGTAGGTCAATTTGATCTGTGGCTCTGTCTCCTTTCTTGGTGACAACCTGGCTCTACCTTCCTCTGGGTGTCAACGCCATCCTCGGGCTGAGGTGAGACAGCTGCTGAAGTTGTGACATCACATCTGGCCACAGTATCATCAGAGAAAGAGAAGGTATGGGTCCTATAAGCCAGCGAGCGGGAGGAACTTCCTCAGCGGCTCATAGCAACCCATTCATCTCATTGATCCACCCTGGGTCACATGCCCGTTCTCCAGCCAATAGCTGTCACCAAGGGAATGCTGCATGCTGATTGGCCTAAGCCTGAACTCCTGAGCCAATCACTGGCACGGGTCAGGCGATTGATTATTGCGATTGGCTTAAACCAGCAGTTCTCAAGACTTTGGTTCTCCAGACCCCAGAGAGGACTCCAACAAGCTTTTGTGCGGATTATATTTATCGATGTTTACCATGTTAAAGCTTAACACTGAAAAAGATTAAATATCTATCCATTAAAAATAACAATAAAGCCATTATGCGTGCTAATATAGATAACACACTTTATGAGTAATAAACCATGCTTTCCAAAGTGTAAAAAAAAATGTATTAGTGAAATGATGGCATTATTCTATACGTTTGCAAATCCCTTAAGTCTGGCTCCACGGAGGACGGCAGGGGTCTCACTCTTGCTTCTGACTTGGGCTGTCCTTCGGGTTGTGTGTCTGAAGAAAACCCAGCCTCGTGCAGATGTGAGTCGGGCACAGGGGCCCTCACAGACCTCCCTCCCGTACAGGTGTCAGGGACCCCCGCGGTCCTCAGACACACTCGGACGACCACGTGCTTAAACTAACCAGGAGCCAGCCAGGGTCAGGCCAGCTGTACCTTGGGAGGGTTGCACAGGGATTGAAGGGACACCCCACTCTCCAGTTCGCAGAGATAACAATCGCCCCCACGTCATAGGCTCGTGGAGAGAGAACCCGGGGAGATTATGAGCATAAAGCACCTCACACGGCGTCTGTGAGTGAGAAGAGCCTCCGGTGAGCACAGGCGAAAGCAGTCATCCATTACCCAGATGCCCCGGCGTCTCAGTTCCGTGCCCCAGGGTCCTTCCGCCCACACATCCATCACGCCACGCTTGCTGCATCTCCGGAAGCAAAGACATAGCATGATAATTGCCACAGGGAGGAAAAGGGGCTGTTTTTCTCAGAGGGGAGGACCAGGCCCAGCCACGGGTCCGGAGCACAAGTGTTTCCCGGGTCAGCGTGAGAGGCAGGAGCAGGAGCTGGCGCCGGCGGGGGTCAGGGCCAGCTCAGACGTGCTGGTGGTCCCGCCCCGGGCAGAACGGCAGCTCCCACTCAGCAGTGGCCGTGCGGCTGGAGCGAGATACAGCCCAGGGCCCAGGGGCCAAAGCGGGGCATCGGATACTGGCAGCTGGTCAGCAGGTTGGGGCTGGGCATTGGAGACTGAAAACTGAGTGGCATCCAGAGGTCAGAGCAGGACAGGAGCGGGCAGGGGGCTGTGATGGTTTGGGAGCAATGATGTTTAGGTGAGAGTCAGAGCCTCGGCTTAGCTGGAGCCTGTGCATGTGTGTGCACACATGGGGAGGGGCCCGGGGGGTTGAAGGGGGGGCCAGGGGACTGGGCAGAGAGCGGGTATCAGCAAGTGCTGGTACAAGGGAAAAGCGAAGGTGGGAGAGGTGGCCGCGGGCACAGGTGGCAGAATGATCCAAGTTCAAGGCCCTAAGAGGGTGGGGACTTGAACCCCTGGCATCTGGTGCGTGGCACATAGTGGCTGCTCTAGAACTATCGGCTGGATGAATGACCCAGTATGCTTATCCCTGAAAACAATCAAAATGTCCCAGAATTCCGGTGCTGCAGCATCCTGGTGCCCTGCCCGGGAGTGGTACAGAAAGCCTCCAGCTGACAGTGTGTTTGGACTGAGCACTTGCTTCCCCCTCCCCCCACCCGCACCCCCACACAGGGGGGAGCCTTGCTCTGCAGATGGGGAGACACCGGTTCCAGCCCCAGCTCTGCGCTAGGTCACCGTGTCATTCAGGGTCTGTCACTTTCCCCGTGGAGACTCGGGTCTCAGGGGGACCCCCGAGGACGTGTGCTGAAGGAGGGGCTCGGGATCCCAACGGCAAGGAACACGGAACGGCCCACTAGGTCAGGCTCACGAGTGGGGGCAGGGAGGGAGGTCAACACCTGGCACTTCAGGCTGAGGCCACACCGGTGGTGTGTTTCCTCTGGGCCCTGGTCAGCCTCTTGCAGAGGCTTTGCCCTGGAGAACTTGCTATGGGACAGAGTCTCCTCCCCCCCCCCCCCCCCCCCCCCCCCGGGTTTCAGGGTCCATGCTGCCGGTAGCTGAGCCCGTGAACTTGTGCGGGCCACCCACCGAGAATGATCGAGAATGATCGGAGGAAGGAAGCCACTGGCCGTCCCAGGCTCCATCCCCTCTGTCCGCCTGCGGGCCTGGGAGGGGGGTGGTTCCGCAGACCTGTGCAGGCCAAGCCTGTGGGACGCTGTAACTCCTTACACCGCTTCCTACCCACGTGGCCAGTATCGGGGCCCCAAGAGAACTCAGAGGGGGTGCAGTGATATGGGGAAGAGCAGGAAGCCAGATTTGAACTCCCCTCTCCCAGACTTTCCCTCCCCATCTCTCCCCTCCTCTCTCCTCCTTCCCTCCCCTTTCTTCTGCCTTCCTCTCCCCTCCTCTTCTCCTCTTCTCTCCTCCCCATTCCTGTCTCCCCCCCTCCCCTCCTCTCCTCCTCCTCCTCCAGGCCCCTCCCTGTAAGGCACCCAAGATCCACAAGCACCTTCTCCCTCGGGGGCTGGCTTGAGAAGCGCCTTCCAATTTCACTCATTTCCGCCCGGGCATTCAGAGTGACAGCTCGCTACGCCCTCTCCACTCTGCCAACAAAAGCCAGCCTAATCCTGCCTTCCTGCGGCCCCTCCATCCCCTCCCCTGCTCCAGCCGGCAGCTGCTCCCACTCGAAGCAGCCCCGGGGGCTCGGGCCAAGTGCGTCAGGAAGACCTGGGGCGGCTGGGGAGGCGGGGCCTGCTGACCCCTGGCCGCTGGGCCACGATGTGTTGGCTCACCCCGCCCCACGGCTGCACCTTGCGCTCCCTGCCCCGCACCCCAGTGTGGGGTTTGTGAGGGTGTGTGGCGGCTGCCAAGAGGAGGGAACAACCTCAGGGACTCCGGGGTCCGAGTTCTTCTTATTTATTTTAAAATATATGTTCTTGATTTTTACAGAGAGGAAGAGAGAGGGATAGAGAGCTAGAAACATCAATGAGAGAGAATCACCGATCAGCTGCCTCTTGCACACCCCCCACTGGGGATGTGCCCGCAACCAAGGCACATGCCCTTGACCGGAATCGAACCCAGGACCTTTGAGTCCGCAGGCCAACGCTCTGTCCACTGAGCCAAACCGGTTTTGGCTCCAGGGTCCGAGTTCTGCCCCCAAACCCACCACCGCTTCTTAGGAAGCCATCATCGCCCTCACTCGAGCCCCGAGAGCGCCCCAGGAGGGGTCATGTCCTTTTCAGCTGCGCGGGGGGGGGGGGGGGGGGGGGGGGGGGGGGGGGGGGGGGGCGGGTGACAGCTCTGGCTCCGCGGGCGGCTCTGCCAGTTTGCATGAGTCGCAGCCATCAGCGTGTGCCTCTGTTTCACCAGCTGAAAAGTGGGTACGGGAGTAGTAACCACCCCATGGGGGCGGCGGGAGGACTGCGTGCCTGTGCAGAGCTTAGCCAGGGGTGGGCAAACTTTTTGACTCGAGGGCCACCATGGGTTCTTAAACTGGACCAGAGGGCTGGAACAAAAGCAACCTGACCGTGCTGGCACTCTCATCTTGGGCTGCTGGTGAAGGAGCGGAGGGGAAAGCAAGAGAACCCTCCGCTCTTTCGGCTCCGCGGGCCGGATAGAACAGCCGAACGGGCTGGATCCAGCCCGCGGGCCGTAGTTTGCCCACGGATGGCTTAGGCCCAGGGCCCGGCTAGCAGGAAGGGCCTCGCAAGGACGCAGCTCTCCTCCACCAAGTCTGTCTGGCTCCTCTGTTGCCTAGAAACGGGACACCCCGGGAGGAGAGGGTTGGTGGCAGGGTCGTCTCTCCTGGCCCGGCCGCTGAGGTTCCAGGGTCGCAGGCAATGCCCGCGTGGGGATGGTGTGCAAACTGTCCACAAGGCTGTGCTCGGCGAGCAATGGAGCATCTCCTCTGCGCCAGGCGCTGTGCCAGCGGCCAGGACGCCGCGCTGGCATGCAAGTGGCCGCTGCCCTCAAGGCGCTTACCTGGTGGCGGAGAGAGTCAGCTGGTGACAATGGCACCGGTGATCTCGGAGATGGGTGTGCTGGGGTCAGAAGAAAGCATCGTAATCCGCTGGGGACGGTGAGGGGAGGGGCTGCTTCAGGGAAGGGGTGGGCATGGCCCCACCATTCAGAGGGCTGGCACCTGACTGAGCCCTGAATGGGAATAGGACAGGGAAAGAGAGCACAGCACGTGCCAAGGCCCTGGGGTCGGAAGCAGCTTGGCTCAGCCACGAGATAACCAGGCCCGTGGAGATTAGGGAATTAAGTCAAAAGTGGGAAGGGCACAGCCGGTGTGGGCCAGCGGTTGAGCATCGACCCAAGAGGTCACGGTTCAATTCCTGGTCAGGGCACACGCCCGGGGTGCAGGCTCCATCCCAATAGGGGGCGTGCAGGAGGCAGCTGATCAACGATTCTCTCATCGTTGATGTTTCTCTCTCTCTCTCTCCCTCTTCCTTCCTCTCTCTGAAATCAATAAAAACTTTTTTTTTAAGTGGGAAGGGATGGAGCTGGGGTGATGGGGTGTGGGCCGGGGACAGATTTATGCAAGATCAGGAGTTCAGAGTTTATGCAAAGAGTAATAAGAAGTGAGTGGAGGGGTGTAGGCAGGGGGTCATATGGTTATAAGACTTGCTTTTGGGTGGAGACAGGATGGAAAGGGAGTAAGAAGGAGGCAGAGAGGCCAGAGAGAGAGAGAGAGAGATGGTCCCAGAGAGAGACGACGACACCAGCTCAGGGCAGCAGCAGAGGCTGGGGTGGTAAGACGCTGTTTGATTCCGTATCATGTGGAGGCGAGGCCAAGGGCACTTGCTAGTGGGTGGGTGCATCCAGGTCACCCCCTGAGAACAGCCAAGGTCAAGGTTATTGGGATGTGGCCCTGGGACCCTTTCTTTGGAGTGCTACAAGGATCTGCAGTGGCGGCGGGCATGTCCCACGAATAAAACTGGTAGAACAACTCGCACAGGTGTGTGTAACGCACGCACGGGGGCAGCTGGTCGGCAGGGTGGGTACGGACAGACGGACGTAAGGACCCAGCGAAGTGTCCAGCACCCGGAAAGCCCCCGCCAGCAGTTACGGTCACCTGGGTGCACTTGAGCTTGCGGCCTGGGCCAGGAGATGCCAAGAGCAAGCAGGGACCCGACACCCACTGACTGACGTGATTCTTTGTAGCGTGGAAGTCTGGGCTTCTGAGAACTACAGTTTCATCGGCCGTGTTATGTCTAAGGGGAGCCTACTGTGCAGCTGGAGCCAGAAAAATACAGGTCGGTTCACCGGCTTCCCAGACATTCCGGAAAACAGCACCGTTCAGCCCCGACGAATGCGGCGGAAGTTCTTGTACAAAACGACTCGGTGCCAAGAAGGGGAGCCCCCGGGCCCGCCAGTGGGGAAGGGAGGCGGTGGGCAGGTGGACCCTCCAAGCAGGAAGTGTCCGGTGCTTGCTGTTGTTGGTCTAGGACCGTGGTCGGCAAACCGCGGCTCTTTGGCCCCTTGGGTGTGGCTCTTACACAAAATACCATGGCCTGGGCAAGTCTATGTTGGAGAAGTGGTGTTAGAAGAAGTTTAAGTTTAAAAAATGTGGCTCTCCAAAGAGATTTCCATCGTTGTCCTGTTGACACTTGGCTCTGCTGGCTAATGAGTTTGCCAACCACGGGCGTAGGAAATTGAGACGCTTGTCCTCAGAGACACACAAATGATGATTTTTTTTAAAAAATTCGCACCTCCTGCTGAAACTGGTTTGGCTCAGTGGATAGAGCGTCGATCTGCGGACTGAAAGGTCCCAGGTTCGATTCCGGTCAAGGGCATGTACATGGGTTGCGGGCACATCCCCAGTGGGGGGTGTGCAGGAGGCAGCTGGATGATGTTCTCTCTCATTGACGTTTCTAGCTCTCTATCCCTCTCCCTTCTTCTCTGTGGAAAATCAATTTTTTAAAAAAATTTTTTTTTAATTCGCACCTCCACCCTCCCTTCTCCTCTCTTACCTACTGAGGTCTCTTTCCTCACCCACTCGGGCTGCCGGGCACAGGAAATAGAAGAACAAGCAAAAAACAGTGTGACGTCACCCCCATGCTTCTTAGCTCCAACACAGGTCCCAAAGGTACATCTCAAGGACAGAGGCTGGGAAGGCAGGCTTGTTGGGTGGCCCGTGCCGATGGGCAGCCGTGCCGATGGGCAGCCAAGTGGGCGGGCACCCTGCCCTCTGCCAGGCAGGCTCCTGCTCGGGCTGAGCGTGGGGCTGAAAGACGGGGGCACCCCGCTCCCCACCAGCCCTGGGTCCAGGCTCCACAAAACGTTGCTTTGTTTGAAAGTCAGTTTCAAAACATTATACCAGGAACAAAATGAAATGTAGGTAATTTAATTTAAAATGTCACCCACCACCCGTGAGTCTAATATTAATGGGTAATTCTTATTGAATTCTTACTCGGCGGCAGATGCTAGTCTAAGTGCTTCCCGTGTATTTGATCCAATGAGGAGGCAGCATTATTGTCCCATTCCACAGAGGAGGAAACTCAAGGCCTGGGTGGCAAGCTGTCTGTCAAAGGTCACGCCGCCGGGGCAGGATTCTGTCTTCATGTCTGTCTCCTTGTTCCCAGTGCCTGGCACCCAGTGGGCACCCAGGGAGCGTGTATACTCGTGGGATGTTGGCTGACCGGCTGGTTGGTTAGTTGGGTGACTGGCTGGTTGGTTAGTTGGGTGACTGGCTCACTGGACTGGTGAATCAGCAAAATGGTTAGGGGCCCAGCACAGCCAGGTCCCGGCCTCAGCACAGTCACCTCTACACGGCAGGGCCCTGGGGAAATCACACCACCCCCGCCGCACCCCCGTGCCTCCGTGTTCCCCACTCATAAGGCGGACATGGGAGCTGCTCCACCGGGGGGTGCGGGTTGGGGAGTCACATGCATATAAAAGCCTGGCGCGTGATAGGCGCTTAGCAACAGTTGCCACGACGCCGAGCTCCCGCTGTCAGTGCAGCTTTGCAGCCCAGCTGTAGACGCGGGACACCTGACGAGTCACCTGGACGTCCTCGTCACCTGGACGTCCGCTTGCAGCACTCCAGACGCGAGCTCATACCCCAGGCAGCAGCGCAGACAGCCCTGGGTGCTGGGTGGCAGGTGCCAGAGGCCCCTCCGGCTCGGTCCCTCCAGACGCGGACGGAGTAGTTTGCACCCATCGGGGTAAGCGCATGCTCCGGCGGGGGCCCCGGCCCGCAGTCGGCTGCCCCCTAAGGGGCAGGACATGCACTGTGAGTGGAAAAACTGCTGCTGGCTCGCCTTGCTGTCACCTATGAGGCGGGACCCAGGTGCTAGGGCCCGTGCTGGAGAGAGGTGTCCGCATCCCAGACCCCTCCCAGGCTCTGCTAACCAAGCATTCGTGACAGGAATGGACCAGGTTCCCCCTGCAGACGTTTAACAAGAAAATAACCCGCCACAGAGAGTCACCCTGCCGCTAACTGCCCCGTGGAGGAAGAGGGACCCCCAGGACACGGCCCGAGACTTTGCAGCTCAGTGTGTGGCCCCTGGGCCCACAGCACGAGCATCTCCTGGAACTTGTCAGAAAAGCAGCCGAAACGGGTATGGCTCAGTGATAGAGCGTCGGCCTGGAGACTGAAAGGTCCCGGGTTCGATTCCCGTCAAGGGCATGTACCTTGGTTGCAGGCACATCCCCGGTAGAAGGTGTGCAAGAGGCAGCTGATCGATTATTCTCTCTCATCGATGTTTCTAACTCTCTATCCCTCTCCCTTCCACTCTGTAAGAAATCAATAAAATATATTTATTTAAAAAAAAGAAAAGAAAGAAAAGCAAAGTCTCAGACCCACCCCAGAACCTGCATTGTACCCCAATCTCCAGGTGACACACCTGCACTGGCGAGGTGGGAGGGGGGAGAGGGGCCCGCCCGTGGGGCGATGTCCTCCGAGGGCCGCCGGAGTTCAAACAACGCTCTGGGCACAAAGACCGGGGCGTGGTTGCTCTGGCCGGGCACACCCCGGGCACGTCCCGGCTGCTTCCGGAAGGAAGTGTCCTCGGAGCTGGGTGGGCAGGGGCCTGAGGAAGAGGACAGGAGGGCATTCCAGGTGGTAGACTGGGGCAGCGGGGACCAGCCATCAGTCGTCCAGATGTTAAAGAGCGTGGGTGGGGGTGGCCCGGGGTTCAAGAACTGCCAGTGGGAGATGCATTTCCAGGAGCCTGGGTCAGTGTTTTCTCCCCTGAGGGGGCACCACTCCTCTCCCCCGGGCTGTCCCCAGAGCCGCGGGCCCACACGGGACACCTCAGGCGCCTGCTCTCGCGAGGGCTGCCCAGGGGCCCTTGTTCCTGTGATGGTGACCCGAGGTGAGGTGTGGCAGCTCCGTGCCAGCATGGTGCTGGGCCCCTCCTGCTTCACTCCGTGTATTCCTGACCCGGGATCGAACCATGACCCCCTAAGCCACACTTAGGCAGGGCTGTTTGGGTTTTCTTAAGGACAGCTCTCCGAGGAGGTTCCGGAGAGGCCGAGGGGTGAAGAGTTCTCACACAGGAGCCAGACGGCCTGGGTTAACCTCCCACCTCCGTTCCTCGTTTGCAATGTCCTTGGGAAAGTTATCGCTGGTTTACTTACCCACATCTCGGAGTTTCCTCTTCTGTGGAATCTATATATATAAAAGTCTAAGTGACCGTTCGACCGTCCGACCAGTAAGCTATGCCACACACTGACCACCAGGGAGCGGATGCTCAATGCAGGAGCTGCCCCGCTGCGGTGACTTGGCAGCTGAGGTTCTGGGGTGATGAACCTGGAACCAGAGAGGAGGGAGCCCGATGCCAGAGTGCGTCACCCCAGAACCACCTTCTCGCAATCCGGGACCCCTCGGGGGATGTTGGAGAGCCGGTTTCAGCCCAATCCCCGCAGGTCAGGGCGGGGGACCCCCCACCTGTGCACAAATCTCTCACTGGACCTCGAATGGAAACAGGATGCACTTCTTGGGGTCGCTGTGAGGACATCACAGCTAGTCGGTGCCTCGACACGTGGTAGGTGTTACACGTGACAGCTGGTGTCACCCTTATTAGCCCCCTGGGTCCGGGGAGGAAACCGGGCTCTGAGAACCTCAGTGACTCCTCGAAGGTTAATTAGACTCCACCCCCTGGACAAGGACCCCCGCAGGGGCTGCCCTCTCCCTCCCTTAGCCGGGAGACCCTCACTTCTGCCCACCACCCCCTCTTCCAGCCCCACGCCCTTGCTTCCCATCCATCTCCGCTCCCACCAGCAGAAAGCGTGTCGCCTCCGGCGTGAGCCTCTGAGCCTGGTCCTGCCGCCGCACCTTTGCATAGAGTGTCTGCTCTGCCCAGAATGCCAGCTCCCATCTCTGCCCACCCGACTGCACCTTTCAGAGCCTGGGCCAGATAACGCCTCTGCACCTACCCCTGGCAGAGGCGCCCCGCCCTCTGCGTCCCCGTGCGGTGCCCCCTCACCTCACCCGCTTCTAACATTCATCGCGGACCTTGAGTCACGCGCGGCTGTCTCCGCATCTGCTTCCTCATGAGTGGCCTCACTGGGGTCCCGGGCAGGTCCAGGGAAGGCCTGGGGCTGCAGGGCGGGCAGGGGCCTTCCCTGGCCTGGGGACCCGCCCTCTCGAACCCTGCTCCGGGCCTGGAGCTCGTGGTGTCTCTCCATGCAGCGCAGGGTTTCCCAGCCTCGGCATTCTCACACGCGGGGCCAGATGATGCCTCGGTGAGCCGGCAGTTCGGTACACTGTGGGATGTTTAGCGGCGTCCCTGGCCTCCCAGGGTACCCCCTCCCCGACATTGACCACCAAAAATGTCCCCAAGAATGACCCAATGTCCCCCTGGAAAAACCGCCCCCACGTGGAGAACCGCCCACGACCAGAATTCCCCCCGGGGGGCCAGGAGGGAGGGGTGACTTCCTCACGGGAGGCTGCAGGGGGGTGAGTCCCCACGTCCGCATGCAGGGAGCTCACACAGGCCAGGGAGGGCAGGGTGGCCGAGGCCGGTGGGCGAGAAGGGGCGGCGGGCCCCGTTCTGGCCGGCGGTGTCACTGGGGGGAAATGCGAGCCAGCCTTCGCCAGATCTCGAAAAGTGTTCGCAAGGAGCCAGAAACCCCGGCGTCTTTTGTGTGAAATCCCCTGATTCTTGGATGTTGGCAACTCGTGTGCATTTCTGAAAAACACCGTGGGAAAAAACAAAATACGGCTGGGAGCCAAGCGGGGGCTGCCGTCTGTCTGCCAGGATTGCACCCTTTCCTGTCCGCCCCCGTGTCCCCCTCCCCCCCCCCCCCAGGCGGCTCACCACCCCGGAGCCCGCAGGCCCCATTCTCTTCCCACAGGTTTGCGCCTTAGAAACCACGAGCAGCCCCGGGCTAGGCCTCTGGACCTGGTGGCCCCTGGCCGTGTGGGTCCCTCCGGCCCCGCCTGAGGCCCAGTTCCAAGAAGCCAGAGCGGAGGGCTCTGAGCTCCTGCGGGAGGCAGGGTCTGGGAGGCGCCCCGGGAGGGCTGCAGAAGCCGGAGCGTGTGCCAGCGTGGGCATCGGTTTCCTGGGTGACCTCAGGCCACCGCCCCCCCCCTCTCTGGGCCTCAGTTTCCTCCTCTGTCAGATGTGTGCAGGACGAAGCAAGAGAGAGGGCGTGGAAAGCGTGGCCTCTGCTCCTGGAGCTTGGAGGAGCGTTTCCCGTTGGCAGTGCCGGGCCCCAGCCGGCCTGCCCAGTGCCCGGCGGGCACCCCTGTCCTCACGCGGACCCGGGCCGGGACACGCTGGCGCTGCCTTCCAGCCCAGGCCCTGCAGAGCGGGGCGGTTCTCTGGGCTGACTCTGACCGGCTCTCCCCTCTGGACAACCAGGCTGCTCCCAGGGCAGAGCCAACACCCGTGACTCCTGACTCCCCGTCCAGTGCTCCTCTGACCTAATGCATCGGCGTCTCCCAGGAGTGGGTGCTAGGGGGATGTGCAAGAGAAACGGACAGACAGATGGACCCTGGACTGCACTGTCTCAGCCTGGAGCCACCAAGGCCTGAGGGCAGTGGGGGGAGGGAGCTCCGTGCCTGGAGCACCCAGGAGGGTCACTTACCTGAGGGAGGAGGGGGGGGAGGGGGTAGATGGTAGGGGGTGGGGGCGCACTGTTGCCATGTGCGATGGAATGGGGGTGTGCTATCACCAGACCTCCCGATGTTTCCGGAAGAAAGCCATCCGAAGCTTTTAGTGTCAATGACCCTCACTTGAAAGTGTTGGCAGCTCATTTTTTTAAAAAATATATTTTTTCAGTAGAATGCTAGGGGAAGAAAACACGTTTGCAAACCACATTTGGCTCTGGGGCCACCAGTCTGCAACCTCTGCTCCCTTCTCCTACCCTCAGTTTACTCTGCTTTAAAATGGGCGCGCCAGCACCCCTCTCTCACGGGGCAGTTGAGGGATTAAATGAGACGATGCCACCAGTGAGCCTATCATACTTGGGGGCCCCCGGTAAACGGTTGCTATCGCTATGAAGATGGGGGGGGGGACTCAGGAGGAACGGGAAGGGGCTTGTTGAGGTTGGCACAGGGCAGCTGGGAAGCCCTGAGCCGGAACTCGGCGCCTTTCCATCCATCCATCCACCGCCAGTGCGCTTGCTGCGGGCCTGGCCCCTCGGGCACGTGTCCCTTTAAGATCCATCCCCGCCTTGAGTTTACAGGGGAGGGGGAGGGGAGGGGAAGGGAGGGGAGGGGGCCCACCCAGCAGCTGTCCCTCCCCCCAGGCAGCCCCCAGTGCCCCTCTGCGGGGCCCTGATCTGGGAGAAACAACCCATTTTCAAAGGCCAGGTTTGGACACCAGACGGGCGCTCCTGTCATATTTGGCAAAACACATTATTTCTGCTTGTTTGTCTTAATGAGCAGCTTCAGGGGGAAGGTGCCAGCCCTTCCTACGTGTCTGCTTCGCAAGCCTGCCTCCCGAAACCCGCTCCAACGATATTTAAAGGGCGGCTCTGGGAAACGAAGGCGTTACGGCGGATTCTAATGAGCCCCGTTGGGAGCCGGGGCGGCTGCTGCCCACGACGTCTGCCGGAGCACGGAGCCCGGGGCCTCGGGTTGTCCTGATGACCAAGGCTCTCTCTGCCTTCCCCCCGGCCTGGCCCACTCCACCGCCAGGGCATCGGGAGGCAGGACAGACCCCTTCGGAGCTGGAGAAGCCGGAGCCGGGCTGGCTGGCATGCCCAGTCCTGGTGGGCGGGCGGCGGGCGGGCAGGTAACTCCTCATTACGGGAAGGCTGCCGCAGGCGTGTGCGGACAGGCCTCCGGGGCCCGGGCAGTGGCCTCGGACAGGGGAGGGCCTGGCGTTCGGACTCTGGGTGCAGGCAGCCATCGGGGCGGGGGAGGCAGTTATGTAATTGTGACGCCACAGCCGGCCGGCCGAGGAGAGAGTGACCTTGCTGCGCTCCACTGCCTCGGGCCTCCTCCCGCTCAGAAGGGCAAGGAGACCCCGCAGCCCTTCCTTCAGCAACTGTCAGTGGCCCCTCCACTTTGTCAGCATCAGGGGTACCTGGAGGGGTGTGAAAACAGACCATCAGACCCCCTCCCCCTTCTCCTCCCCACCGCCCAAGTGTCCGACTCAGGAAGTGGGGGTGGGGCAGAGAATTGGCATTTCTCCCAAACGCACAGGATGGTGCTGGACACAGTTGTCCCCGGGCCACTCGGAGAGGGAGAGCCGCTGCTGCAGGGCTGATGAAGTCGGTCTGCCTGCGCCCCGGAAATGCTGTGTGCCCCCGGGCCAGTGTCTGAGCCTCTCTGGACTCCGGTTGTGTTTTTTTCTCCAGAGAAGCCAGCCTTGTCTTTGAACAACACCCGCCCTCGGCCCCGCCCCCCTAATTACTATCTGCAGGTAGCTCAGAGGCCCTTGCACAGGCTTCTTACCCCAGAGGACCCAAGGGGCTCTAAGAGAGACGAGCACTTTAAGCCTTAAAGGGACAAGCCAGGCCAGCGTCCCTGGGCATCAGCACTCACCCTGCGCGCTAGAATCTTGAGGCAGTTGACTAGCCTGGTCCTTGGGGTCATTTTCTTCCCTTGGGGAGGCGGATGGCAGAGGCTCACCACCATCCCAGCGATGAGGCGCCCGTGGCCCGGAGAGGATAACCCCCAGTCACGGGTCTGCCGGCCGTTCCTTCCCGTGTCGGCATCCCCGAGCCTGGAGCTCCCCACACGCCGGGGTCCTTCCTCCACGGTATGGAGTGCAAACTGACCAAATGAGAGCAACAAGTGAACAAATGGCTCCGTGATTCAACAGCCCAGCCCAAAGCCTGGCTCTCTGTCTGTCTGTCTGTCTGTCTTACCCCCCACCCCCCTCTCTCCCTCCCTGCAACTACATGGTCCCCACCTATGGTCCCCTCTGCTCCTCGCAGAATAGTCTTGGGGAGAGAGGCAAGTATTCTTATACCCATTTCACAGGTGAGGAAACTGAGGCCCTCAGGAAGGTGCCTGAGTTGCCCAAGTTTACTAGTTAAGTAAAAGGCAGCAACAAAGAACAGCGTAGAACTCTGTGCCTCCGACCCTCACAGCGGCCTCCCCCGACCGGAACAAAAGCAACCTGACCATGCTGGCACTCTCACCTTGGGCTGCTGGTGAAGGAGTGGAGGGGAGAGCAAGAGAACCCTCGGCTCTTTGGGCTCCGCGGGCCGGATAGAACAGAAAAAAGGGCCGGATCCAGCCCTCGGGCTGTAGTTTGCCCACGGCTGTCTTAGACAAACCCTTTCACCACTCCACGCCTGGGGTTCTTCAACTGCAAATGCAGAGTAATAATGTTACAATAACAAACATTAATGGTGTAATAATAATAATAATAATAAAACAAACTCTGGAGCCAGAACTGCCTGCGTCCCAATCCTGGCTCCACCATCTATTGCTGTGTGACCTCAGCCAACCTACTAAACCTCTCTGTTCCTTGGTTTCCTTGTTGATAGAGGGAGGGTAATGATGGTACTGCGATAGCATTGTGGGGATTAAAATGAGCAGTGTGTGGAGAGTGATGACCCTCAGTGATGGTAATTCCTTCTGTGTGCATAGGTAAATTAAATAACATTTAAGCGTCAAATACCAGGCAGAGAGAGTGCCTGTCACAAAGGCAGAAACTGTCACTAACTAACCTGCAACCATTATTCTTATCTTGGACACGGAATCATTACCAAACAGGGCCTGGAGCCTGTCTGTCATCTGTCTGTCTGTCTGCCCGCCTGCCTGGCCCTATGGCCTATGGCCCTTTGAGTCTGATGAGTCACCCAAAGGAGACAAAAGGTCTTCAAATTGCTGTGGGGGACGTTCTTCATGCAGGAAGCCACCAACCCAGGGAGGGTTCAAGGGCCCCAATGGGAAAGGTGAAGTACTACCAGTGGCCACCAGGGGCAGCAGAGAACCCATCCTCAAGTCAGCCTGCTGAGGGTTCCTGGAGCCCCCTCTTTAGGAAATAATGAAAAACCGGGTTGGCTATTCCACCCCCATAACCCTGGCGTGGGAGGCATTTCCCGGGCATTTCTAACACTCCTCCCTCCCGAGGGTTAAACTCCCAACCCTTCCTCTATCTATCAGCCACATCATCTCGGATGAGTCCCTCCGTATCCTTAAACCCCCCGTTTTCTCCTCGGAGATGTGGGGATGGGTGATTTTTGAGGGTTGAAGGAGCTTGAAAACACAGTCCCTGGGGCAAAGCGAGTGCTCCGTTAGTGACGCCGGGTGCCAAGGTAGCATCATGGTTCTTAGCCTGGACTCTGCAGCCTGACAATATTCGCCTCGGTCCCGCCTGCACCTCGCACTGGCGGGGCGTCTTTGGGGAGTGACTTGACTTCTCTGTGTCCGTTTCCTCACCTGTACAACACGGGGAAGATAACAGGATGGGAGCCGCTCAGGGGTGTTGTGAAGACTAAGTGAACATGCAAATCCATGTAGCAAAGGCTGTGTCCCAGTTTGCCAGTATAGGCATCATAAGTCGTAGCATTTGAGCCAAAACCGGTTTGGCTCAGTGGATAGATCGTTCGGTCTGCGGCCTGAGGGGTCCCAGGTTCGATTCCGGTCAAGGGCATGTGCCTTGGTTCCGGGCACATCCCCAGCGCAGGAGGCAGCTGGTCGATGTTTCTCTCATCGATGTTTCTAGCTCTCTATCGCTCTCCCTTCCTCTCTGTAAAAAAAAAAAAAAAAAAAAAAAAAAAAAAAATCAATAAAATACATATTTTAAAAAAATAAGTTGTAGTATTGGTGACGTTACTATGTTTATTCTGAATAAGCTGCCACACATAACTTCCTTCAGAAACCTCACTGCTTGGCAGAAACCAGTTTGGCTCAGCAGTAGAGCGTCGGTCTGCTGGCTGGAAGGTCCCGGGTTCTATTCCGGTCAAGGGCATGTACATTGGTTGCGGGCACATCCCCGGTGGGGGGAGGTGTGCAGGAGGCGGCTGGTCGATGTTTCTCTCTCATCGACGTTTCTAGCTCTCTATCTCTCTCCCTTCCTCTCTGTAAAATATCAATAAAATATATTTTAAAAAGAAAAAAATAGACCTCCCTGCTTGGCAGGAACTGCCGGGAAGGGGTCTTAGAAGAAACAGGAGGGGCGTGGCCCGTGGGTGAGGACGGACGTTCCCCTTTGCTGCACGTGAGACTCTGACTCGGCTCACGGACTGCCTGGCAGGGATGGGGGGCGGGGGGGGGAGAGACCGGCCACACTCTGTGAAAATGCTGGGCTGCTCAGCTCGGGCTCAGCCTCTGCCTCCGGGGCAGGGCCTCTGGCAGCCCCCGGGGGGATCGGGATCTCTGCCAGGTCATTTGGGGTCCCGGAGAGACCGCCAAAGCGGCCCGGCGGGCCTGTGACAGGCGCACAAAGGTCTCCAGCCAGGCAGGCCTCGCCAGGACAGATGGCCGGATGGGCCTTGGACAAAACCCTCTCTCCCCCCCCCCCCGCCCCAGGGCAAAGGCCTTGCGTGGCTTTGGAGGACACCCCCGTCTAATCCTTCTGGCTGCACCTGCGCCCCAGAGTCCCACTGGGGCGGCCGGGGAAGGTCAGCAGGTGGCCTCGGCCACAAAGGCATCCCGGGGCCGGCCAGAGGGCGTCCACGCCGCTTTGGAGTCCCCAGGAATGGATCGAAGGCAGCAGATGTCCATGGAGACGTCAGGAGGCACGTGTCTGGCGTAGAAGCAAGGGGCGTGTCCCTCGGACCTCCTCCAACCCTGGCCCTCCTGCCTGCTTTTTGAGGAGGGTTTACCCTGCGCTGGGCACCATTCAGAGCTGCCCACGAGCCTCTGGTCCTCCAAACCTCCCCCCACAGCCCTGCACGGTGGTAGGCGCAATCTCCTCCGTTTTCCAGGTAAAAGGCCCGAAGGCTTCCAGGAGCAAAACGGTCTGTCCGAGATCCAGGGTTCGAGCCCCCCCCCACCCCCCCCCCGAGCGTGAGTCCCCAGCGGCCTAGCGCCGCAGCCTGCAAGGCCCCAGGTGGTGACTGCCTCCTGGTAGGTAGCCACACCTTCCTGTCGGTGCTCCTAGGGAACAGAAAGGGGGAAAGGGTGATGGATGTCTTTTCTGCGTCAGGTTACCCAGAGACAGCGGCCTCGCCTCTCCGCACACACCCCGCATGGGCCCCCTGGCAGACACTGGCAGCCAGTTTGGGTGTCCATCTATATAGCTCAGCGGTGCAGAACCGACGGCAGCCCCTGACCAGCAGCCAGGGAGGAGCAGAGGTCCCCAGTGGGACACCCCACGGGGAACTGGATCTTGCCGAGAGCCCCTGGGAATGAGCCCGGGAGGAGATCCTCCCCAACGCCAGCCTCGCGTTGGCTGCAGCCCCGCCGACACCATGGCGACCGCCCAGGAGAGGCGCCCAGCCCAGCCGCCCTGGATGCCTGGTCCACAGAAACGAGAGAGAGAGAAAAAGCGCTGGGTGTCTGGAGCCGCTGAGGTTTGAGGCGACTCGATACACAGCCATAGGTGACTAACACATGTGCCATCACTACTAGCAACACCCCCAAACATACCCACCCAGCAACCGCGGGAAGGATGCAAAAGCCCAAGGCGGGCGCGGCGGGCAGGGCTGGGGAAGCGGCTCGCACCCGCCGGCCCGGCCCTCTACCTGCTTTTGCCGGGGACAGAAAGGGTCTTTGCCGAGGTCACACACAAGCTGGGGGGGGGGGGGTGGTGGTGGTGGCCGGGCCCCTGGAAACTGTTGCCAGGCGTTCACAAGGATGTCAACCCACAAAACTGCGTGTGCTGGGGACCTGGGTTGCTACCTTGTCTTGGACTCAGGTGCTTGCAGAGAGTAGAGTGACACACCCCAGTGGGCTCCCATGTCTGGCGGCCAGCAGGTGCTCAGTATAGTGGGTCCCTTTTATGCGGCGTTTCGTGTGTGTATGTGTGTGTGTGTGTGTGGTCATTTCCCCTGTAGTCTAAAGGAAGGCCCCCTGGAAATGGGACCTGCACGGACCCCAGGTGACAGGGTCTGGCCTCAGCGCTCAGACGCACAGCAGCCCCCCCCTCCCCACCCTCTGCTGGACTGCCCACCCCCTACCCATGCCCCCGCATTCCCACTAAGCTTCTGCTTCTTGCAGGGATGTCCCGAGGACTGGGTGGGGACAGCTCCTGCAGCCTTTCCCCGCGCCTGAGTCCCCCCTTCCTGCTGCCTGGCAGAGTCCGTACCCCGTGTGCCCCGGAGAAGGAGGCGGGGAGCCAGCTCCCAGGCCCAGCCGTCTCCAGCATCCATCCCCCGCGTCCCTGGGAGGCCGGGAACACCGCCGGGACTTGGACCAACTCCACAACTGGCGGGTGCCAATGCGAACGGAACGTGCGAGGAGTCCCCCCGGTTAAAAAATCATTAAGAACGTTAAGGCGACGACAGCAGAGCGTTAGCTCGGGCACAGGGCCCTTCTGCTCCGAAGCTGGCCCGGCCTTGGGGTCTCCACGGAAACCCACCCTGAGGTATCCTTCCCGGGAGGTGGGGGAGGGCCTGCCCACGCTGCTCTGGGCAGGGAGGGGGTTGTCCCCGCGTGGCCGCCGGATTTCCCGGTGCAGACCTGAGCAGAAGTGTAGCCCGGCCCAGGGTGTCCTCGGAGGCAGACATGGGCCTGTGCGTGCGGACACCGCACGCAGCCAGGCCGAACTCTGCTGAGTAAGGAGCGCGGTGGAAGCGCGCCAGGCCTGTGGGCTTGTGGGGATGCGCGTTGGAAGCAAGAGCAGACCCCTAAGGGGATGCAGAGGGGACCAATAACGGTAGCAGTGACATGAGCACTGGTGGCCAATGGGCTAGATAGAAACTTCTAGACCAGCCGTGGGCAAACTACGGCCCATTTGGCTGTTCTATCCGGCCCTCGGAGCCGAAAGAGCAGAGGGTTCTCTCCAGCAGCCCAAGAGGAGAGTGCCAGCATGGTCAGGTTGCTTTTGTTCCGGCCCTCCAGTCCAGTTTAAGAACCCATGTGGCCCTCGAGTCAAAAAGTTTGCTTACCCCTGTTCTAGACATACATACCTTGTTGGTCTTTCTCCTCCCTCTCCTTTTCCCTCTCCTCTTTCCTCTTCTTAAGTTTTTTTTTTTTTAAGAGTTGCCAAGAATTCAAACTTAGAGTTCACAGAACAATTCATATTCCTAGTAGCTCTAAAATCAAACAAGGCCGAAACCGGTGTGGCTCAGCGGATAGAGCGTTGGTCTGCGGACTCAAGGGCCCCAGGTTTGATTCCGGTCAAGGGCATGTACCTTGGGTGAGGGCACATCCCCAGTAGGGGGTGTGCAAGAGGCAGCTAGTCGACAAAACTTTTTTTTTTTTTTTTTTTTTTTTTAATATATTTTATTGATATTTTACAGAGAGGAAGGGAGAGAGAGAGAGAGTCAGAAATGTTGATGAGAGAGAAACATCGACCAGCTGCCTCTTGCACACCCCCCACTGGGGATGTGCCCGCAACCAATGTACATGCCCTTGGCCGGAATCGAACCCGGGACCTTTCAGTCCACAGACTGACGCTCTACCACTGAGCCAAACCGGTTTTGGCTCGACAAAACTTTTTCATCGATGTTTCTAACTCTCTATCCCTCTCTCTTCCTCTATGTAAAAAAAATCAATAAAATATATTTTTTTAAATAGTAAAATAAAATAAAATCAAACAAGAACCTCTGGTAACACTAGAGCCACATTCCTGTATGACCACCATCGACTGCCTCCTCTGCAGGGGCTGGTGGCCTCTTGTTTGCCACAGTCTCCACCACTCCCTAACGTCTCCCGGACACAGAATCCAAGCGCCAAGCGCTACGTATCTGTGCCGGTGCTGCTGTTTTCCGGTCGTGGAGCTAGGAGGAAAGTGCACGTCAGTATCCAAAGTAAGAAGATAGGAGGCGGGCCGAGAGTTCCGTGTACTTGAGTAGTGTGGGAAAGAGAGGGTTCCCTGGTGGAAGCAAAGAGCCCCCCTACACACACAGTGTGCAAAGAGGATCTGAGTGGCCTTTCTTAGGGAAGGAACCACAGCAGGCCCCACACAGCCCCTCACTCACTCATGTCCCCGGGGTGGGGGTGGGGGTGGGGGTGGGGGTGGGGGTGGGAGGTCCCTGGAGGCATAAAAGCAGAGGCTCCGGGGCTGGGCGTCTCCAGCATCTGAGGGCAGTCCTAGCCCAGCGCCCTCTTTCTTTTGTTCCGTCCTGTCTTTTGGCAAAGGCCATGGACTTGGGGGATTCCCAGCATCTCCTCTCACCTGCTGTGGGGGTCAGCTCCTTTCCCCCAGAACCGTGGTCGGCAAACCGCGGCTCGAGAGCCACATGCGGCTCTTTGGCCCCTTGAATGTGGCTCTTCCACAAAATACCATGGCCTGGGCAAGTCTATGTTGAAGAAGTGGCGTTCGAAGAAGTTTATGTTTAAAGAAATGTGGCTCTTCAAAGAAATTCCGATCGTCGTCCTGTTGATATTTGGCTCTGTGGACTAATGAGTTTGCAGACCCCTGCCCCAGAGTGGTGTGGGGGTTTTAACCTCATGGGTAGTTTTCTTCCTCAGCTGGGAGCACCATCAGCATTTGGCACGCCGGCCAGCCCTCCCCTGGGTAGTCAGGGTTCCAGGTACGAGAAGGAGGTCTGAGGCTGCGCTGTGGTCTCCAAGCATTTGGAGTGTGTGTGTGTGTGTGTGTGTGTGTGTGTGCAGGGGTGAGGGCTGGGGGGGGGGGGGAGAAATGGGGAGGTGGAAGCTGGGAAAGCCAGTCCACAGAGAGTGGGAGCAGGCAGTGCTCCTCACCCACAGACAGGGAAGTGACAAAGGGAACGGTTGGGGAGACCAGGCAGGGAAAGGTACTCAGGTCCCACAGCTTATTGTAGAGCCATACGCCGATGAGCCAGCCATTCCCAGAGCTCAGGCCCAGGCCGTGTGAGCCGTGGGTTACCAGCGAGGCCTGGGAAGGGCGGGGCGCATGCGACCCGGGATGGGAGGCTCAGGTGCCCTGGAGAGTGTGTGACTCCTCACCTGGCCAAGTATCCTCAGCACCCTGTGTCTACAGTGGGGTGTGTGTGTGTGTGTGGGGGGGGGGGGACCAGACCTGCCTCCGGGGGCTTTGGGGAGATAATCAGTTCTAACGAGTACCTAATCCCTAGATCAAAGGGGGCTCAGAGCTGCAAACTCACTTGACAGCGAGTGAGCATGGCTAGCCACTGGCGCACCCACTCCAGAAGGAAGGTTCAGATTGTTAGGGTCTCCAGGATGCCGCCGAGTTTAGCTGGCCTGGTTCCTGGCCCTCCACCTGCTCCCCAAACCCAGGCCCTGGCCTCACCGGGGAATCACCTCGCCTGCCACAGGCCGCCTTAGCGAGGACTCCATAAGCAGCACCCCTGATGGAGGGAGGGGGAAATCACTATTGCCCCATTTTCTAGATGGGGAAACTGAGGCTTGGGGAAGTGCGGTGCAGACACAGGGTTCCGGCCCTGGGCCACAGCCTCCCCGTGGGTAGGGACCATGTCAGTTTTCTTCCCCGTGCACACAGTGAATGCCCTCAGCATTACATTCACTTTTACAGAACTGTTACTGCGCAGACCAGCGAGGTTCATGTCCCAGCGCGCCCACCCCTCCCCGGCCCACCCTCTCTGCCCTCTCCCGGCCGGCCCGTGGCTGGGACTGCAGCCCTGCAGCCCGGCTGTCACCGGGGTGTCGGAGGGCGCAGAGAGCCCCGCAGTCTGGGTGCCAGCCCCCTCATTGCTCGCGCTGGCTCACTTGGGGCTGTTCGGACCTGGGCTCAGTGCCGTCCGCCCTGTGACCCCGGCCGTCTTTTCCGCCGTCGGCTTCTCCGGGAATGAACACGGTGGGGAGGCTCCGGGTGGCCTGGATCTGGGGCGCCACGGGAGACGCGGAGCTCCCCGAGGCGTTCGGGCGAGTCGGGGCGCGGCGGAGGGGCCTAGGGCAGGAGGGGGCGGGGCCTGAGGCAGGAGGGGCGGGGCCTGGGCGGACGGGGCGGGGCCTGGGGCAGGAGGGGCGGGGCCTGGGCGCGGGGCGGGGCCCGGGGGCGGGGCCGGCGGCCGGCCCTCGGCCGCCCGGAAGGAGCGGGAGGAGGAGCCGCCGGAGTGAGAGTCGTTCCCATGTGAGAGGCTCCGCGGCCAAATTCCTCGCGTGCGGCGGCGGCGGACTGAGGGCCCCGGGCCGACGCGTACGGGCGGCCGGGCGGGCGGCGCGCGGCTGCGCCCCGATGCGGCGGCCGCCCCGGGGGCTGTGAGCTGGGCGCCCGCCTCCGGGGCACCCCGCCCGCCTCGGGCAGCGCCCCCCGGGCACGCGGCATGCGGGCGGCCGACTCGGGCTCCTGGGAGCGCGTCCGGCAGCTCGCGGCGCAGGGCGAGCCGGCGCCTTCCTGCGGGGCCGCGGCCGGGGCCGGGGCCGGGCCGGCGCGCCTCCCGGGACCGGGCGCCGGCGAGCCGTGCGCGGACGCCGCAGGGCCCGGCGATCGGCCCCGCGCCCGGGCGCCCTCCGCGCGAGCCGATGGCGACGGCGGCCAGCCGGGTAGGTGCGCGCCGGGCGGGAGCGGAGCGGAGGGAGCGGAGGGCGGGGCGGGCGGCCGCGGGCCGGGGAGCGGCGGGCCGGGCGCGCGGGGGCGCTCCGCCGGGGGCCGGGGGCCGCTGGTGGCAAAGTTCTCGCCGCCGCCGCCGCGCGCGGGGCCCGGAGCGCCAGGCCGGGCGCGGGGGGAGAGGCGCGGAGGGCGAGTTGGTTCCGCGCGGGGACGGACGTCTCGGGGCTCCACGGCTTTCCCGCCGACCCCCCTCCCCCGCCAGAGGGCTGCGGAGGGAGGTCAAGGCCACGCCGGCCGGTCGGTCCCGCGGCACCTGGAGACCCGGCTCTGTACCGGGCGGGACCCAGCGCCTGTTCCGGGAAGCGTGGCAATGACCTATGGGCGGCCCCCCGAAACCCACTTGGTATCCCCACCAAGTGCCAGGAGAGCCCCGCTTTGCCGGGAGGGAAAGTAGCGATTTGCCCGGGCCGGGAGCGGAGAGGTTTCTCTTAGCCCTGGAACCACTCACGCAGACGCAGAGACGTCCACCCCAGCGGACCGCAGCGTTTTCGTGTCAAAATTCCCCGAGTGGGTGCGCTCATTCCATTCTGCTCCGGTCTCAGCTGGTCCCCCGGTCACACCCCCATCCCGCTAGTTGTGTCATGGGGGGGTTGGGGGGGCGGGTGTTGGGGCAGAGGAACCCCTGGATCCTGGGACTCAGCTAGGCTTGGGAAGAAATTTAGATGGAAGAGGGAGGAGGGGCTGTTGTCATCAGCAGTTTGGATACTTTTCCCAGGAAACATTAGAAGGCAGCGTACAGTGATTATGCATTCAGTTTGAACACCTATTGTGTCCCAGTGATTTTCATGCCATGCCTCCTGGAATCTTATCCGGGCTCTGGGAAGGAGTCCGTTATCCCAGGGAAGGTGAGGACAGCAGGAAAGGCCTGAGGGTAATGGACTTGATAATGGACTTGTCCCCCCCCCCCAACCCCCCAAACCTTGGTGCTGGGAACTTCTAAATTTGTCTTTCAATTGACACCAGAATGCCTTTCCCAGGCAGCCAGTTCACCAGCTAATCCTTCTTTTTGTGCTCTGAGGAACTTCAGCCAGCAGCCAGGCCCCCTTATTCCGGGCTGCCTGTCGGTGGCCCCGGGGGATGGGGATTCTGGGGGCCGCGGTTCCAGCCGCAGGAACGGGGACTGCCCAGCAGCTGGCTCTCATTAGCCGAGCTCCCGCTGGTGTCCTGGAGCAACCGAGAGCCGGGGTCAGCGCGGCCAGGAGAGGGACCTGAGCCCTGGGAGGAGCGTGAGCCCCTGGCCGTTTGGCCTTGGGGCCGGGCCAGCTGAAGGCAACCCCCTTCCCCAGCTGCATGGAACACGGCCCGGGACCTGCTGTCAAACAGCATAAACGCAGAGAATAAGCAACTGGGACAGCTTGGGCCAGTTGCTTGAGCACTCATGTTTGGAGCATTCAGAGCTGGGGTCTGCAAAGCACCTCGCCGCGATGGCCGTTGGTGCTTTTTAACGAGTCTTAGCAGCCAGCCTCCCTTGCATTAGGAGGGATGCTGTCTGCTCCCTCGCTGCCGCCTCCTGCGCTGTGCCAGGATGCCTTCGGTCTGGTCGGTCAGGGACGGGAGTGAGGCAAGGCCTGCAAGGTGGTTATTATGTAAACATTTTAGAGATGGCCGGGTGGAGATACATCTGTTTACTTTGTGTCTACATGACTCCCGTTTGTGTTTCATAATAACAATAACCTAATGACACGGTGTCGCCGCCGCCGGGAGGCCTGTCTGAGGTCCGGGGCGGCGGATGTCCGGATGGCCCGCGGGTGGCCCTGTAGGCCGTGCTGACCTCCTGGCCGATGGGCAGGTGATGTCACTGGCCTGAGACAGGGCCACGCCGCCGGCAGCGAAACCCGGGAAGTTTCCGAGTTCTCTCTCCCCAGCCGCCCTCCGCCTTCCGCTGGTCTGGTTCGGAAAGACCAAACGAAGCTCCTGAGAACTTGCGCGGTGTCCGGGCCTTGGGGACAGCCTGTCATGGAATGGACATGGGTGTTATAAGGCCATTTCCTCGGGGAGATGCATGGGAACTGGATGAGGCTCCGTTTCTGGAGCTGAAGGAGTCCCCTGTTGGGTGGCGGAGTGTGGTGTGGGGAAGAGGACAGGGAGAGGGGACGCTGAACTGAGGGATGGAGGACTGGGCGTCCTGCCACCGTCCTGAGATCAGGTGGCAGGCCCGACGCTGGTGACCGCTCTGGCCTCCGGTTTGGGGCCTCCGCCCCGGGGAGGTTACCGGCCTCTGCACACAGGCTGGGGACCGGAGCAGGAGATGTAGACATTCGGCGCTTGTCCCATCGGCACCTGGTTCTGCCCAGATACTTGGTGACTCGGTTTCCCTCTTGGCGGGAATAACTCTGTTTGGGCCCCAGTGGAGCGAACCAGGGGCTCCCTGGGTGTTCTTGGACCCAGAGCGTGAATTGCTTGTCTCTGGTTGTCCGTTCATTCGGTCGCATTTCTTGAGCATCTCTTCCTGCCTGGCAGCGCTGTCGCTACCAGGGAGGTAGCAGCCGAGGAGACAACGGCAGCCCCGGTTTCCATGGAGCTAGTATTCTGTGGGAGGAGATTGCCCGTAGGCAGACACGCAGGGGCAGGGGCAGGGGCAGGGGATGGGTGGTGAGCGCTGTGCAAGCACGTAAGGCCAGGTAAGGGGTCCGCATGATGGGAGTGGGTGCTCTTTGGTCTTTAGGTAGGTGGTCGAAGGGAGAGCCAGTTCTGCGCCCCTAAAGCAAGAGGGCGTTGCCGCTCAGTTAAAGGAACCCAGTCATTGTTTACAAGTTCTTGGGAAATTAGTATCTTTGTCAACTGGGCACTTTATCTGTCCACATCTGAAGCCCTCCGCCTCCAGGCCCAGGTCAGATGCCACACTACCTGGTTCAGCTCAGGCCCAGCGCACAAGCCACCGGACCCGGGGCCACTGGACCCTCTGCCTTTTTTATTGGTCATTTGAGTCCTTAGCTCCGCTGGCCCCTCTGCTCACTTACAGTGCCAGGAGGAGGGACCAGGCCGTTGTTTATCTGGGCATTAGCTCCCAGCATTCTACTCTCCTGAGGCTGGGAGCTAACGTACCCCAGGCTTTGTCTTAATCAGTGGCCCCGGAACCCCCAGGGAAGGGGCCATTGCTAATCTCATCCCCCCTCCCCCGCACCCCCCCTTCCCCCCTCTCCCTGCCCCAGGGGGAAACTGGTGCTCAGAAAAAGCCAGTAACTTGCCCAGAATCACATAGTAGGTGTCACAGCCAGGACCTGGTCCCCGATTATAGATCTCAAGGCAATGTGGAAAGACCTGGTATTGATCTACTGATCTAGAGACCTATATTAAGTTTCCAGTCCAGTTTTTCTTTAAATGTTTTTTAATCCTCACCTGAGGCTGTGTGGGTTTTGTTGTTGTTTGGTTTTTTTAATCCTTACCCGAGGATATTTTACCATTGCTTTTGTAGAGAGTAGGGAAGAGAGAAGGAAAGGCCGAGAGAAACATGGATATGAGAGAAACACTTGGATTGGTTGCCTCCTGCCCGTGCCCTGACCAGGGCCCAGGCCGGGGAGGAGCCTGCAACCGAGGTACGTGCCCTTGACCAGAATCGAACCTGGGACCCTTTGGTTCGCAGGCTGAGACACTCTATCCACTGAGTCAAACCAGCTAGGGCCTGTGTGGTTTTTTAAAAAATTGATTATAAAGAGAAGGAAAGGGAGGGAGGGAGAGAGAGAAAAAGAAACATGGATTGGTTGCCTCCTATACACACCCCAATTGGAGATTGAACTCATAACCTAGGGATGTGCCTGGAGTGGGAATCGAACCCACAACCTTTTGGTGTCTGGGATGACTACACAACAACCAACTCAGCCAGGGCTCTTTAAAGTTTTATCTTTTAAAAAAGATTTGTCCTCTCCTTGACATTCTTTGTTTTAAGCAACTCAGACATTTGCTTATCTCTGCGCCTCGAGGAGTATCAGCAGCTGGGTCAGTTTGGGGTTACCCTTTTGGAAAAGGACTAATGCTGGGTTAGAGGGGAGATTAAATCTCCACTGGGCATTGGGGTGCTCTTAGGACACCGCCCACGGGGACCCCAGGGTTCAGTTGAGCTTCCTTGTCTAATGGGAGAGACAAAGACATTGGGGGCGGGGTTGTCCTGGACCCTCAGAAGGGAGTCATTGCTCTTGGAAGACATTGAGATTGGTTTTCCTGGAGAGGCCTCCTGTGGCCCCGCACCCTCCCTCCCCTGTGGCTGCTCCCTCCTTCTGCCGGGGGAAGGTGGCACACCGTAGTGGGCACGGGCACCAGCTCTGCCAGCAGACACCTGGTTTGAATTCGCCAGCTCTGTTCCCAAGCAAGTTCTTTCCCATCCGGAGCCTCAGTTCGCCCATCTGTAAAATGGGATCGCATTGCCCACCTGAGAGCTTGTTGGGCAGGAATCCGGAGCATCCTTCATCCCTCTGGAGCCAGCACTGCCCGTGCCATAAGCGGGCAGGGGGGTGCTCATTCCATCCAGAGTCCACGGAACTTCAATGAGTGCCTGTATATGAATTTTTTTTTTTAAAAAAATGAAGTTTGAAGAATGGGGATTTGATGAGACAGGTGATTCTGAAGGACCGCCAGCTGCTTAATCAGCCTTCTGGGCCATCAGGAAACGTCCATGAGGATCACGATGCACTCCTCTGTTCTCTGGAACGTTCCAGCTGCGGTAGCTGGCCATTCGCTAGGACCCTCCAGCCATTCTGGAGGGAGAAGCTTCCTTCTCTTTTCATCATTTCAAGGGCCGTTGGCGGAAGGAGCCCGCACACTCAGCCCTGCAGTCAGCCCCGCCCGCCCACCACACAGCCAGCCAAACAGCGTGGACCCCGGGTACACTGGCGGGCACACAGCTGTTAGCCCAGCAGATACACACGCCCCCACATATCATTAGAGCCGGCCACGCCATCGCGTGGGGACCCCGTGTTTGCAGTGAGTCACGAAGGGCTGGAAACACCCCAGGGAGGGTGGCGGCCGAGGTTGCCAGGTGTGGGCAGGCCTGTGTGTGGAGTGATTTGGATGTAAGTGCATTTCATGTCAGATGAGTGCCTACCAGGGAGGGGGAGTCGGCATTGCCCCCCCCCCTCGTTCCCAAGGACCGCCCACTCTGTGCCCCTGGCACCAGCCACCATGCAGGTAGGGACTTCCGGTGTTGGCTCATCCGCTGTGTTGGATCCTTTCAAGAGAGGCCACTTAGAAGACACTGATTGTGGCACTTCCTCGGGGCCATCACCAAGTGGCATCTGCCCTCTAGATGCCCCCACACGGGGAGAGGAACAGCCAGAGGGGCGGGACAGGTAGGGGCGTCCACATGGAGGCCGAGCCCAGAGCTGGGGGAAGCCTGGGCCAAGGAGAAGGGGGGCCTGGGGGTGCAGTGTGGCAATTCCTGCCCCCCTATTATCCCCCTTACCCACCCCCCACCCCCCCGCTGGGCTTTGTGGGCTGTTTCCGGGCACACCCACCACCTGGAGGCCCACCTGCAGGTGCCCGCGGCCGTGCCTCGGCTTCGGGTGCTGCCCAGATTTGCAGGCTGCTTGGGCTCCCGACGCGTTTGGGCTGTAACTTTATCGCAGGCTCAGTGTGCTGGGGCCGTGTCCTTGTGCAGAGGCTTCGGGACGCGCTCCCCGGGGCGTGGGGAGAACCAGAAACTGCCCCTGCCGGCGCCCGGGAGCTTCATTCCCTCCCACACGGCGGCTCCGCTTCCCCAGGGCCCTCCTGACTCGCAGTCCTGCGGGCCACGCCGGAGAAGTGCCCGTGGCGGGGAAGGGCCACATCCAGAGGGCCAGGGGGAGCCACACGCTTTGCTTCTTGCATTCCTGCTGCTCGCCTCACCCTGTCGGAAGTCTGACCTCTGCCGTCTTCCGGGCGACGGTGGAGGCTTGCCCGGGGGTAGCAAGTGGCTGCCCCAGGCCGCCCTGCTGCCCGCCCGCCCACTCGCGTCTCCCCCCTGCCATGCCCAGCGTCGGCGGGTGGGTCCCCGAGGGCCAGCAGGGCACCCAGGCAGTTGGGGACGAGGGCCTCTGGGGCCTCCACTGCTCCCCCGGCTCCCGTGGGCTGTGCCCCACCCAGCCCTCTGGCCCGACCCGCATCAGACGCCACCCTGACCGTTTGGAGACCTAGAAGGACAGAACCCTGAGAAGGAAACCTCAGCGGCGCTGGGGGCAACTCCCTCCCTCCTCCAGCGGGGAGACTGGCCCTGAGAGAGGGGCACCCACCTGCTGTCGGGATCACGTGGGGTCCCGGCCGGACGGCGGGTGCTGCCTCTCACCTCCTTCCGTCCGGGTGCCTGCGGCATGCCCAGCCTCGGGCTTCGCCTCCGTTCAGACTGGAGGGCTGGGCGGGGGCCTGGGAATCTGTATTTTTACCAAGCACCCTGGCTGGTTTGGGAGGTAGAGGTCCCACTGACCAGACTTGGAAATGTTAGGCATTTGCCCCGGCAGCCGGCCAGCGGGGACTCTGCCCCCTGAGGCTCCCGCTGCAGGCAGAGGCCCTCCTCGGGCTCCGGGGAGGAGGGTGCCACCGGCCACCTGTCTCCCCACCGCGGGTGCGGGGTCCCGGGGTGCGGGGTAGGAACCCCTCCCCCGCAGCCGCCTCTCCTCTCTCGCACCCCGGGAAAGACCCCGGGAGAGCCCTGTCCGCTGGAAGAGGAAGCAGAGGCAGACAGAACGTGACCTCTCCGGCCCCGAGCCGTCCTCTCACACCTTCTGCAGAGTTGGAAGCATCGTATGTCTGTGCTGTGCGCTGGGCTTACACCGGAACCGGGGTGACGGAAGAACGGCATTTCGGACGCGACTGAAGCGTACGAGGCCCCCTTGGCGGGGGGCCCCTGCAGGAGGGGGCGCAGCTGGCCCTGCCCGGGAACCCGAGACTGTGGACGCTCTGGCCCGTCCGCTTCTGGGGCTGGAGGGGCTGGTTTTGCTCCCGAGGCCGCCTGGCTTCCCTACGTGGCCCCTGGGACACCTGCATCAGAATCAGGTGCCCTGGACAGTTTAAACCCGCAGTCGGCAAACCACGGCTCCTGAGCCACACGCGGCTCGGTGGCCCTTTCATTGTGGCTCTTCCACAAAAGACCACGGCCTGGGTGAGTCTGTGTTGAAGAAGTGGCGTTAGAAGAAGTTTAAGTTAAAAAAATTCAGCTCTCAAAAGAAATTTCAATCGTTGTGCTGTTGATATTTGGCTCCATGGACTAATGAGCTTGCCGACCACGGGTCTAAGCGATCTGGGAGGGACCCAGGAACCTGCGTTTTCCACAAGTTCCCTCCACACCGGTGGTTCTGACCTACTGTGCGGTCCAAGGGCCAAGGCCTCCAGCACCTCCCGTCTTTATCCACGTGGGTCTGCCTGCCTCCGGCTGCCCCTCGGCAACCTTGTGCCTCGATGTCCCCCCCTCCACAGCCACAGGGGCCCGGCCAGGGGTCCTCCATCTGGGTGCCGGGACCTGCCGCCTCAGCCTCCCCGGAACCTCAGACCTGCAGAACCCGAAACCGGAGCTGGGCCCAGCGGCGTGTCTAACGCGCTACCCAAGGCCATTGGATGGCGCTTCCATATGCAGCCAGCCACGGAACAAGACCCTCCTGGAAAGCTCCTTCCACTTAAAAACGCTCCCCAATCTTCTTTTCCATCTTCTCCTGCCCCCGCCCCCGCCCCCTGGACCCTGGTCTGTTCTCTTACCAGCTGCCGGGACCCGCCAGTTCCCTTTCATGCCCAGGGCCCGCTGGGTGTGTGGGGAGGTGACTGTGCCTTTCACAGCGGCCTCACCCACGGGGCGGTGTAATGGGGATGCTCCAGGGGAGACAGCAGAGCTGCAGCCGGCAGCACCCGCCCCTCCTCCCTCCCAGCGCCCCAGCTGGTGGCCATCTGCTTCCCCAAGGCCAGTCTCCGAAGAGCAGAGGGCCAGCTGGCCCCATGGCCCTGGGCCCCAAGTGCTCTCTGAGGGACAGGGCTTCTGCTGGCCCCCTGGTGTCCATCGGCCTGGAGGAAGGAGGGGGTCAGCACAGCAACTGCCTCTCCTCTGAGCTCCGGGTGCTTACAGAAAGCGGGGGAAGAGGGAGGGCAGGCAAGAGCACCGGACCCGGCCCGAGGCTCGCCCCCTGAGGGACCTGCCTTGTGCATGTCGCTGCCCTGGTGCCGGCCCTGCTCTGCTCACAGATTTGTGGTTGTTCTGCACCATCCGTGGGCCCGGACACGCTTTGTACACGCAAGGCACCCAACAAACTTGGCTGTACCATCGGCGACCGTGTTCCCTCCGCGATGCCTGTCAGGGCAGACCTGGGCTAAGGGACCAAGTCGTCCTGGTTCGTGCGCACCTTTCCTGGCACCGCTGCGCCCTGCCCTCCTGGCACCTACATTCTGGGGGCGGCAGGCGGCTCCGTGGGGAGCCTTACCTGGTATCAGGAGGATCCTCTCCCTCAGCCCCGCCCCAGACCCAGCCAGGCTCCGGGGCATCCCAGCGGGGACCTGCTGTGGCCTCGGCTCGCTGCTGGGAACCCCACACGTCGACAACCCCTCTTCGGACTCGGGATGTCTTTGCACCGTTTCACCCTGGCCTGGCCCCAACCCTCCTGCAGAGCCGCTCTTGCCCATCTCTCCTTGGTGCTGGCCCTTGTGAGGCCACGGTGTGTGTGTGTGTGTGTGTGTGTGTGTGTGTGTGTGTGTGTCACATGGACACTGTAGCTGAGACGGGGTCCTGTGGGAGCATTTCCTGAGTTGCCTGACTCGTGACCTCCACCGGGGGCAGGGGCCATGGCGTGCTGCCATCTGCCCCCTCGGGGCCTCAGGAGGAACCCCACCGGGCTGACCCAGTGGATGAGTGAGAACACCTGCAGTAATTCTGCCGGTGATTGGGCGGGGCAGCGACCATACCCAGTTCCCTTCTGGGAGGTAGAACCTGCCCTAAGAGAGGGGCGGGAAGGGCAGGTGGAGGGTGTGCCCCGGAAGCTGCCTGCGGGCTCCCCGATGGGCCACCTCCTTCTCAGGCCGGACAGCCACAGGCCTGGGGGACACCTCCCCTGCAGGCCGCCGGAAGGAAGAGCTTGCTGAAACCGGTTTGGCTCAGTGGATAGAGTGTTGGCCTGTGGACTGAAGGGTCCCAGGTTCCATTCTGGTCAAGGGCATGTACCTTGGTTTCAGGCACATCCCCAGGAGGAGGTGTGCAGGAGGCAGCTGATCGATGTTTCTCTCTCATCTCTCAGTCTGGCAGGCGCGCTCTCTCCCTGAGCGGACCCCACCCTCTGGCCTCCAGGTGGGGCCATGTGGCCATTCACACCTGCCCTGGCCCTTGTGTGGCTTGGCCACTGGATCTCTGTACAACAAGTGGGCAGTTGGCATTCCGTCTCCGGCGTCGTCAAACCTGGCAGAGCTCCGGAAGTCCTGTCTTTCGTTTGTTCCGCATAATTATCATGCACTTGCCCGGACCTGAATCCTTCCTAAGTATCAGGGGTGCCGCCGGGGGTAAAATACAGTTTTCCCTGAAGTCAGTCTCCTCTCCCCGCTGGTGCTCAAAGTTAAGGATATTTTTTTAAATGTATTTCTTTATTGATTTGAGAGAGGAAGGGAAAAAGAAAAAGAGACATCAATGATGAGAATCATGGATTGGCTGCCTCCTGCATGCTCCCTACTGGGGATAGAGTCCACAACCCAGGCGTGTACCCTTGGCCGGAATCGAACCGGGGACCCTTCAGTCCACAGGCTGACGCTCTATCCACTGAGCCAAGCCAGCCGGGGCTCAAAGTCAAGGGTATATTATTGGGGAATTAGACCCCAAAGGCTCTTTTTTTGTGTTCCCATTGTCTTTGAAATTTTCCTTCAGAGCCTTTCAGCATTGGCTCCGAGGGGTCCCCGGGGCTGAGGAGCCCAGACACTAGCTCTGGGGCACTGGTGTTCTTCAGAGCTTTCCGGTCCTAACCCGGAGCCCGAGGTCCTCGGGGCTGCTGGTGGCACCATGTCCTCTGCAGCCTCGGGCTAAAGGAACTTGGAATGCACTGCCTCCAGGTGTGTGTGTTCATGTTGCTGTTGTGTCCCCAGCCGGAGCCAGGATGCTAGCTCACCGAGGATTGCAGCTGATTAAAATCCTAGCTACCTGGGGCCCCGCGGTGGGAGGGAGATTGGATCGGGTCTTAGGCAGCTGCGGTTTGTTTGCAATGGCCAGCAGCTGCTCGCTCTTCCTGCTCTCTCTCTCTCTCTCTCTCTCTCTCTCTCTCTCTCTCTTTCTCTCTCTCCTGGGCGAGGCCCCAGGGGCTTCCCCAAAGGCCATGCACCCTGGATGACCTCAGCCAAGGTGACAGCCTCTGTCTGCATTCCATCCGGGTGACCACTGTCCCCGAGGCCAGCCTGGCCTTCCTGCTTCCGGGGCAGACCTGCGGGTCCCTTTCAGAGACTGGCCCGTCACCGGGCAGACGCACAGGTGTTCTGATCCCCTGTGTAGGGAGAGGGAGGCGTTTCACCGTCCACCACCTGATCTCAAACAGGTTCGACGTCCCTCGCGCGCGCTCAGGTGACGGTTATGCAAGGGAACCTGACCCAAGGGTGCCTGCATTAAACAACCCAAGTAAATCCTACACGTTCACCACCCCCTTTTACGGGCACCGGGAGGTGAGGAAAAACTTGCCCGGAGCTATAAAGCCAGGAAGTACAAGCGGCAAGATTCAACCTGAGTTCAGCCTGAGCTCATAGGCGTCACCATTTCCTGTCCGTGCTGCAGTCAACCCTGCCTGCAGCATCACACGCTCCTGTCCCCACCTGTGCATGGCAGAGCCTAAAGCAGGGGTGGGCAAACTTTTTGACTCGAGGGCCACAATGGGTTCTTAAACTGGACCGGAGGGCCAGAACAGAAGCAACCTGACCGTGCTGGCACTCTCCTCTTGGGCTGCTGGTGAAGGAGCGGAGGGGAGAGCAAGAGAACCCTCCGCTCTTTCGGCTCCGCGGGCCGGATAGAACAGCCGAACGGGCCGTAGTTTGCCCACGGCTGGTCTAAAGGGAGGGGTGACCAAGAGACTCTGTCCCTCGAAGGTGTCAGGCACAACCCCTCTGTCCAGGCCTAGCTCTAGTGGGGAGCTCCTGTGGCTGCCCCCCTGGGCCGGGCCGGGCCTTGTGAAATGGGAGGGTTTTGAGGCAGCTCTGCCCGCTGGAGGCCCAGGTGTGGATGGATGAGTGATGTGGTGTTCCAGGTAGCTATAGGTTTGCTGCTGCTCTCGGCCTTAGCTTGTGACAGATAACAGAGGCCGTAGGAGGGCTCGGGGACTCTCCCGTTGACCCTGTGAGGTAGGAAGGCATGATCTCCCTCATTCAGGGTGGCATCTGAGATTCAGAGATGTCTGTGCTTAGTGCTCAATACCTCGATTTAGTGGAAAAGCTAACTGTGTATAGTTTGCACTTCTCAATTTCCCACCACCTGCCCAGGCAGTCCTGTAATTGCAGGACTATTTGAGTTGCAAATGTTATAAACACGACTGGACCTGATGGTTAAAGAGGGAAATTGATGCCCTGTAACTGAAATGACCAGAGGTAGGACTAGCTTCAGGGATAGCTGCATGCAGGGCTTAAATGATGTCATTTTCCGGCTCTCCTTTCCTCTGCCAGGGTTTTACCCTTTCTGGTGACAAAAAGGTCCTCACAACCTCAGCCTTTCCCAGGGAAGGGCACATGACCTGGGCCTGGTCAATCAATGCATTCTATGTGTCTGGACCAAGGGATTGGTTCAGAGCTGTCACATGATTAAAAGTAAGCCAATGAGAGTCAGCCCCGGGATTTCTGCTGAATACACTGGGAATGAGGTTGTAAAAGGGAGACTGGATCATGCCCTTAGGTGGCCGGGCATGGCTCAGTGGTTGAGTGTCAACCTATGAACCAGGAGGTCAGTTTGATTTCCAGTCAGGGTATATGCCCGGGTTGTGGGCTCTATCCCCAGTGGGGAGCGTGCAGGAGGCAGCCGATCAATAATTCTCTCTCATCATTGATGTTTCTGTCTCTCTCCTTCTCCCTTCCTCTCTGAAATCAATGAAAAAATAGTAATAACCTAACACACAGGCCCCCGAAGTCAGAGGGAGCTTGAGGTGGCCTTAGAGAAGTTCCAGGGCTTGATCGCCTTTGCCCAGGTTGGCCGTCCCCCTGGAGGTCCCTGCCTCCCTCTGCAGCATCCCCAGCCAGGGGACAGCAGGCAACCTCGAGAAGTTCAACACCCGCCACGTAGGGCCCAGACAGGAACAGTGGGAGGCTGGGGCCATGCCCTCTCCTTCCCGCTCCCTTTTAGCTGCGCTCAGGGATACTCCGTAGCTTGACTCCTTTGCCAGTGGCCCCATACCACTTATAGCCTTTCATTCTCTTCAGTGCCTGGGAGACAAGAGAATCTGATTGGTTCCTGCCCAACCAATGGTTTGTAGAGCCTGGGTCAGGTGACCGCCCTGGTCCAATCAGCTGCGTCTGTAAGAGTGAGCGGGATACCTGGTGGATGCAGCTGCTTCCTTCAGGGGCCTGAGGGGAAGTACCGTATTTGCCGGCGTATAAGACGATTTTTTTGGCCCTGAAAAATACGTATTTGCCAGCGTATAAGAGACTGGGCATATAAGATGACCCCCTAACATTTCCACTAAAAAATACAGAGTTTGTTATATACTCGCCGTATAAGACTACCCCCGACTTGGAGGCATATTTTTCAGGGCCAAAAAGTCGTCTTATACGCCGGCAAATACGGTAGTTACCCAGGGAAGACTAATGGACGCCTCACGTCCAGGACAGGTGTGCCTCCTGAGCTTGAATGCCTCCCAGGATTGGAACTCACTTCCCCTCCAGGCAGCCCCGGCGCGTTTGGATTCATTTTAAGCCCCCACTCACCTTCCTATTGAGCCAGACATGGATCTCCTTGGAGCGTCCACCCTCCGGCCTGCGTCCTACCACTGGAGGGTCTTGCACACCAAACCTCCCCCCTCCACATAAGGCTCTGACGTGAGAGGCACGGCGGTTTTCCTGCACCAGCTCTGTTTCCCCGGGTGTCTTTCCTCCCGGCAGGACGGAGCAGGCTGTGCTGGGAGGCATGGAGGACGGGGCGCCTTCCTTTGATCCGCCCGGCTGACCAGCCTCAGATTTCTCGTCCCCCGCCAGGAGCCAGCGTCTTCCCTCGCACACGCAGGGAGAGAATGTTCCCAGACTGAGAGCTGTGTGTTCCAGGCTCTCCCGGCGTTTATTTCCGAGGACCCAGCAGGAGCCTACAGGCCTCAGGGGGCCTCCTGGGAGCAGGCGGGGAGAGAGGGAGCGAGAAACTCCGAGGAATGCTTTTAGGGCAGGAGGGGGGCAGGCGGGGCAGCCTGGGCCAGGACTGGGCTCTGGAATGAGGACTCCACTCCCCGAGTTTGCAGCCCACCCTGCACCCCCCACCCCTGTGCTGACCGGCAACAGCTCTTAGGCCGAAAGGAACCCAGAGATGTTATGTGACAAGTTCACATGGAATTTTTTTCTTTTTCTGTCCATAAGCAGCATCCACAGCCACACAAGCAGCCCTCACCACTTGGCAGGCAGGTCCCGTGAACATTTGTGCGTGCGGCCAAGAGATTGCAAAAGGGAGGCGGCGTCGGAGAGAGAATAATATGCCCAGTGCTGACCCGCTGAAACGGAGCTCGAGTTTCTCCGCCTGGAAATGTTTAACTTGAGTCAGCTGCCTGCCTCCCAGGGCCGCCAGCCCCGGCTGTGGTTGGTTGGTTGGTTGGTTGGTTGCTCCCCGACCTCCCCCAGGTTCGCTTTGTGCAGGTGTGCACGCAGCGGGGACGGCAGTCTGCAAAGAGATGTGCGGCTCTCGCCAGAGAGAGGAGAAGCAGGAGCAGGTTCCCGGGCGGCAATCGGGGTGACCCCGGCTTAGTCTCCGTGATCCCCGCGAGGGTCTTAACCTGGACCCGAGCCGGCTCTGCCCGTGGGCTTTGCCGAGTCGGTGCTGTCTGCCCACCTGCTGTCCCCCGTCCTGGGTTTCGGCCGCGGTGTGCAGGGCCTCCAGGGCGATGAACAGCCAGAGCTTGCGTTCGGGGTTTTCCGGGTGGCTCCATGTTGATGCCGATGCCGTCGGGTTCCTGGAGTGTCTGCAGCCATGTGCCGTCTCCCGTGGGAGAGGGAGGGGCCTGGTGGGCCTGGCTGGGAGCAGCCTGCGGGCCCTGAGGGACATGGCAGCGAGCCCCCGGGACCCAGTCCAGTTGCAGTGCCAGCACCCGGTCAGGGCCCGCCTTCCCCCGGCTTGCCCTCCGCCGCTGTGCCTGACCCCGGGGGCGGTTTGGAAGCATCCCGCCAGCCGCGGGGAGCGCGTGTTCCGTTTCACATCACCCACCCGCCAGTCCCGGGTGCCCCCATCTCTCATGTCTGCCCTCCATCCCCCTCAAGCAGCCACGAGCGCCCATAGTATGTCGGGGGTCCCCGCCTAAGGCCCAATGTTGCAGGTTTGAAGACTGTGGACTGGCAAGAGGGAGGAGGAAAGATCTAGAAGCTCGGCTCAGGAGCTAGAGCGGGAAGAGACTTAGGAGGAAGCCATAGGCGGACCAACATAGACCAACAAAGAGCCCTGACCTGCTCCAAAGGGTGCCCATCTGACGCCCACTTCGTCCCCTCATTCAAGCCGGACACTCGGACACTGTGGCCACTGAACCGTGACCCTGCCATTCTTTCCTCGGTGCCAGGTCCTCCTGGCTGTGTGTGGGGGCGGGCACGGTAGGAGAGAGGCTTGAAGGAAAGCTTGCTGGGTCTTGAAGCACGTGGTGGGTCAGGAGAGTGTGGACCGGGCGGGGGGCTTTGGCCTGATCGAGGGCACCCTTAGCTCGGAGCCTGTGCCCAGGGCCGCATTCAGTTCGACAGGCACCTCGGGGGCTCAGCTCCCGGGTCAGGGCTGCGCGTGGTGCCAGGGCACGCGTGATGCCGGGCTCCTGCCAGGAGGTGATCCAGAAAAGCCGGGAAGGATGCAAGGAAGACAGCCCGGGGGGGGGGGGTGGGGGGAGAGGGTGCAGGGAGGTCACCATCGCTGACAACTCGGCATCGCCTCTGTCCCCCTGCTTGTGCTTAAGACCCGGATGCTGGGGCCTGGGCTCGAGGCCCGTGCACGGGTGCAGGCTGTGCATGCATGTGGGAGTGCGCGTGTGGGTGTGTGGGAGGGGGAGGCAGGAGAGCTTGGGGTTTTTCAGTTTACATTTTTCGAATAGTTTTCTCCTCTGCTCTCCCAAGAGGCAGCCTGTGGAGTGGAATGAGCATTGACCTTTGCAAAATGTGTGTGTGTTGGGGGCGGGGAGGAGGGAAAGGGGGAGCAGACAGACAGGGGAAGCGTTTGGTGGCACGTCGGCAGCAGCTCAAAGCAGGAATCCGAGTTACTCCTCTTCCGTTCTCACTGTCACCTGGAGACAGCGAGGAGCTTCTTGTGCTGGGCACCGCCCTCTCAGCCCAGAATGTTCTCCCCGGGGCTCCGGTCAGGAGTTCCAGGGGCCCATGGACAGGCCTGCCAGGCGGGGGCTGGTCTCAGAGAAGCACAGGCAGCGGCTCCCGGGGAGGAGAGGGAGGGAGAGGAGCCGGCATATGGGTGGTGCTTGGCGTGTGCCAAGCACCGTTCTCTGTGCGTGGTCGCCGGATGTGCATGGGCCCTCCTGAAACCCTCACACAGCCCTGTGCCAGTGGCGCTGCCATTGCCCCATTTTACGGACGAGGGGACGGAGGCCCAGAGAGGTTGGCACGTGGCTGGCGCTGCACCCCAGCCCGCCTCGCCCCTGCGGCGTGTGCAGCCACGTAGACCACCCTCCAGCAAGCATTCATACGCAGCTCTGGGGTCAGGGCTACAGTTTCCCGCAGGGGGGGGGGGATAGCTCAGTCCACAGACTTGGCAGGACCTCGGGGACTCGAGTTTGCCTTCCTCATCCCACTGCTCCTCCCCCCACAATTACCCCACCTTTTCCTGTGTCTTGATGGTCCGATTGGCTCTTGGACGGACCACACTGCTGAGACTCGCCGAGTGAAGGGCGGGTGTTTCTCTAACCAGTCTGTTCCTTTCTCGTCCCCAATGATGGTGGCCCGACGGGAGGAGGCACAGGGCCGAGGGGTTCCCTCTGGTCTCCTCCGTGGAAGTCGCAGCGTCTGTGGCTACACAGGCCTCTCGAGAGGGGCCGGACCCCTTGGAAGTGTGGGGACCCTGGCTCTTTGAGGAGACCCGGGGCTAGGAGGACCGGAATGGACGGGACAGCCCAGAGAGGCCAGGTTGGGATGGCAGACATAACGGCATTTGGAAGGAAAAGTTCAAGGCGGTGAGCTTAGCGGCGTCAGCCCCAAGAGTGGCCAGTCGCGCTTCCTTTGAGTTATGCCGCCGGCGTTTGGGGTTGGGGGGCCTGTGGCACAGTGCAGAGCAGCGTCCTGCGAGGAAACATTGCAGGGGCGCCAGGCAGCCTGGCCACTGTGGCCCAGGACCCCCTAGGTGAGAGCTCTGGGCTCCCCTCAGTTTTGGGGGTGGCTGGGGACTGCCCGGGACGCGTGCCCGGCACCCAGAACAGCCCCTCGTGTGGCGTGCGGAGTGGGGTCCAGGCCCCCGGCTGCAGGCTGTCGAGTCCCGTGGGCTGGAGACCGGGTAGGGGCCCTGGGACCCAGCCCCTGTGGCCGGGGCTGCTGGTTCTCAGCCCAAGGTAATTTTTCAATTAGCTCGATTGGCTGGAGACGCGGGCATCCTGGGAGTGTGGGAAAATGTCCCGGGCGGAAGGGCCCTCCCCGCTGCCCCCGCTGACTCGGGGCTTGGCCTCCAGAGGAAGGCTCCGATTTCATATGGGGACACCAGGATGTGATCCCAGTGCCCCTCTGAGGAATCCCAGATGGCGCCTTCTGGAGGCCCCCCGCGGGCTCCGCGCTGGCGGCCCGCCCTCCCTCTCTCCCTCCCTCCCTCGCCTCCTTTCCCCCTCTCAGTCCAGACCCGCTTCGGCTCCGGCGGCGAGAACCTCAAACAGCGCCCTCGTTACTGACTTTATTACCAAACAATTCAGAGAGGCAGCCCTGCCAGTTTTCATAAGTGAAACATTTAAAGCATGCAAAGCATATTTTCTTCCCTCCTGGAGCAGCAGCTCGTGGGGCTGGAGGGCCATCGGGCGTGGGCTGTGGGGAGCCCTGAGCGGCCTGCAGCCTTCACGGCCTCGGGCGCCTCCCGGCAAGTGACCCCCGAGGACCGGGTGGCTGGAGCCCACGGCGCCCTCTTCCTTTCCCGCCCCCTCCCTGCGGCCAGGCATCCTCCCGGATGGCATCGGGGCCGCTGCCAACGTGTGCCGAGGGTCTGCGTGGTGCCAGGCCTCTCTATCTGTCTGTCACTGTCCTTCACGGGCCGTGGAGCTCTCTGGGAGGTGGGTGCTGTCACCTTCTTTCCCCGGAAGAGGGAGAGAGAGGCGACCCACGCAGGTCAGACAGCTGAAGGGCGGAGCCGGGATCTGGCCCCTCAGCCCCTTCTAGAGCTGCTGGTCATTATCGTTTTTCCAGGTGAGGAGGGAGTCGAGGGACCTAGGCCAGTTGGTCGGCAAAGTCATTAGTCCACAGAGCCACGTATCAGCAGTACGGCGATTGAAATTTCTTTGGAGAGCCCAATTCTTTAAACTTAAACCTCTTCTAACGCCACTTCTTCAACATAGGCTCGCCCAGGCCGAGGGGCCAAAGAGCCGCACGTGGCTCAGGAGCCGCAGTTTGCCGACCATGGAGCCGGAGGTCAGGCCACGCAGGGATCACTGGCTCCTGGTTCCTTCGGGAGCCACGTCTGAGATGGAGTCCAGGTCTGCCTGCCATCCGCCCGTCGGGGCCACTGTCCGGCCGTCGGCCGTGGTTTAAGTGGTTTGGGCAGCTTGGATCTGTCTGTGATGTGGATCTGAGGATGTGGGGATTTCAGACCCCGCTGCCCTTGCGTGACGGAGGCATCGAAGGGCTCCGAGAGTCGGGCTCCGCGAGCACCCACGTCTCTCCTCTGCAGACTCGTTGACGTCTGCGGGGGCCGTCAGTGTGCCGGACACGTGGCCGTGCGTTTAGCCCCCGCGTCAGTGGGTGAGATGGGCCGAGCAGGATGTCCTAGCCAAAGCGTGTTTCCCGTCTGGCTGCCGGCCCTGGGGAACCCGTGGCCTCGTGGTCAGAGCCGTGGATCCCAGACGCCTTCCTCTGGGTGTCGGTTTGGATGTCTATAAAACGGGGGAGGATGTCTTTCTTGTCCCCGTCTTCCTAAGCAGGTGGCTCTCCCACCGGGAGCGGGGCCCAGGAGAACCGAGCTCTGGATCAGCGGGCCGGCTGCTCCCACCCTGCGTGCTGGGGTGGGCGGGGAGGGAGGGGTGGGCGGAGAAGGAAACAGATGGGGCGTCTGCCGCTGACTCAGGCTCGGGCCGGGCTTTCCCTCGGTGTCAAGGGCTCGGTCAGGTCGGTTCCACCCAGTTTGATGAGCTCTGTGCTCGCTGCGCGGGCGGCCTGTGTCACGCGTTGGAGGGTGTGACCAGCGCCGGGCCTTCTCCTCTCTGTTTCCTCTTCGTGTCTTGGTAACTTTCCCCCCTGAGGGGTGAACAAGGAGGGAGGAGGGGTGAGGGTGAGAGCCATGCATGGCAAGGGTGGCAAGGGGGACAGGTTGCTGTCCCTCTCCTGGATACTGCCCGCGGGAGCCAGGCCGCGGGGAGGGCAGAAGCCCATGGCAAGAGGCAAGGTTGTGGTGGGGGAGGGAGGAGAGGGTGCTACCATTTTTACCTAAATGCCAGCTCTCTCTCCCGGCATGTAGCTCGGGAAATATGCACAGCCAGCGAGGCGTTGAGGGCAGGGAGCCTCATCCAGCTGTAAAGACCGTGAGCTCTGGGATCAGGCGGACTGCAGAGTTGGGATCCGGCTGTGCCACCGGAACCAGCCCTGTGACCTTGAACGAGCCGGCCCAGCTGCCGTGGCCTCCGTCTCTGACGTGCGAGCTGGAGAGGCTAGCGCTGCTCCCTCGGGTCTGGCGAGCGATTCCGGTGGGCCAGGGCTCAGTGCCAGGCCCGTGGTCAGCCCCTGGCTGGACCTGGAACCTCCGGCGAAGGATAGGTGGTGGCCCAGTGGCCGTGCATTTGGTGCTGCCAGACCCCTTTAGGGGAGAGAAGAAGACAAAGGCCGATTTGGGCGGGAAAAATCTGTGAGGCAGAACTCGAAAGCTCGAAACTTTCCCCACTTCCAAGCCTGGGGACTGGCCACTTCGGTCGGAGAGAAGCTAGAATGAAGTCCACGCGGGGATAGGGCTTTCTGGGCTGGGGAAGCAAATCCCAGAGTCTGCTCTGCCGTGCAGTTCCTGTAGGAGTGCGGTAGCTTGGAACGTTTAACACACGGCAGGTGGCCTTTGTGTTTGGGGGTGCTGGGGGCCCGGAAAATGATCCCCGACAGATGCCCTTCATCAGGATTCTTTTTTAGTTGCAAGGGGTAGACACTGCAACTCAGTCGGGCTTAAGAATGTCTCGGCTTGTGTCCAGAGGTAGATCCTGCTTCAGGTGTGGTGTGATCCAGGCACAGAGATCATCTGAATCTCATCTTCGTCTCACTGGTGCTCCCTCCCCTCTCAGTGGCAAGGTGGCCGCCAGCAGCTCCCGGTTCAGAAACTGGTGCCAATTGGACTGACTTGGGTCGTGCCCCCCTCCTGAACCAATCACAGTGGCCAGGGCAACTCAGTGCTCAGATTGGCCAGACAGGATCACATTTCCAGCCCTAAACCGGGGGCCCTGAGACTGGATGGCACCCCAATGGGGAAGAGGGGGTGCTATGTCAAAAAGACAGGAGGCTTGGAGGTGAGCTGGACAGAAACATCTGCTGCCTCCTCCAGGGGGTGATAAAGAGGAACTTTAAAAAGGTCAGATGAGCCGGCTGGTGTGGCTCAGTGGTTGAGCATCAATCTATGAACCAGGAGGTCACAGTTCGATTCCTAGTCAGTGCACATGCCCAGGTTGCAGACTCAATCCCTGGTGTGGGGCGTGCAGGAGGCAGCCGATCAATGATTCTCTTTCAACATGGATGTTTTTATTTCTCCCTCTCGTTTCCTCTCTCAAATCAATACAAATATATTTAAAAATAAGACAAAGGTGGGACGAGCCAGCAGCCCAGAGGAACAGTGGCTTTGAGGTGGCCCAGGAGCTGTTTTCTTGCTCCCCGGGCAGGGACAGGCCGGAGGGGGCACCTGGGCCGGCCCCGAGGGGGCACCCGCGCAGAAGGAAGTGATGCCAGGGCACGCCGCCCCCCGGCCCAGGGTGGCTGACAGAGGCTGCCCGAGGCTGCCCTCCCAGGCTGAGGTTCCCAGATTTCTCTGTCCGCAGGCACACCATCGCACCCCAGACCACTCTGGCCGCCCCTGTGACGGCTCCTGTCACTCACAGAGCTTCGAGGGCCCGCCGGGGCCGGAACCCGGGGCCACATGGCTGCTCCGAATCCCAGCTCTCCCGGCCCCGACAGATGTGTGCTTACCCGGGACAGCCACCCGGGCCTGCATCCACCACCACACGCAGCCCGGCCTGCACGGAGACCCCCCATGTGCCCCTCGTGGCTGCAGCCCGTGGGCCTGTCTCTGTCCTCGTGGGCCTGTGTCTGTCCTCATCTGTCCTCCACTCACAGCGGGGGCTGGGGCGGGGAATGGGACCGAGGTGCTGGCTCAGCCTCTGCTGTCATTTCATCCCCGCTCCGGGGGATCCAACCCCCATCTAGAACCTTCCGTAGCGCTCCCACTTAGTTGCTTATGTGGGGACTGGTCTTGGCTCCATTTTCAGCTACACTCGGGGGTCACTTGTCCAAGGTTCAGATAGCTGGGATGGGGGGCAGGGAGCCAGGAGCGAGTCCAGGCTGGCTGGCCCCAGGCTGCCGGTCTCCCTCTGCCGCTCTGGGCACCAACCCAACCGCTCTGGCATGTGTGCCAAGAGCCCGGCCCTGGGCGGAGCCCCGGGTGTCTGGTGTGAGTGGGGGGCGTGCCTGCTTCGTCGCCCCCATCCCCCACCCCAGCCCCTGTGAGCGATGCAGTGCCGGGGATGAGACTGTGGGTGCTGGAGCAAGACCGCCTGGGTCAGACCCTGGCTCCGCCCTTGACACCGCGTGACCTTGGTCACGTCACCTAACTCCTGTGCCTCACCTTCCCTGTCTGTAAAGTGGGGTGATGATGCTACCGGTAGGACCTGCTTCGTGGGGTTATTGTGAGGTTCAAGCTGGTGAAGGCACGTAAACTATCTACAGCAGAGTCAGGCGCACGGAGTGTGTGGTTAGCAAAGGGGCAGTAGTTGTTGTGATTACAGGATTACGTAGTAATTACAAGATTGCCAGATGCCCAGCACACACCATTTGTGCCCGGGGGCGTGGGGGCGGTCCTCCGCCCGGCCTGCACCCTCTCAGCCCGGACCCCTCGGAGACGTCCGTCTTCCAGCTCAGGCCCGCTCACAGCAACCGGTCACTGTCGCCTGGAAAAGGCCCGTCACACACAGGCCTCCTCCCCAGCCAGGAGCAGGCGCCTTCCTGATGCACCGGGTTGATTCCTCCCCTCCCGCTCCCCAGATTCCCTAGCTGAGCTGGCACAAGACAGACCCACCCGCAGGGGCTGCTGGCCCTTCGCAGCCGCTGCACTGGGACTGGAATCAGCAGGGTCATCAAAGGCTCTCTGCCAGCCGCCCTGCCCGGCGGCACTGCTCCACGCCCGGGTGCTGCTCCAGGCCCCGGTGCTGTTCCAGGCCCGGGTGCTGCTCTAGGCCCTGGTGCTACTCCAGGCCCGGGTGCTGCTCCACGCCCGGGTGCTGCTCCACGCCCGGGTGCTGCTCCAGGCCTCGGCGCAGGCACAGGGCTGAGTCATGCTCTCCCTCCCAGGCCTGCTTTTGCCTGTGCAGATTGCCTCCTTGTTACCAAGTGGCTGCTGCAGCTCCAGCCCGAGTCTAATTTTTAGGCAGGAAGGTGTCTGTCTGTCTGGACCCTCTTGCTGCACCGGGGGGAAATGCATCATTGATCACATTCATCTAGAGCAGAGGTCGGCAAACCGCGGCTCGCGAGCCACAGGCAGCTCTTGGCCCCTTGAGTTTTTAGCAGAGGCCGGCTTAGGAGGACCCTGATTGAGTTAATAACAATATACCTTCCTATGCAGTTTAAGTTTAAAAAAATGTGGCTCTCAAAAGAAATGCCAGTCGTTGTACTGTTGATGTTTGGCTCTGTTGACTGATGAGTTTGCCGACCAGTGACCTAGACTCATAAAGAGCAGCGGGCCCCTCTAAGGGGCTGGTCACGTGGAGGCCGGGAGAGGGGCAGGGACTTGCTTGCCCTGGTCACACCGCGAGGTGGCCAGCCCTTCCCGGCAGAAACCCATGTCTCCCACTCCGGCCCCTTTGCTGCTTCTGAGGGATGTCAGCGCTCCCTCCTTGCAGGGGCAAGGGTGGGTGTGAGGGGCACCAGCAGCGCCCCCTATGCCGGGCACGTGTCAGTGCACTGCCATCTCGTTCATCCCCGTCAGCCTCGTTTCACAGGGGAGGCAACGCGGGCCCGGAAGGCGAAGGCTTGTCCCCGGCCCGGAGCCCACGAGCGCACGGGCGGGGGTCCTCTGAGGCTCCGTGATTGCCGTCCCAGAGCGTCCCCCCCACCCCCCCCCACCCCTGTCTCTGCCCCGGGAGGTCCAGGCGTGTGCGCTGTGGCTCACACACCCAGCGGGGCAGGTGCGGTGCAGGAATGAGCTGCCACAAACCTCTCTCCCTCCGTGGAGCTGTTTTTCCGGCCTTGCCTCCTGAGAGGTGGCTCCTGCAGGGGGCGCTCCACTTGAGGGCGGGGTCTCTGCCAGGTGCACCTATTGGGAGGTGAGCACAGGAGGAGCCCCCCTTTGCCCGATAGCCCAGGAGAAGGGCACGGGGCCCATCTTGCTCTCCCCTCTCTCCTGCACCTTCACCCTGACTCTCTGGGGTGCCGGGCCACCCTTCCTGTGACCGCCCAGTTCTTGTGGGCCCCGAATCCCGTGGGGTGCATGTAGGGTTACTGGATAAAACAGCACAGCCCGGCTAAAGTTGAATTTCAGACAGACAACAGATACATTTTCAGTGCGGCTGTGCCCGTGTGTGTTTAGGACACCCTTATCCTAAAAAATGACTTGTGTAGCTGAAATCACAGTTGAATCGTGCATCTGGGTTCTTCTGTTGGTTAGCTTTGCTTGGCTTGGCTTGCTAATCTGGCAAGGCTAACCGGTGGCACCATCCCCATGAGCTGTACATGGCAGCCGAGATCCGGAGAAGCGGAAGGGGTGGGGGCGCGGGCAGGGTCGCAGGGTCACGCTAAGGTCCTAGCCAGGCCTGGATCGGTCTCGGTCTCCAGGTCTCTTGGACGCCTCTGCTGTCTGGGGAAACACAGGTGAGAGCTCACTGGCTTCCCCCGGGCAGTTGGAGGAAGCCCGGAAGCCACACTTCTAAAGAAAATGTCAAAACAAACCTGTCTTTCGCCTGCCCTCACCCCTCACCGTGACAGAGACGTTTGGCAGCTGTTGGGTCAGAACCGGCCCGGCGGCATGGGCAGCTGGGGAGGCGTAATGAGGGAGAGCGTCTTCGTCCCGTGGTCGGCAAACTGCGGCTCTGTTGACTCATGAGTTTGCCCACCACTGCCTTAAGGAAAAACACTTAAAAAACATGTTAATAACGTACTAATGTCTTTAACCTGAAGTCAAACCGTCTGGGTAAGGGTAACGCCTTACAGCAGTGGTCGGCAAACTCATTCATCAACAGAGAGGCAAACCGAGGCTCGTGAGCCGCAGTTTGCCTACCACTGTCTTAGTCCATCCAGGCTGCTACCTAAGACACCAGAGGCTGGGTGCTTATCTACAACAGCCACGTGTGGCTTACTTAACGCGCTGGAGGGCGGAAGTTCAGGTTCAGGGCACTGGCAGATTCCGTGTCTGGTTTACAGACCGCTGTAAGCCAGCTTAATTGTGCACCTGGGTTGTGTATTTTTGTTGTTTCGTTTGTTTGGTTGGTCGGTTTGGTTTTGTTTGTTTGCTGTGTCCTCGCATGGTGAAAGGGACGAGGGAGCTCTCTGGAGTCTCTTAGAAGGGCGCTGATTCTATTCCTGAGAGCTCCAACCTCATGACTTCACCCCCGGCCCCACCTGCAAATGCGCATGGAGGGTCAGCTTTCAGCCTGTACATTGTGAGGAGACGCATTCGGTCTGTGACTGAACGGTAATGCAAGTTCCCCATTCATAGACACTGCTGGAGATGATGAGCCAGGGCTGGCGTACAGAGGAGTGGTGAGGGTTGAGACCTTTTATAATCTGACACCCCCCCCCCCCCCCCATTCTGTACCTCTCCAAGCTTCCTCCTGTTCTTTCTCGCTTTGTGCCCTTCATTGTCACGCAGGGACCTCTGGCTCTCCAGCCCCTTTGCCTTGGTCCCTGCTGTTTCGCTGCTCACCACCCTCCCCGACCCATCTTCTGGGTCCCGTCTCCCAGGTCCCGTCTCCCGGGTCCCGTCTCAGACGTCCGTGCCCGGAGCAGGTTCAGCCCCTCCTTTGTATTCTGCTCACTCCGTGGACTCACTCTGCTCGGCGGAGGCTGCGGCCCAGGGTGTTCGCCGCGCCTTTCTGGACACCCGTGCCAGGCCCGCAGTGTCGGTGACCCGGGAATGCTTGCTGGATCAGGGCAGGGGAGGGGTCCCCGAGCAAGCCTCTTACTTTGCAGTTTTGCCGAGAGACTTGGACAGGCCCCAGTCCGCACTCGAGTCGATGCCAGGGCGGCAGCCAGACCTTCCCTTGCAGACGGCCGGCCTTGTGCAGTGCCAGCCGGGGGCAGGCCTGTCTGGGCCGCTCACCCGGAGTCCCCCGTGGCTAGAGCAGCACCTGGCGTGTGGCAGTGCCCATAGACTCTTGGGAGGGTGGGGGGTGAGCGGTCATGTGTTGGTCGGCACACACTGTGGGGCTCGTGGGACCCCGTGGTGAAGGGTATGGCCAGGCCCGCTCTGGGGAGCTGCACCCACCGGGCACGCGGGTGGCAGACAAGTGGGCCTCCTTCATACAGAGGGGTTTTTGCAGGTTGTCGGTGTGGGACAGCAGGCAGGGGTGACACCAGCTGACAGGAAGGCAGGAAGCTGGTCTGGCACCTCCCGGGGCTGAGACCCTGTGGGATGGGGAGGCTGTCCAAGGAGCCGGGCAGCCAGGGGGTTGTCAGTCGAGAGGGTCAGGGACGTGTTCTGCGTTACGGGGGCCCCAGGCTTCTGGGGGGGGGGCGGAGATAAAGGGGGTTCAGGAGGTGCTGGGAGGGCAGGGAGGCCTGGCTCGCACAGGCAGCTGGGCCCAGTGGCCTCGGAGGAGGTGGTGAGGGGGACATGGGAACGGGGCCGGGATCCACACCACCGTTTCCCACGGCCTCTGGTGGTGGGGGCCCCCGTCCTCAGGCCTCAGCTCTGCCCCCAGCCTGTCCCCGCCCCCAGACCTGGCTCCGCCCCCTGGCCCAGGACCCCCAGGGATGCAGGTGCCCATCCATACTGAGCACTGCCGGAGGGCTTCTCTGGTCTCCTTGGAGCCACACCACCCGACGGGGCTGGACCCATTTCACAGACGGGGTGTCTGAGGCTCGGAGGGGGCGGCACCTGCTCGTGACCACGTGCCTGGCCAGTGGGGGAGCCAGACCAGAGGCCCAGGAACATGAAAATTGTGTCATAGGTGGGGCCACACCCCGACCCCCTGGCAGTGAGAGGGCTGGTGAGAGACACCCCTCCTCACGGCGAGGAGGCGCCCCAGGAAGGAAGGGAACAGGTGCTCCAGGTGCTGACGGCGTCTGGCACGTGGCAGAGCGAGGGCCAGGGTGGCGGAGGCCGGAAGGGGGCAGAGCGATGGCTGAGTGCGGCGTGGTGTGGGCGGAGGCGAGGTGCCCGGCCCGCTACCAGGGCCAGGCCCTCCTTTAGTCCGTGAGGTGGGCATGTGGCCACGTGTGCTCTGTTACGGGTTAGTGTTGCCGAGGTGTGTGCCGCCCAGTGCGGTCACTTATCCTGTGCCCAGCACCCCTGCAGCGTGGTGGCTCTGGCTCGGGGCAGCAGACCGAGTGTGGGTGTGGGTCGGCTGCAGGCCTGAGCCAGCTTAGGGCCCTGCGGGACGCAGGTGCACCTGGGACCGCCCCAGCTCCCGCCGAGGGCTGCTGCGCTCCTGGGTCTCGTTCTGGGCACTGGGCATGTAGGGCTGGGTCTCGGTGCGGCAGACCCTCTGCCTCGGTGTTGCCGGGGCCCTGCTCCTAAGAACCCGCTTTCCTGCACCCTCGGGTGCTCGTACCCGAGTCCTGTTTCTTCGGGGTCCTGAGGGCGAGGTGTTTTACGAGACGTGTTGCGTGAGCCTTGTTAGGTCAGGCTGGGTGCTCAGGCCCTGGAGTCGGCCAGGCCCGGGTTCAAATCCCAGCTCTGCCTCCTGCTAACTGTGACCTCCGGGAGCTGTTTCATCTGTGGAGCCTCGACTTCCTAACCCTCAGTGGGGGCTCGGACAGGACCTGCCTCGGGAGGTGTTGGTGGGATTGGGTGAGATGGCGCCTCCTCAGCTCACCTGGGTGTCTGCTGGCTCCTCTTGCTCCTCCCTCGGAGGGGGAAGCCGCCAGCCATTGGCGTGGACGCTCTCGGTGCCAGGACAGTGGCTGTGGAGCCCTTGAGAGTATGAGGGGCAAGGGGGTCCCCTCAGGAGCGCTCTGCAGGCCCGGGGTGGGCCCAGGACCGGGTCCTGGTCCTTTGGAGCAGGTAGTGGCTTTGGGGGTTCTGTTTGCTCAGAAGGCAGAGCAGGCAGGAAAAGCCCAAGCACCGGGGAGCTGTCCCCAGAAAGAGGGGCGGCCGGTCCCCTGGTCCCCTAACCTGTGCCTCTCCCCTCCCCTAGGGCTGCTGCGGGAGGAGGTGGCCCGGCTGCAGGAGGAGGTGCACCTGCTGCGGCAGATGAAGGAGCTGCTCACCAAGGACCTGGAGGAGTCGCAGGGCGGCAGGTCGGCCGAGGTGCTCTCGGCCACGGAGCTCAGGGTGCAGCTGGCGCAGAAGGAGCAGGAGCTGGCCAGAGCCAAAGAGGCCCTGCAGGGTGAGTGACCGGCGGCGTGGCCCCCCCTTCCCGCGCCTGGGGCTGGGGAACCGGGGTCCAGCCTCTGCGGGGGGCGTGGCGTGGAATCGGGGTCCCCGTGCTCGGACCCATAGCCGCGGCGGCCCTGTGCCTGTTGGGGTGCAAAGCTGCCTCTCGCAGGACTGGGCACTTAGGTCACCCCTTCCTCCCGCCGTGGCCACTACCGTTCCCCGTCCTGGCCGGTCGTGGGGTGGCGTCCCCCGAAGCGTGTATGGCAGGCGGGTGGGCATCTTTGCCGACCCAGGTGCTGACCCAGCGGGGGGTCTCCTCTTTGCCAGCACCTCCCCTCCCCGGACGGAGCGCCTGTGGGCGGGGTGCTCTGCTGGAGGCGGGCGGTCCCCTGCCTGCACTGGCCACGGTGGCCCTCCCAGGCGGGCTCGGTCCTCCCCTCGAGTTGCCTGGAGGGTCCTCTCCAGCCCTGGGCAGGAGGAGGAGTTGGGAGAGACGTGGCGTCGGTGCCCAGGGGGTCTCTTGCCGGAAGGGACCCTGCCCCGTAACCAGCAGCTGCTGTAGGAAACGAGGAGACCAGTGGGCCACCTGGTCAGCCTGCTCTCCCTGCAGCCGCCGGGGATGCGGCAGCCGCTGCCATCTCTCTAGGAGCCCCCCGCCGCCCTCTTGGTGGGGAGGGGGCTCAGTTTGAGAAAGGGGAAGCCCGCCCCAGACAGGGCTCCCCTGGGGGAGAGAGGGCGGGGGGAGGGTCTGCCTCGATCCTCTGTGCTCCCCGGCGTCTCCCCCTCCCCCGGGGAAGACCAGGCCATAAAGCTCGCAGCCTGCTCTCCACTTCCCGGTTACTAGAACCATGAACACGCTCCGAGGACTTTGCTTTTGAAGCCGAAGCAGGTTGATGCTTGGACTGACTTGGGGCGGCCGTAGCAGAAACCCCAAAAGGGGGACCTCACGCATCTACTTGTCTCTCCTCTGGCCACCTGAGGAGCCGGTCGGGGTGGGGGGCGTCTCGGCTCCCCAGCCTGGGAGGGACCCTGGGGGGGACCCAGAGGACCCTCGGGCAGCACGGGTGGTGAGGCGGCTGCGGGGACTGCTGGGCTGTGTCACTTCCACAACCCACCCAGGCCACACGGCTAACAGGCGGAGGTGGGGGGCAGCGAGTGGATTTTGCTGAGCAGTTCGTGGGCTCTGTCCCTGCGGGTCTCCCTGACCAGAGGGGAGCCGTGAGCAGCAAGCACCCGCACACGGGCCAAGCCAGCTGTGCGTCCAGCACCCACCGACCACCCCCCAGGGGCGTCTGGGAAAATGTCCTCGAGGCTGACTCCTTACCCAGATGTTTCAGCACCGAATGTGTGCGTTCTTTCAGCAAAACAGCTGGCTCTGACAGGCAGGCAGCCCCTTTGCTGCGGGGGCCGAGTTCCCGCGGGGTCACGGAGACGGCGTCTGGGTGGCCTCCCCGGCCGTGGGGGACAGGTGGCCTGTGTCAGGGGCCAGCTGGCGCTGCACGGCCGGGGAGCCCGGTGCCAAGCACGCATGCTCTCCGTGGGCAGCCTTCCAGCACCCAGGCCGATCCGCACGAGCCTGCCTCCCTCCCTCCCTCTCTCCCTCCCTCCCTCCCTCCCAGCCTCCCACTCCCCTGCCTAGGACAGGCCCAGGCCCAGCGACACCCCCAGGCCCCGGGGTGGGAGCCGAGGTCCTCTGGCCGCAGCCAAGCTTCGCCGAGAACCGGAGGAGGGGCAGGACTGTCTCAGGAAGAGCCAGCTCAGCCGCCTTGTGCCAAGTATTTATTGCCGGGACCATCCACCGCCCTCCCTGTCCGGGGCCAGGGAAGGAGTTCCCACCCCTGTCTGCCCTCAGGGCCGGTGGGGAGCGGAAAAACCTCTCAGCGGTCTTCCGGGCCCAAAGGAGCTGACCGGGGAGTGAGCAGAGGCTCGGGTCCCCACCCCCAGCTCCGGGACAGACAGCGGCCCTCTCCGAACCTGGGACAGTCATGGTGATCGAAAGGATGAAATGTCTGTGATGGTGTCGGCGCAAAGCTCGCTCCCGCAGTGACAGCTGGCTGGCAGCGGCCGGGCCGGCCTCTCTTCCTAACTCTGGGTGTGCATTTCGTACCCACCACCAGCGGTCTCACCGAGGGAACGCTTTATCAAGCGCCTACTGTGTGCCAGCACCATTCTCAGCGCTTGAGCTACCACCCACCCCAGTCCTGTAGGAGGTGGGAACCCCCATTTTGTAGATGGAGACACCCGGATGAGGCTCAGGGGGGTTAAGGATTTGGCCAAGTTTATACAGGGCTTTTCCGGAAACTTCTCCCACTTCACCCCACACCGCGTCTTCCGTCTGGGGAGGAAGTCAGCCTGGACAAGAGATGGGGTAACGGGGACGGGAGGCTCTGGGATCGGATCTGGGCTTGCATCCCACCCAGCGCCTCCGCCTTCTGGCTCCGCGACCTTGGGCAGACTCCTTGACCTCTCTGAACCACAGTCCCCTGACCGAGGGTAACGGCCACGAAACCTGCCTTTCTTGTCTCCGGGGCTAACGCTGGCAGCTCCCCCGGAGGGCCGTTGTGAGGATTCAGTGAGGTATCGAGTGGTTGGCCCGGTGCCTGGAGCCATTAGTGCAAAGACTCGGTGATTATCGCCCGCGAGGGGGCTTGGCAGGCCTCCTGGGATCTGCGCGGAGACGTGGTCTCCCCGTTCCCACCGGGGGTGGCCCGGACCCCGGGGGCCTCGTGCCCGTCTGAGCTCAGGGCGCGCCGTGTTCCTGAAAAGCATCCCGAGGGCACTTTCCGCCGTCCGGGCATTCCGCCTGGCATCCCGCACGGTCTGAAGCAGCCACAGCGCGTGGTGAGCGAATCGCAGGCAGATGTGGGCAGAAGGAGGCAGGGCAGGGAAGGGGTTTACGTGCCCATGTGAGGAGAGCGAGCATGAAAGCGCCAGCCGAGTCCGAGGCAGGTGTTGGGCGGCACTGGTTAACAGCCGGCCCGTGTCCCCGCGGCGGGAGCATGCAGGGCCCCCAAGGACGCCTGGCATGTCTCCATGGCGGTCCCCCGGGCTTTGGTTTGGGGTTGATGAGAGCCGAATTTTCCAGCACATCAGGATTAGGAACTCAGACACCCGCAATGTCAGCCCGTTTCCAAAAATCGAAACACCAGAACAAGCCTGGTTTGGGGAGAGCGGTGCGTAGAAGGTTCCTGTGTTTCTGTGGGGGGGAGGCTGGGAATGTTTGGTGTAGGATTTTGATCTCCCTGTGAGTTTTATAGGCAGAAGCAATGAGTGATGGTCTAGGAAAGAATGGTGTGTGTGTGTGTGTGTGTATGTGTGTGTGTGTGTATGTGTGTACATGTATGTGCATAACCAAGTCCCTGCATGACCCCAGCTTCACACATGTGGTAACTGTGTATCCCCGAGACCCCTTGTCGATTTCCCCATTTCCCCCTCCGGCACTGATTTCATCAATAATCAAGGCGATGACCATGAAAATGTGCTTCTTTAATTTTTATTACTATTTTTGTTGTTGTGAAGCCTCACCAGAGGATATTTTCCATTCATTTTTAGAGAGAGTGGAAGGAAGGAGGAGGAAGAGAGAGAGAGAGAAACCTTTATGTGAGAAAGAGACATCGATTGGTTGCCTTCTGTATGCGCCCCTACCAGGGCTAGGGATGGAGCCTGCCACCGAGGTCGAACCTGGACCGGATTCGAACCTGGGACCCTTCGGTCTGTGGGCTGAACCACTGTTCACTGAGCACACCCACTAGGGTGCATCTTCCCTCTTTAAATCACCTAATGGCATGTTGAATGTGTTGAGCATTTTCCCACGACAATAAGTACTCTTGGAAAACGTAATTTTTAATGACTACATAATGCTCTGCCAAATGGAGGCACCATCGTTTATTTAGCCCCTTCCCTATGACTGGACAGTTAAGTCATGTCCCCTTTTTTCTTTTCGTGTTTGCCGTTAGATAACACTAGGCCAATGGCTGTGTTGACTAATGAGTTTGCCAACCATGGCACTAGGCTCAAGATCTGTGTTTTATAGATCTGTTTATTTTCTCACACTTTCTGCTCTCTGGACTGTGTTATGATCTTACACCGTTGAGGGCCCCGAAGAGCTTTTGTTGATATGGTTCAAATCTATCCTTATTTCCTATTTTAGAAACTAAAACCGGAAACATGTCTATACAGACAACAGTATGGCGGTTGCCAGAGGACAGCGGGGGTGGGGGGTGGGAAAGAGAGATAAAGGATGAGGCAAGGAAGCTTGACTCGGGGTGGTGAGCACACGGTACAATCTATAGATCAGAGAGTCTCAACCTTTCTAATTCCGCAGGTCTCAGGTGATCCTGCTGGCGGTTCTCAACCTCTTGTGACCCAAGGTCGCTGTAGAGAGTGTGAGTGTGGCGCCAAAGAAAAATACAGCAGGTTGAGAACTGCTGCTGTAGAGCCCAAGACCATCAGAAAACACAGATATTACCATTACCATCCATAACAGTAGCAACATTACAGCTGCGAAGTAGCAACGAGAATAATGTTATGGCTGGGGGATCACCACCACAGGAGGAGCTGTATTAAAGGGTTTCGGCATTAGGAAGGTTGAGAACCACTGCTATAGATGATGCATTATAGAATTGTATACCTGAAACCTACATAGTTTTATCAACCAATGTGTTCCCCCAATCAATTCAACTTTAAAATAGAGGAAGCAAGTTTGAACCTTCAGTAATTTATTGTCAAATAATAATAAGCCCATCACGCCGAAACCAGTTTGGCTCAGTGGCTAGAGTGTCCGGTCTGCGGACAGAAAGGTCCCGGGTTCGATTCCGGTCAAGGGCATGTACCTTGGTTGCGGGCACATCCCCAGTAGGGGGTGTGCAGGAGGCAGCTGGTCCATGATTCTCTCTCATCTATGTTTCTAGCTCTCTATCCCTCTACCTTCCTCTCTGTAAAAAATCAATAAAATATATATTTTTTTAAAATAATAAGCCCATCACATGCTAACATACATAGCAATTATTTTTTATGAAAAATGACTATTTCTCCCCAACCAATCAATGTCAGCGAGAAAGGCAGCACTGTTTTATATTTTCACAGAAATGTAAATTTTTTACGAAACTTTTTGACGATGTTGCCTTGGTTGGGAATCTGGCCTCACACACGCACAGGGGGGGAAGGGAGCATGCCAGTCGCCTTCTTAGGGAATCGTGGGTGTTTTTCTGGCACCGCACTCACACTCACCAAGTGGCCATCACTCAGGGGTTCGCTCACTGGAGTCCAAAGCCTTGTGTCCGTGACCTGTTACCGTGGCCGGAGCCATCGGTCTCACTTGCACTTGGGATGGATTTTGCGCCCACGCGGGTCTTTGAGCATCTAACGTCGGTCACTTGGAAAACACCGGCTCACGGGGCGACGCAGCTCTTCCAAGTGCCGACGAAGTTCCTGCCCGAAAGGAAAAGGTTTTCAGCTGCAGGCGGGCGGCTCCTCTGGAAGCTGCAGAAGGCGAGAGAAGAGATTCTCCCAGGAGCCTCCGGGAGAGCACAGCCCTGCCCACCCCTCGAACGCAGCCCAGGGATACCCCTGCGGGACCCGGGCCTCCAGGACTGTAAGATAACCCGTTTGTGTTGCTTTAAGCTCCTAAACTGTGGACATGGGTACAGCAGGAGGAGGGGACGAGGAAGGACCCCTGATCCCTGTCCCTCACAGCCCTCCAGGCTGGCCTCCCTCCGGGCTCGGCACACAGCGGGGAGGGGGTGTCCCATCAGGCTTGTCCCTGGCCCGGCTCCTGCAGGCACGGCCGCCAGCACAGAGCCGGCCTTGTTAGCCGAGCGAAGCAGATGATCCCTGCGTGTGGGGAGAGGAGCCGCCGCCCGGGTTTCTCTCTTTAGCAGAAGGAACGGGGCCCGAGGGAGCCCTTTGCCCGCCTCGGGGTGCGTCACCTGCCCTCGACGGAGCTCCGGGGGGAACGGGGCCTCGTTCTTTAACTCGCTCCTTCGGCAACTGCTCCCTGAACACGTACCCACGCGGGAGCCCACGCCCGGGGCTCGGATCACTCAGAGGAGGTGCAGCACATCTGGGTTTGAAAGCACAGGGTTCTTGGGTGTCCCTCCGCGGCCCCGGGATTGGCGGGCTCCTTCCCGGCTCTGGAAGTTGTGCTGGGGAATAAAGGCTTCGAGGCTGGTCTCGGCCACATAAGCTCAGAGCTCCTCTCTCTGTCCCGCCCAGCTTTACACGTGGGTTCACGAAGGCCCACGGGTGGAAGGAACTCGCCGGTACCCAGGGCTCATTGGTGATGCTCCCACGCTAGCCCATTCAGTAGGATCCTGCACGCCTAACTGTCCCCAAACTCCTGTCTGCTGGCACCGACGTTTGTTTCCCTGAGCCCCTAAAACGCAGCCGTTGGGTCAGACAGGCTTGGGAGGGATGGGACAGCGGCTCCCCACTCGTCCCCTCCGAGGCCAGATTCTGTTCTCAGCACCCTGAGACCTTGAAGGGGCAGCCGGCACGGGGGCCAGCCGGGAGCGGGGGGCCGTGTAATGGCAGGGAGGGCCGGGGCACAATGCCTGAGTCTCTAGAGACATCTTTCTAGGTCCCAGGAGCCTGCCGTGGCACGGGCAGGGGCTAGCTCGGGAGAAAGCGGTCTCAGGTGGCAGCACCAGCCCTCACAGGCACCCTGGGCCTCCTGCTCCGAGCGCTGGGGAGGGAGCACCTGGGGGAGGGAGCACCTGGCGCCGGGGCGGGAGCCTGGCAGCTCGGCCTTGTTCGTCCGGACAAAAGGCGGCGGAAGGTTGCTTTTGCCTGCTGAAGGTGGCAGGGAGCCCTTGCCATCCAGAAACGGGAGGGACAGGCTCCTGCGGCTGCTCCGGGCACGCAGAGCTGTCCTCCTCCGTCCCAGGTGCCAGAGTTAGTTCGTGCCAGGGTGCGGGGACACCGTGAGGCTGCATACCCCTTCTCCCTTTGGGGGGCCCAGCTTACCCCCCTCAGGATGAGACGCGGCTTGTCCCCACGGCCAGAGCCTTGGTCCAGGGCGGAGAGTGGGTGCAGGAGGTGGGGGCGCTGCTGAAAACACACATGAGAGCTCCCTGAGCTGCCGGGCTCCGTCTCCGAGTGCGGAGTGCCGGAACCACATCACGGTCCCGCTCTCCTCGTGTTCCCGTGGGGAGGAGCTCTCACCCGGGGCGGAAAGGCAGGAGGGGATCCTAATTAGTAAAGGGATCCTGGAGCCCAGCGGAGGGAAATGGGGGAGTCACTGTAGTCACAGGGGCATGTACCCTTGGGCTCCACAGTCACAGCGCCTCCGGGACCGCATCAGATAAAACCTCACAAACGTGGAACACAGCGCACGGCAGCACGCAGTCAGGCCTGAGAGGAAGGAGGGCGGGAGCCAGTGTGGCGTGCGTCTCCTCGATGTGCGGACACTGCTCCTGGGGCAGTAATTCCGGAATGGCGGAGCATTAGGGGATGGAGCTGACCAGTGGACATACGCTGCTGGGGGCCAGCTTCTCTCTCGGCCCAAATGCTCTCTTTTATCAGGGTGGTTCTGGACGTCAGCGTCCGGAATACATTTCCGGGGCGAACACGCGGGTGGGGCAGAGGAGGGTAACGGAGCGCGCCCGGGACACCCCGTCCCAGCGGCAGGGGTGCAGCCCGATGGCCCAAAGGCCGGGCCGCCGACGGCACCGGACCACTGACGGCACCGGACCACCCAGCGCTGAAAGCAGCTGATTCTTCATCGGGAGGAAGACGGGGAGAGGGGGCGCTCGTGGATGCACGCCGGATGAGTCAGAAAGTCACCGGGCGTGGACGTGGTGTCGTGTGGGCCCCCGTGGGCGGCCGTGGGGACGCAGCATCCCCTGTGGGGTGATGGGATGGGGGGCAGGGCAGCCTCGGGGTCCTTAAAACCCACCAGAGACTAAAGAAGCCTCCTGGATGGGGTGGCCCAGTGGGGACCAGGGCAGCTCTCTGCGTTGTGTGACTTTGGGGTCCCGGGCGGGGAGGGGCGGCGTTAAAGCCACAGGTGCAGTCACGGGACGGGGGCAGCTGGGGTCTGTGGGTTCGTTGCTGCCGTCACGCCGGCGGCAGCGCCTCTGAAAGCCCGGGAGGAGCGGGCTGTGGGGGTGTGGGCTCTGGCAGGTGGGGAGCTCGGGCTCGGGCCCTGGCCCCGCGCTGGCGGCACGCAGGTGCAGGCAGGTTGCTGCGCCCGTGCCCAGCCCGGTGCCAGGAGCAGGTGTGGGCCGCCTCCGCAGACAGGAAGCGCGGTGCGATAGTGTCACCGCTCTGTGTGAACGTTTTAATGTCAGAGCAGCAAGCCCCGGAAGGGCTGGCCTGCAGCTTCCCTTGGTGGCCTGCCCGGGGCGGACCGAGCACGTGGTGCCTCCTCGTGCGGCAGGAACGGTGCCCAGACCCCCCTGGATCGGGGCTCAGGGTCCTCAGGGCTGGGTGCCCTGGTGGCGTCTTACTGTAGTGTCACCTCAGGAAAGTGGAGCTCAGCATAGACTGGACGTAGAGGGTCCGTTGTGAGCTGGGTGGGGCCCTGAGGGGGCCCTGGCTGGCCACCGCCCCAGAGGCTGGCACGGTGTGTGTGTGTGTGTGTGTGTGTGTGTGTGTGTGTGTGTGTGTGACATTGGCCCCAAAGGGCTCTGCCTACACTCACCCAGCCTAGTAGCCAAGTGCACCGTGGCAGGCCCTCTGCCAGGTGTCGGAAACACAAACAGTCACTCGTTCCAGAAATACGGACTGGCCCCGGGCACGTGCCTGCCTGTGCGAGGTGCCGAAGGCATTGCCTCCTCCAGAGCAAGTCATAAACCAGCGAGCGCGCGGACGAGAGAAAGATAAGATAGGCACATGCCACAGAGCATTAAAGGGGGGCGAGGGGGAGGCGGAGGGGGGCTCCTTGGCACGCAGCAGCCAGAGGGGCCTCCCTGGAGCAGGGACCTTGCACCCGAGGCTGGTGGGAGGGGGCAGCGGGAGCCCCGCTCTCCAGGCGGGGGACAGGGAGCCGCTGTGGCTCTGGAGGGCGGAGGACGAAGGGAGAGGTGGGTGCGATGACGGGCAATTTCACAGGAGGCTTTGCTCTCCCAGGGAGGAGTGTGGGTTTTATTCTGCACAAGGCGGGGTGCTCTGGTTTCAGGGAGGGAAGTGGCTGGATCTGAGTTGCATTTGGAAGCAGCCCTTCTGGCTCCTGCAGTGCTGTGCGTGGCCTGGGGGGGGGGAGGGGGAGAGCTATGGCAGCTCCTCCGGGTCCTGCTGCGTGTGCATGGCCTGGCGGGGGGACCTGAGGGGCTGTGGCAGCCCCTCCGGGTCCTGCAGAGTGTGCATGGCCTGGCTGGGACACCTGGGGGGGCTGTAGCAGCCCCCCGCCCCCCCTCCCGCCCCCCCCCGCCCCCACCCCTGGCTCCTGCCGAGTGTGCATGGCCTGGCTGGGGGACTTGGGGGGGCTGTGGCAGCCCCTCTGGCTCCTGCAGCGTGTGCATGGTCTGGCTGGGGGTAGGCTGTGGCAGCCTCCGGCAGGACAAGTTGGAGAATCCACAGACTTGAGAAGAGGACAGCTTGGAGGACTGGGGTTTGACCACTCCTGTCCAGCCTGAGGGCACTAGGGAGCCATTGCAGGCTTTTGGCAGGGAGTGATGGAATCCCACTGGGGTTTGGAAAGCTGGCCTGGGGCTGTGTGGAGCGGAAGCAGCTGATCCAGCCTGGGGCAGTGAGGCCCGGGCCAGGGAGGAGGGGGAAGGAGGGAGGAGGAGAGATGTTCTCCCTTCAGGAGAAGCAGGAGGTGAAGACAGGGCCTGTCTCCCCCTCACACTTGGCCTCAGGCGCCAGCCCAGGGATCCTGTACCATCACCCCCATCTCCTCCTCCTTCTCTTCCTCCTCCTCCTCCTCCTCCTCCTCCTGGCTTCCTCCATGCCCCGTGAGCGGGGGAAGAATGCTCCCCTTCCTTTCGGGGACCACATTCCCAGGCAGAGCTCCCAGGGGCTCGGGGTCCCCTCCCCAGCAGCGAGGCCCTGCCCTGCCCAGCCAGCCCTCCTGGAGGGAAGTGCCATTAAAGAAAGAGGCGGCTGTCCCGAGAGTCACGCCTCGCTGCCGCCGGAATCGCTGTCCCGGGCGCTGGCCTTCCTGCTGCCGGAAAGCGCAGTCGCTCGGGGCTGCGTGCCGTGGGTGTGGGGCCGCGTGGGGCCTGTCATGGGGTCCCTGTTCCGGTCGGTACCTGTTTGGGAGCACAGTTCACAAGGGCCACCCTTGGCCTTGAAACGGGGGATGGGGGGGGGGCGTTCTCCCTGAGCAGCAGCAGGAGCTGAAATCCCGGAAGGTGGAAGCATGTGTCTGCACCCTTGGCCGTAGAGAGTGGGGAGGGGCTGGGACAGAGGGTGGTGTGTCTCCACCTGAGCCCGGAGCTCCCAGCAGTGCCTTCGGGTGCATTCCTGCCATGGGGCGTGACCCTCCCCGACTGCCTGGGAGCCCTCTACCCCAGCAGCCCGTGTGACTTTTCCAGGGGGTCCCCTGCAGAGTCTGGCTGACGCCACGGCTCCCATTCCAATCCCATTAGACCAGGATCGCAGGGGACAGGCTCCCTGGGCGTGTCTCTGTCCCAGCCCGAAAGTCGGGCAGGAGCCGGGCTCACAGCTGCCCCGGGGGTGGGGGTGGGGGCCGGGCCTGGCGAAGGGGCGGGGAGGGGTCTTCTCCCCAGTTCTGACCCCGCCCCCCTCCTGTGTCCTGCCTTCAACAGTCTGTGCCACACACTCTCCTTCCGGAAGTCCTCCTGCCCCGCCTGGGCGCCCGTGGGCATGCCCGTGGCCAGTCACCTGTTTTATTTACCTGCCTGCGTCCCAGGCTCTAAAGTTGGTGACTCACAGGCCTGTTTCCCGAGCCTGCCTGCCGCTTGTTTAGTTTTTGCATTTGTTGCCATCATTAAGTCAGAAACTATCCACAGTCTGGAAAACAAGCAGGCCTGGCCTGCCGGCGTGGCTCGGTGGTTGAGCGTGGACCTGTGAACCAGGAGGCCACGGTTCGACTCCTAGTCAGGCCGCATGGCCAGGTTGCAGGCCTGATCCCCAGGGTGGGGCCTGCAGGAGGCAGCTGATCAATGGTTTCTCTGTCTCTATTGATGTGTCCATCTCTCTCCCCCTCTCCCTTCCTCTCTGAAGTCAATAAAAATATATTAAAAACAAACAAACAACAGAAAACAAGCAGGTCTGGCCACCCTGGAGCGGCCTGCCTCCTGCAGCCCTGCCCACCCCCCCAGCCCTGGCCAGCTCCTGCGGACACTCACGCCTCCTGCAGCCGATCTGACCCCGCGTCCGTCAGCCTCGTCGCTTTCTGACAGTGGAACAGGCTGGGCTCTGGGTTTGCTCCTCAGTGCCCTGCAGTGTCCAGCGCCTTTGACATGAGGTCACTGGGCGGCCTTTTCTCCCCCTTCCCTTCGAACCCCCTCTCCCCCAGCTTCCTCCCCTCCATCCCTCACTCTCCCCTGCACCTCCCTGCGCCCAGACCAGCAAGTGCAGTGACTTGCCCCTTCCCTCCGCTGCCTGGGTCCCTCCTTGGCGTGTGGCCGAGTCAGGCCTGGCCCTCGTCGGGTGCGTGCATGGACAAAATGTTGAGAAAGACACACAGCAACCTGGCCCCCCCTCTGAGGTTCAGGGAGAGACCAGGCCGCCTTGGGTTGGGGAGAAGCAGCAAGAGACTTCGTAGCCAGCGCCCTTCCTCCCCGCACACGCCACCCAGGGGCCCGGGATCAGCGGTCCAGAGCTCTCTCTGACCAGCTTGCGGCCCAGGCAGCTTTGCCTCCCGCCACCCCCCCCAGTGCCCGGGGGAAGGGCTGGTCTTCCCAAAGAGACGCCGCTGTGGGGAAGCTTTGGGCCCTGGGCCCCTTGCCCCTTGTGGCACCCCAAGGCTCTGCATGGGGGGTGCTTGGCGCGAGGTACATGGGTGCCCACCTCCCTGGCAGCCACACTGCCCTTGCTGTCCCTCAGACACCCAAGGCTATTATTCCTTAGGGGGAGGGAGCGTTGTTGATCTCTAACCCGGAGTGTTCTCTCGGCATTCTGCGCTGTGCCCCAGCCCCGCCGCCCCTCCAGGTGGTCTCCGTGGCAGCCTCGCACGCTTCCCCTCTGCCTCGCACGTTTCAGTTTTTGTTTCCTGTATTTGGGCTCCTAGTCATTCGCTGTCAGTCGCAGGAGAGCAGACTCACACCTGGCTGGCTCGGATCTGTCCCTGCCAGCGAGCACGCGGTGGCCATGCCGCCTCGGCTTCCCGCGGGCTGTGCTGGCAGAATGAGTGGGTGGACTAGGCGGGTGCCCCCCGGATACTCCTGAGGATGTGAGACCAGGGACCTGGGCCGGGAGTTGGCAGCAGAGCCCGCGGCCTCATGGGCTGACCGGGCCCCTGGGCCCCTGTGGCCTCTTGGGGTCTGCTGTGTGTCTTTGGGCAAGATACTTACCCTCTCTCTGCTCCAGCCTCCTCACCCCGAACTGGGGGCAGTGCCTTCCCCCTAGTGGGGCTCCGGATTGGGCGTGTGTGCGTGAGGCCCTTGGGAGACAGCTGTCTAGGGGGCACCTGGCTGCAGGTGTGGGGTTTGGGATGAGGCAGACCGGAAGTAGCGAGGCGGGTCTGTGCTCAGGAACGAGGAGGGGCTGGGATGCCCTCTGACCCATGTCCCCGGCTCCCCTGCCCCCCCCAGAGGCTCCCTGCCAGCGTGGGGCAGAGCAGGAGTGGGCGCTTCTTATGGACTGATTTGCTGATGGGTTTGTGGTTTTGCAGCTCCTGGTACAAGGTGCTCCGAAGGTTAGCCTGCGTGGTGTGGGGGGCCGGGGCCCTCTCCTCCCCGCCTCTGCCTGCATCAGCTCAGAGTTAATTAAGGATATGCTGACTTCTGGGAAACAGCCAGAGAGCGCCCCTCCCCCACCCCACCCCACCCCCAGGACAGGGAAGTAGTGGGTGGGGACTTTGGAAGGTCAGCGTGTGGGGGAAGTCATCCCCGGAGTGTGGCACTGTTCCAGCCCAAACACGCCGACTGAATTAGCGCATTCAGTCCTCACAACATACGGCAGGTGCTTTTACTGGCTCCACTCTACAGATGAGTAAACTGAGGCACAGAGAGGTGGGCATCCCAGCTTGGTAGATTCAGACACAGGCTATAGAACTCAAGGACTCGCACTTTCTTTCTTTCTTTTTTTCCTTTTTTATATTTGTATTGACTTCAGAGGAAGAGAGGGGTGGAGAGAGAGAGAATCATGGATCAGCTGCCTCCTGTACTGAGGGTCGAGCCCACAGCCCTGGGCACGTGCCCTGACCGGAAATCGAACCGTGACCTCCAGGTTCATTGGTTGACACCCAACCCCAGAAGCACACTTGCACGTTCGGCCACCATACTATCCGGCTAGAGCAGCAGGTGGCAAGTGTTGGTCAGGTTCCTGTGTTCAACCTGGCAGCAGCTGCCCTGGCCCGGCGGCTCGGTTGTTTGGAACACTCGTCCTTACACCAAAAGGTTGCAGGTTTGATTCCCAGTCCGAGCACATACTTAGGTTGTGGGTTTGATCCCCGGTTGGGGGTTTGGATGGGAGGCAACCCATCGATGCTTCTCTCCCCCACCCCCACTCCTCTCCAAAATAAAAACCAATAGGAAGACATGGCGGTGGTTTGGGGAAAGGGAAAGGTCACTGGTCTTAGCGGCAGGTGCGCCTGGCTGGAGCCCAGGTCTCAGTGCTGTGTGACGTGGGACAAGTCACGTCTCCTCCCTGAGCTTCCGCTGGGCCAGGAGGACCGACGGGAGGACCGAGGAGACGGGGCAGGAGGAGCCTCCTTTGCAGGGCTGTTGGGAGGCCAGGAGGAGGGTAGCCTGTCGAACCCTGGCCCCAGGGCACCCCACAGTGCGCCCCACAAGTGTTTGTTTACTCTCTTTTTCCATAGTTTCCTTCCCTCCTCTCCCCCCCACCCCCATGCTGGCCCCCATCCAGGGCCTGACCTTGGCCGTGAGCCCCGCCCCGCGGGGACTTCGGAAATGGCTCTGGCCGCCCCGGCGGAGGGAGCTGCCGGTCCGCTCGCAGCTCGGTGTCCGGCGCCCCTGGCCGGGCCTTTCATGTCGCTGCTGCATTTCTCACGGCCCGGTGTTTGTTTAGCGGCAGGCTGGTATTTTTAGAACTTAAAAGCCTTTCTGCTCTTCGAGGAACGAGCCTGTGGCCGTGGCCCCACCTGGAGCCAGGCCTGGACTGGAGGCGTGCGGGCACCGAGCCCGGGGTCTCCCCGCCCCACGCCTCGCTCGCTCCCCCTGGGCCTTTCCGATGGATTCGGGACGCCCTCTGTCTGCCTTGCCCGGCTCCACTCCTTCCTGCCTGCCCTCGGCCCTGGCGTTGTGCGTGGCTGTGAAGAATGACCCCCAAAGATGCCCACAGCCCAATCCCGGGACCCTGCGAGCAGGCCACCTTGTCTGGCAGAGGGACCTGCAGGTGGGATTAGCTAAGCAGGTGCTCCAGGGTCACCTGGGTGGCTCCTTGTAAGGGGGGGGCCGGAGGGTCGGAGAGGGAAGATGTGATGCTGGGAGCACCGGTTCAGGGTCAGACCCCGAGGTGTGCGGGCCCTGCCAGCTGGGTGTGAAGGCGGAGGAAGGGGCCACAGGCCACGGAATGCAGGCAGCCTCCGGGGCTGGAAGAGGCAGAGACAAGGGAGGGAGCACAGCCCTGCCGACACGTGGATTTGGGGCCAGGAAACCTGCCTCGGGCTCCGGCCTCCAGAACTAGAAGAGAGTAAGTGTGTGTTGTCTTCAGCCACAAAGTCGCTTGTTCCAGTGGCCACAGGACCCCCATGCGCAGCCCGGAGCCCTCCCTTCACGCCAGGGATCCGGGGTGCCGTGCGGGCGGGGTACCGCCCGTGTTCGCACCCCGCCCGGCCACCGCACCCTCCGAGCCCCCAGCAGCGCATCCGCACAGGGTCCGGGGTCCGTGGGGGAGAGTTTCTGAGGCCAGGATCCCTGCCCCAGCCCCCGGCATGGAGAAAGCATGAAAATACCGTTCAGTCGGGCCCGTCGTGTTTCTCCTCTGCCGAGAAGCGGGTGAGGCGTTGGCACAGGGGTTGTGTGTTTGGGTCGAGTTTCCGGGAACCCGGATTCACATTCCAGCTTCACCAGCTCGGGGATGTTGTTGGTGACGTTCGGCGGAGTGGCAGGTGCCTCCGGGCCCCAGTTTCCTCATCGGTCAGAGGGGAGAACAGCGCCCCTGGGACCTCGAGGGCCGATGGGCACGCCACGCCGCAGCCGCTGGAGGGCCCCCCGCCTCCGGGGTCGGCCTCGGGCAGACGCTGCGTTCTCCCACCGCTGGGGAGGACTGGGGAGCACCGCGGGGATGGCTCTTCATCCCACCGTGGGCGGCTCAGAGCAGGAAGTGGTTTCCTCCCCGGCATCCCGCCCGCTTGGTCCTGCAGACCTGGACCCCCGGCGGCGGGCCGCTCTGCTGGGGCGGCTCCCCCCCTCGGGGGCCCCTGGGCCTCAGAGCTGACACATCTGGGGCAGGAGGCCCCCGGGGAGGCGTGGGAGGAGAGGGAACGGGCCCCAGATGTTCCTGGTCCCCGCCAAGCCTCGCCGGCCCCGTTTGTGAGGATGAGGACGCGGGCTGTCCGGGGAGCCGCGGGTTGGGGGTTGGGCTGAGGCCTCGGGGAGAGATCTGCGCCCGTGACCTGCTCAGACGTCGCCGGGTCGGTTCGGGCAGGAACCGGCAGGTCTGCGGCCACGGAGGCGAGGACACCTGGTTGTGTGGGCTCTGAGCCCATCCCGTCCTGGAGAGAGAGAGGGTGCACAGGCGTGAGCCAGGCTTCCTGGGAGCAGCCTGCCCGGACCGGTTACCACTGACCTTGGACGAGTCCCTTAACTTCCTAGTTTGAAAAAGCGCTGACCCGTGAAGCGCTTTCCGAGGGCCAGGCACTGTGCTGGGTGCTCTGGGTGCTCTGAGTGGGCATTAACCCTTTGACTTCCGCCCGTAAAACCTGCGAGGTGGGTGCTGGAGTTACCCTCAGGAGGCGCGGGAGGGGCACCGAGCCAGAAAGGAAGGTGCCCGGGCCACCCAGGGGGAGGGGGCAGACCTGGGACTTGGACCTGGGTCCCCTGGCATTTGGGGGTTCCATGCGTAACTGCCTCTTCCCCCACGCACCCCCTCCCGGAGGATGTGTGTGCAACGCAGGGCTCGGTGCCTGGATCTCGCAGACACTCAGCGCCTGGTGTCTGTTTCCGGGTCTGCTCCCCAGATGGACCCACGTGCTTCGAGGCTGGTGCTTGGGACCTGGGTCCGCATCCACTCCGTGGCGGGCCGGGAACACGGTCTCGGCTCGGGTGGTGCCGGTGATGTCAGGGGTTTGCATGTAAGCATCTCATGACGCGCTTTAAGAACTGTGTGCGGTGTGCGTTCTTTGTCAGTTAGAGCTCCATAAAGCTGTCCTTGCAAAATGCAGGAAACTCATTCTGCCCTGTGGGTTTGGCCCGCCGAGGCCCCCCGAAGAGGCAGCCCTCTTCCTGGGATGTGCTTCAGGCGGGCAGCGTGCTCCACACTCGAGTCCTAGCGTAAAGGGGGGCTGTGGACGTTGGGGTGGGGGTGGGGAGGTCCTTGGCTGTGGTGGTCACAGAGAGGCCTCTCCTGGTCCCCGGCTCAGGGTCAGCACACACATGCGCCCTCAGCAGCCGGGTAACGTTCCTCCAGGTGTGTTTTACGTCAGGCGCACCTGCCCGCTGCACCAGCCCATTGCACAGAGGCGGGTTTTCACCCGCTGCGCCCAAGTGCCAACCTCGGTGCCCCCACCTGGTGCCCCCAGGAGCAGAATCTTCCGGGGAATGGTGTCACTAATCACAACAGCTACTACATTTGCTCCCTGCCTTCTAGAGGCCACACCCCCAAGAGGAACCCAACAAGCAACCCCTAATCTTTGGTGACAGCCCCTGAGGGTGACTCTGGGAGACAGGTGGGCCTGGAGCCCAGCCCTCACTGTCCACGCTTGAGCTCAGGTGTGCTCCTCGAGGTCACTGTACATAGAGACTCTACCAGCTTCCTCAGCTGCAAAGTAGGAGCTGTAGCACCTACCTGGGGTGGGAGGGGGAGATACTGAGGATTAAATGAGTTCAGAATGCCCACAACCCGTTGCACAAGCCCATGCATGGTTACTACTTTTATTAGTATAACTAGAGGCCCGATGCACAAAATTCGTGCACTAGGTGGGGGGAGGGTCCCTCAGCCCAGCCTGCACCCTCTCCAATCTGGGAACCCTCGGGAGATTTCTGACTGCTGGTTTAGGCCCAATCCTGCTGGAATTGAGCCTAAACTGGCAGCTGGACATTTCTCTTTTATAATCCAGGACTGCTGGCTCCTAACCACTCCCCTGCCGGCCCAGTCACCCCCAACTGCCCTCTCCTGCCAGCTCCATCGCCCCCAACTGCCCTTCCCTGCAGGCCTGGTAACCCCCACCTGCCCTCCCTGCTGACCATCTTGTGACAACATGGGGGTGGCCATCTTGTGAGGGTGTGAGGGTCAATTTGCATATTACCTCTTTATTATATAGGATTATCCCCACTTACTGTGGTGAATACAGTCACTAGTGAGCTGCAGGGTCAGGATTCGAACCCAGAGCTGTCACTCTAAACCCAGTGGGTTAGCCATCCTCTGAGGCCTAGACTTTGTGGTCCCACCTCACAGATGAGCACATCGAGGCACAGAGCAGTTGGCCGGGAGGTGGGGAAGGTGCACTCCGAGGCCAGCGCTGGCGGGCTGGGCCGCTGCCCAGGCTGCCTGCGTCCGGACTCACAGGGAGGAGGAGGGAGGTCCTGGCTGGACTTGGGCCGGGCTGGGCCAGTACCTCGCCGGCTGCCTGCGGGACAGATGTTTAAGAGGCCCTGCAAAGTGGGTGACTCCGGCCCGGAGAACACTTTGGGAACAGCGTGCACTCCTCACTTCCCCACATCACCGCTGCCAGCAGATCTGATCTCCACCCGCCCCCTCAAGTGCTTGGCTTTGATTTGCATGAGGAGTTTTGTTCCCGGTGGTTTATCAGCTCGGGGCATCTCCGCTGTGAGGGCCTGGGCCCCTGGGCCGCTCAGGAGGGAGCTCCGAGCTCCGTGCAGAGGCGGCCCTGTGAGCAGGACCAGCCGGCGGGCGCCTCCTCCCCCGAGTCCTGGAGCGGAGGGCCCCCTCCCTGCCCCCTCCCTGCTTCCCATGTTCATAAAAGAGCTGTTTTGTCCGGGAGGCTTAATGAGGATCTGGCCGCTTTGTTTGTCTTCAGCTGCGGCGGATAGCGGCGCTCCCTGGGGGCTCGGCCCTGAGCTCATTACCGTAAGCCCAGCAGCGGCCCGACCTCCCCATCCAGGCTGCACCGACTCCGAGCCCGGGGCCGGGTTGTGACTCTGGGGCCCCGGCTGCCAGCCTCACAGAGGAGCGGGCTCTCTTTCCCAAGCCAGCCCATGGGCCATGCTAAACGGGACAGTCTCAGACAAGCCCGGGGGAGGGGGAGCTGGGCTCTCAGGAGCCGCGTGAGCAAAGGCGAGTCATTGGAGCCCTCCTGGCCTTCCTTTGCCCATCCGTAAAATGGGAAGCTGGTCCTCACCGCGTTGTGTGCAGATGAGCGAGACCCCGGGGGGGAGGAGCCTCACTGCCCACTGTTGGCGTGGCACTCAGTGTGCAAAGCAGTGCACGGGGCTCGGTGTGGGTGAGCTTCCAGGTCACCGCCAGTCTTTGCAGGACTGAGGGGCCAGAGGCCGTGGGGCCCGCCCAGGTGTCAGGGCCTCTAGCCCTGGGTCTGGCTCCAAGTCCAAGGCTCTTAATCCCTTGCCCCATGTACCTCCCACGGACAGGGTCTGTCTGAGGCACTGCCCGCTGTCGTGAGAGTCAGGTCAGTGTCCGGGAGGCCTGGGCAGGGGCAGGGACGGGGACAGGGAGGCAGAGTTGCAGTGGAGCTTGTGGCCGGGGACATGGAGTGACAATGCGAGTTCCACTCCCTCCTGGTCCTGTCCCCAAGGCCTCGGCTCTTCCCTCGGTGTTTGCTTGGGCTGTTACTAGCTCAGTTCCTGTTATTCCTCCCAGACAATCGGCCAGGAAATTCTTCACTTTGGCTTCCTTAAGAGGTCAGATGCTTTTCTCTGTGCACAAGTAAATAAACCCTGCGGGCTGAGCTGGCAGTTTTTCAGGGCAGCCCGCAGCCCCCCGCCCCGCAGCCCAGCCGGCCTCACCCTGGGACCCCGGGCACCAGGGAACGCAAGCAAACTCCAGCCCATCCTCTGCCAGGTTGCAGACGGGACACGTTTATTTTATTTCACTTTCTTTTTTTTTCTTTTTTTTCAGAGAGGAAGGGAGAGGAAGAGAGAGAAAAACATCAATGATGAGGGAGAATCATTGACCAGCTGCCTCCTGCACGCCCCACATTGGGATTCAAGCCCGCATCCCGGGCATGTGCCCTGACTGGGAGTCAGACCATGACCTCCTGGTTCATAGGTTCACAGGTCCACGCTCAGCCACGGAGCCACGCCGGCCGGGCAGTGTTAAACCAGAGCCAGGCCTGGAGCCAGGGATGATGTGGGGAAGGGACCGTGACTGTTGGCATTCGCACCAGTCGCGTCTCCCTCCCACCCCCAGAATCCAGCCGGAAATGAGTGAGGGTGGCTCCAGGGCGCTGTGCTCCACGGGGTCCCGGAGGCCCAGAAAGGGAATGACGGCACCTAGGGAAAGGCAGAGCCAGAGCCACAGCTCCTGGGCACCTCACGGGTGGCACCTCCCGCCCCGCTGGGGTGCCTCCGACGTGACACAGCCCCGATGGGCCGAGCGTGCTGTCAAGCTGCAGCGGCTCAGAGAGACGGGCTGCTCTTGCAGGGAGGCAGCTGTCAGCCATGCAGCAGAGGAGGGGAGGGGGGAAAGGAGGGGAAGAGATGGAGAGGAAGAGAGAGGAAAGACTACAGAGGAGCCATGTGTAAAGCCTGAGTCTGGAGCACACGGAGGAGGCAGAACATGCCCTCTGCTGGGCTTGGCGGCGTTTTTAGCGGAACATTTCAGTTCCACACAGAGGTCAGTAGAGTCCCTTGTACCCAGTGCTGACCCCAACCAACATTGTCACCCCAACACTGCCCCACCTCCATCCACTCCCTCCCCCCAGATCCGTGGTCAGCAAACTGGCTCACAAGTCACATGTGGCTCTTCGGCCCCTGGAGTGTGGCTCTTACACAAAATACCTTGAGGTGCGGGCACGCGTGTACAGTGTGATTGAAACTCCGTGGCGCATGCACAGAAGTCTGTTTTTGGCTCTCAAAAGGAATTTCAATCGTTGTGCTGTTGCTATTTGGCTCTGTTGACTGATGAGTTTGCCGACCACTGGGTTAGTGTGTCCCTAGCAAAGAGGAGGACTCCTTAAAAACCACAGAACTTGCAGACTATCACCGCACCGGAAATGAATAGATCAGCTATGCCGTCGTGACTCAGGTTTCAGACAGACTCCCGAGTCCACGTTCTAGACTTCGCTGGGCTCAGCATCCAGACGAGGGCCACGCGGCGTGACTGGTCCAGACGTTTCTCCTCTGAAGGGTCCTCTTCACTCTTCGGTTGTCCTTGTTCTTACGGATGGTCCGGGGAAGGAGCCACGCTCCTTGTCGGGAGTGTTTCCCACCATCGGAAATCCACTAATTGCATCCCCGTGGTGTCATTCCGAGTGTCCCTGTGTCCTTTGAATTTCCGGTCAGCTGGTAGTTCACCTGCAGGCTTGACCATTTACTCCACGTATTTCTGCACAAGTCCTTCCAAGGAGATGGTGGGTCCTCCCACCCCCCCTCACCCCCGACATGGGCCGTCTGGTTGTCTCTTGTGATGCTGGCCACCCCGAGGTGCTGTGCTGAGTCTGGCCCGTCAGCAAAGGAGGCAGAACGGTGGCTCCATCCTGTGTGGCTCCTCCTTCGTGTCGAAGTGGATTCCTCCTCTGGGGAGGCTGTCCGGCACCGACCGGTCCAGTTCCCGCGGGGAAGGAGGGTAAAGGCACGTTTTCCCTTTCGTACCCAATTGTCCGAAGGATGAGTTAGGTCCTCCGCCTTCATCGCCGAGTCAGATGCTCGCGTCTGATCAGCAGGAAATGGTTTAAGTAATCCACCTGCAAAGGGCTCAACCAGTTAGAAAAGTCAGAGAACCGAAGCGATGCGTCCACTGAGAGCCAGCAGTGCTGAGCACGTGTCCCAGGGATTAGGCCCCCCCCTCAGGTCTTTGGAGAGAGAGGCGGTCCCTCCCACTGAGCCCCAGAGGGTGGGGCCTGCCCTGGCATGGAGCCGGTTCGTGGAAGACCCGGTGCTCTGCACCCAGGCAAGTCCAGCGGCAAAGGCTGAGTGCTCACGCCACGTCCAGAGCCCAGGCCTCCCTGACCGTGCGCCGAGGGGCAGCCTCAGGAGGCGGCCGGCTGCCTGTTTGCCCGATGGACGGCCGGGGCTTTGGGAAAGGCCCAGTCCCGGCTTTCCCAGGGGCCTTTCGGGGATCTGCCCGCCTGCCCTCCCAGGAGAGCTCATGACCTGTCTGGCCACCGTGCTCCTCCCAGTGCTTGCCCCCAGGGCCTTGCTGTTATCCAGACGGAGGTCTCTTGTCTCTGTGCTGGCATGGCGCCAGCCCTGATGTAGGCAATAAAACCTGCCTGAATGAGTGTCAGCCTGAGGACTGAAGGGCCCCAGGTTCAATTCCGGTCAAGGGCATGTACCTCGGTTGCGGGCACATCCCCAGTAGGAGGTGTGCAGGAGGTGGCTGATAGATGTTTCTCTCCCACTGATGTTTCTACTTCTCTATCCCTCTCCCGTTCCCTTCCTCTCTGTAAAAAAATCAATAAAATATATTTTAAAAAACAAAACAAAAATAAAACCTGTCTGTCTTGTTGACCAGACTCTCAGCAGCTGCTCAGTGCCCAGCGCACAGTCAGCCTGCAGCTGAGTTGACTCTAAGGCCTCATAGCAAAATCCTGCTCGTCTCGTTCTTGACCCACCAGATGACGTCTTAAAGCAACTTTCGCAGATACCGTGATCTCATGGGTGTGGCATAATTGGATGTAAACTCTGAGTGTGCTGGGGAGACCCCAGTACCACCATCAGCCTGCCTCTGGGGTGTGGCGGATGGAGCTGCTCCGGAGAGTATTGAGTTCTCCGTCCGTGGAGGCATGCAGATTTTACATCCGCCACCTCCCTTGGCTTCCAGGGACCCCATGGGGTCTTTGAGATCCTCCCCTCTGATCCCCCTGCCTCTCCCCCATCTGCTACTTCCCTTTTCCCTGGCGATCCTTTTGAGCTTTTCCCCCAATAATTCAAACCACAGTCCATCTGAGAAGCCTAAGTGTGTACGTCTGCTCACACATACCATTTCCCAGCCCGAGAGTTTATCAGTCCTGCGTGCGTACTTCGTTAGTGCCAGCCTGGCTAATCTTTCATCTGATGACACCCACTCACATTTAAATGCACAGTCACCGGTATACCTGGGCATGGCGGTCTAAGCATTACGTAACGCTCGTAAGTACCGTGGCTTCCGGGCTCGCCAGCTAAAGGGGTGGCGTCAGGTGGCTCGGGGCCTGGCCCGGGTGGCGGCGAGAACCTGCCGTTTGCCGGGGATGGCGGTGGCCGGGGTCCCCGGTGTTTGGCGGCACTGCCGGAGCACAAGATCATGGGGTTTGCTCCAGGGTGTGGCGAGGCCGGGTCAGAGCCCACGCCCTCGGCTCCGGGTCTGCACCTGGAGGCTCCGAGGCTGCCTCCTGAGCCGCCCCGGGAAGCGCCTGATGAGCCACAGTCTCCGCCCGTGTCCCCCCTGCTGGCTCTCTGCTAGAGACCAGGCCCCTCACCCCAGGGTGCTCAGGGCAGCTTCCCGAGGGCTCCCAGGGTCTATGGGCCATCTTGAGGGTATGGCACCAAGACCCAGAGAGGACGGGGAGTCCCCAAGGCCACGCGTCACAACGGCTTGCACCCTGGTGTCCCGCCTCCCCGGCTGTCACTCACCGCCTTCCCGATTCCTCCTCTTCCCCTGGGGCCAGGCCAGCGCCATCATGGTGCCTGGGAATGACCTCACACACCAGCGGGAGCCTTTAAAAATAGTCCTCATTGTGTGGGGCGTGGGGCCGTGGCCGGTGCTTCTTTTCCAGAAATCTCCGTCTCCTCCCCACCCCGCCTCCCCCCCCCCCCCCCCACACACACACACACCCCGTCTGGGGAATGTCAGTGGCCTGGGCCCATCCCCTGCCGCTGTTTGTAGCGGTGATTCGGAGGAAGGAGGACTTTTCCTGGACTGGCCCGCCCTCCGAGGCTGGAAAACAAACACCACCCCCTCCTCCAGCCCTCCCGTTTCCCTGGGGAGGAAGTGGGCCCGGCTCCCTGGCGGCCACGTGGGCCTTCCAGGTGAGCTCGGAGGGATCCAGAGCTGAGGGACGGATGGGCCACGGTGACAGCAGCCCCACCCCCAGCAGGACGTGCACAGCCTGCAAAGGGCCCCCTGCCCTCTGGCTCCCCTTACCCTGTGTCCTCAGGTGTCTGCGCCCCTCCTGGCCCCCCCCCCCTTCATCTGAGGTCCTTCCCTGGAGCCGCTGGGCATCTCTGCTGGAGGCAGAGCCCCTCCAGGTGGTTGGGACAGGCATTCACCCACCCCTCCTGCCATCACCCCTGCCCAGGCCCAGACACCCTTGCACCCAGTGGTCTTGTGGCCTCTGCTCAGGCTCCCCCTGCTGGGTGCCCATTTCCTCTCAAGACTGTCTCCCCTTCCTCCCCCCCCCCCCACTCCACCCCCCCGAGAGGACTGACTGTGAGTCAGTCGCTTAGAAGGGAAGCCGCGACCACAGCGACCGGCAGGCATCACCTGGCACAGTTGAGGGTCTGAGGGTCGTGGCGCTCATTTCACGCCCGCCCCAGTAGAATGGAGTAGAGCTGCCATCCCCGCTTACACAGGAGGGAAAGGGCACAGAGAGGTTACGGGACTTCTCCAAGGTCACACAGCCGGGGAATGGTGGGGCCGGGCTCTGAACCCAGGTCTCTGTCTGCAGAGCCTGGCCCCCCAATTATGACTGAGCCCAGATCCCTCCCCTGTTCCCTCTTCCGTGGCCACCTGTTCCCTCCCCTCAGCGCTCCAGCACCCGTGGGAGGCCCACAGACATGGTTGGACGGTCAGATTAATGGCCAATATTGGAAAATAAGAAGACAGTTAAGACATAAAAATGAAAATAGGTTAGCGTTTGGGCTGTTGGAGGACCAGTCGGGGACTCACTTTGAGATACTTTTAGTTGGAGATGCTGTTCGATGCTCGCGGAGCTTGGCTCTGAGGCGAGGGTCAGGGACGAGGGCCAGGCTGGAGACCGCCAGCTGGGAGGCATCTGCATGTGGCTGGATTTGAAGCCAGGAGGCTGGCCCTGGCTGGTGTGGCTCAGTTGGTTGGAGCATTGTCCTGTGCACTGAAAGGTGCTGGGTTCGATTCCCAGTCAGGGCACATGCCCTGTGTGTGGGCTCAGTCCCCAGTGGGGAGCATGCAGGAGGCAACCAATCAGTGTTTCTCTCTTGCTCTCCCCCTCTCTCTCTAAACATCAATTTTAAAACATCTTCTAAAAAATAGCCGAAACCGGTTTGGCTCAGTGGTAGAGCGTCGGTCTGCCGACTGAAAGGTCCCGGGTTCAATTCCGGTCAAGGGCATGTACATTGGTTGCGGGCACATCCCCAGTAGGGGGTGTGCAAGAGGCGGCTGGTCGATGTTTCTCTCTCATCGACGTTTCTAGCTCTCTATCTCTCTCCCTTCCTCTCTGTGAAATATCAATAAAGTATATTAAAAAAATAAATAAATAAAATAAAACATCTTCTAAAAAATAAAATCCAGGAGGCTGGACAAGCCCAGCAAGGAACAGCAGGAAGGAAGGACAGAGACTTCTGATGCTTAGAGTCAGCTCTGAGCAGAGGTCAGCAAAGAGATGAGGACAGAGCCGCAGGAGACGGGAGGAAAAAACAGGCGGGGGGCCGGGAGGGCAAGAGAAGGTGTCACCTGTGCGGATGGAACTCAACGGACGGGGGCTGCAGGGTCACGGCCCAGAGGTTGTCGGTGACCTGGAGCACGTGATGGGGAAATCAGCAGTGCCAGAGAGGATGGGAGGTGGAGGCACAAGGGCACACCATCCTCCTCTGCATTTTGCTCCAAAAAAGAAGGGAAAGAAATGGAATGAGAGCTGGAGAGGGAAATGGGATAGAATGGCGGTTTTCTGCCAAAGATGCCAGAGAGGAATGACCTTAAAAATATTAAGTAGCTCTGAATGGTTTGGCTCAGTGGATAGAGCGTCGGCCTACAGACTGAAGGGCCCCAGGTTCAATTCCAAGGGCATGTACCTTGGTTGCGGGCACATCCCCAGTAGGGGGTGTGCAGGAGGCAACTGATCAATGTTTCTCTCTTATCAGTGTTTCTAACTCTCTCTCCCTCTCCCTTCCTCTCTATAAAAAAAGTCAATATTATAATATATATATATATATATATATATATATATATATATATATATATAGTGTGTGTGTGTGTGTGTGTGTAAGTAAGTTCAGTGGTCCTTCATGTGCCTTTGACCCAGTTGAGAAAGATCATCTGCTCTCTCACCGTTAATCATGCAGGTTGGAGTTTGCTTACCACAATGTGAATGCACTGCCTTTTCACCAGTTGAGAGAATTGCTTCTCACTTTTGGTTGAATGGAGTTGACCTTGGTTCCATGGAGTGCAGTGGTGTTTAGCACAGCATTGACCAGACAAGACTCTCAAGCGTACCAATTCTGTTCCGTCTAAGAGCTAGCCAATCTGTACTTCCCCTCCCTTGCCATGGCAGACATTTCCAATCAACCCAGATTCCTCTAGTGCTTAGTTGATTAGTCATGTCTGCATGGCCACAGGATTGAAAAATGGGAACCTGTGTTCTTGGTATTTGTCTTTCCTACCCTGGCCAGGAGGTTGGGAAGGTCAGGCTGCCTAACTTTCTAGGCTGCACTTGGCGAGAGCCGCGGTGGGGATTCTGGAAAGATCACGGGCTTGAATGTCAAAGGACTGGCCTCGAGTGCCAGGTCCGCCACCTGCTGGCCATGTGAGCGGTCAACCCACTGTACCCGATGGTGAGAAGAAAAGGGGGTTTCCATTCGTGGGGAGCAGAGCTGCCCCAAGTCAGACCTGCCACCACCCAGCCACATCCACGGCCACCCAGGCTCGGTGGGTGCAGTGTTCCCAGCTGCCCCTGGTGGCTGCCGCTTGTCCAAGTGCGTGGTTGGCTTCTCTCTTACCCGAGTGCCACCCAATGGGGCTAGAGCTTGCTTATTAACCTTCGTGAAGTAGGTTAAACTCTATCTAACCTGTTCTTACCTCACCTCGCTCGGCTTCCAAACAGCAGAGCAACAACAACAAACTGATGCAGGCCCATCCCGGGGCCATGAGTCTGTGGGCGTTGAACGTGCCTCCTTGGCCTCTCCTCCCATTCCGGCCTGCCGGGTCAGTCAAGGCAACGTGTATATTCTGAGGCCTGAGGTCAGGCCTGGGAGCCTGGGGGGTGGGAAGATCGGAAGAAACGATAACAAGGAACAATCGATCCCCTGCTGCATTGAGGTGCTGGGTGATGTCTCAGGGGGCCTTGACCGCTGGGGAACTTGCTCAGAGGAGCCCCGTGCAACGTCTCAGGCCCTCCAGCTGGTGATGGGCAGAGGCTGGACTGGAGTCCGGGGCTCTGTGTGCCTGAAGGTGTGTCTCTGAACGTCCCTCCTCCCCAAGTGCTCGAGGTCTGCACCTGCTGGTTCACTCGGGATGTGCAAGTCTGTTCTGTTCCAAGCAGAAATGACTCTACTGTCCCCATTTTACAGACGAGGAGACTGAGGCTTTGATAGGCAGGCTCCAGAACCAGTGCTTTTAACGCCAGCTCTGTTGGCCTAAGATTCAGGAGACCTGTGCTGACTCTGTGTGATACTAGATAGTCTCTTTCCCTCTCTTGGCCTCAGTTTCCCAGCCTGTAAAGACAAGTTGAGCTGGAAGACCATTTTGGTGAGGTTTTTTTTAAAATATATTTTATTGATTTCTTACAGAGAGGAAGAGAGAGGGACAGAGAGATAGAAACATCGATGAGAGAGAATCATCGATCAGCTGCCTCCTGCACATCCCCCACCGGGAATGAGCCCGCAACCTAGGTACATGCCCTTGACCAGAATCGAACCCGGGACCCTTCAGTCCGAAGGCCGACGCTCTATCCACTGAGCCAAACCGGCTTCGGCCATTTTGGTGAGTTTTTATTCCGAGTGGTTTGCCAGGCCTTTCTGGCTCCCGCCTTCCCACCCCTCCTTTCCCAGAATCTGTAGATGCTGAAGGCTTAACTCAGTGGTCGGCAAACTCATTAGTCAGCAGAGCCAAATATCAACAGTGCAACCATTGAAATTTCTTTTGAGAGCCAATTTTTTTAAACTTCTTCTAACGCCACTTCTTCAAAATAGACTCGCCCAGGCCGTGGTATTTTGTGGAAGAGCCACACTCAAGGGGCCAAAGAGCCGCATGTGGCTCAGGAGCCGTGGTTTGCAGACCACTGGCTTAACTGGTCAGGAATGTTGACTGGAAGAGAAAGGGGGGGCCCCCTACTGGCAGGTGCTAGGATTGTCACCCTTGGACTGAGGCTGACCCCTGCCCACCTCTGAGTCTAGGTTTGTCTGGGATCCACCAGGCTGGAAATGGTTACGAGGACTCTTAGCTTGGGACAATCCTGGACCAGCCTGCGGACTTCTGAGCCCAGACTATCGGGAGATCTGACCATGTGGAAGGAGGCTGTGTCCTGGCTGGCTGAGGATCCTGCAAGCAAGAGGGGGTGACTTCACACACACACACACAGCCGTAGGGTGTGCACGAGAAGGCCAGCCCGCCTTCATGGAACTCTCGGGAAGGCCATGGGATGGTGTGGCCTCTGCAGGAACAGCGTCTCGTGACGGGAGTGACAGTGGGAGTTCTGAGCCATCCCTGGCTGTGAGGTTCTGCTGCTCATGGCCGTGTGCTTTCATGGAGGCGATGGAGGAGTGGAAGGGGCTCAAGGTCAGAGTCCCGGATGCAAGTCCAGGTCTACTGCTTGAGCCGTGTGGGTCTCGATGAGTAAGGGAGCCCTCTGTGCCTCAGTTTCCTCCTCCGTGAGGCAGGCGCAGCCCCACCCCCAGCACCAGCTCCGAGGAGCAGGTGAGGTGGACTGGGCTGTGAGAATTCAGTGATCAAAACCCACAAGAGGCTTGGAAAGTGTCTGGCACGTGGGGATCGTCTTAAAGGCTAGAATCTGAGGCCTGGGGGGTAAGTGACAGCTCAGGCGCTCAGAGCCGGGACAGACCCAGCACCCTGACCCCAGGCCGATGCTCATCCCCCCACCCATCGACGTGGGGGGGGGGGCAGTCATCAAAGTGGAGTGTCCTAGGGCCTCAGAAGCCAAAGGAAGTTCTCAGTCCAGCACATTCATGCTGAGGGGAAACTGAGGCTGAGACACAGGAAGGCGAGGACCTAGTCCCCGTTTCCCAGCGAGGTTCTCACGCAGGCACTGCCCGGTGGGAAGGAGAAACCCCTCGTGCTCCAAAAGCAGCCTGCAAGACCCCTCTTTGCAGGCCCCCAAAGTTCAGAGCTTACCTGTTCTCTTCTCCTGAGTATCTGCTGTGGCCTCCTTGGCGGGGGCGGGGGGGGGGGGGGTGTCAGTGCAGAGACCTCCCCACCTGCCTTGGCGTCGGCAGAAGTGCTGGTGCCGCTCCACGCTGCCCCCCATCTGGAGGCACTCCTGCGGCAGGGCCCCCCAGAAGCTGGAGGAAGGTGACATCCCCAAGAAGCACCGTGGACGCGGGGCTGCAGCTGGTCCCTGCTTCCACCCTCATCTCATGTGTGCATCCGCCTCCTCCCAGTTAGAAAAATAGGCCCTCGGCACCGCCCGCCCTCCACCTCAGCGACCCACACGCCCAGGAGCCGGGCTGGCCTCCTTCCGGGACCCTGCGGGGCCCGCCAGGCTGACATCACCCGTCGCCATGGCAGTGGTTCCACCGGCCGGGCTGCTGGCATGGGACACGCCTGGGCGCAGCCGGTGGCTGGGAAGGGGAGCGGGGCCGGTCATGGCTCGCAGACCTCAGCAAGTGTGAAGAGTGTTTGGCGAACCTCAAAAACGGATTGAAAGAGAAATAAGAGCATCCCTGTGACGCAGGAAGGAAGGAGGCATGTCACTGGTGCTCATGGCATGTGCATGTCACTGTGTGGTGCTCATGGCTGTGTGCATGTCGCTGTGTGGTGCTCATGTGGTATGCATGTCGCTGAGGTCATTTCTTGGGGGGGTCCCTGCCAAACCTTGTTTCTGAAGTATTTACAATGGCAGCGCCCTCTGTAGTGAGACCCCATGTGGTTGAGGTGACAGCAATGTCATTCTGGCTCCGTGGGGACCCCACACACTTCCCCACCCCCGGTGCAGGGTCCCCGTGCTCCCAGGTCCTGCTCCTCTGCGTGCAGTTTCTGGAGCAGGTGGTGGACACATGGCTTCTGATGGGCAGGCGGGGGCACCGCACCTTCTTTGTTCCCACCGAGGTGCCAGAGGCGCCTCACCCCAGTTGGCAGGTGGTCTTCCCTTGGCGCTCCTGCCCAGAGGCCCGGCGCCCGTGTGTCCTGTCCTCTGCCCGGCAGGCTGAGCCCAGCGGTGGGCAAAGCCCCAAGCGGAGAGCGTGTGGGAAGGAGCCTCAGCGCTGCAGCCCTTTGTGGTGGGGGCGGAGGGGCTTCCCACGCCGCCTGTATCGGGAGTGCGCCGGGCTGCATGTAACGGGAAATCCCGTAGGTTCTCCTGTTCTCGTGGATTCGGGCCTGGGTGATGCACCAGCTGCCCAGACCCTTCTGTCTGTCTGCCTGCTCGCCTGCACGCCTGCCCCTGGTTTCAGCCTCTGTCTCCATCCTGGTGCTCCCAGCGGGAAGGCAGTGGGGGGAGGCATGCTGTGACCCTTTTCTGTAAAAAGCCCAGCGGATCGCCCGCCGATGTCTGTGTGCATCTCGGCGGCCAGAACGGCGGCCGTGCCCTCCAGCGGCGGGAGCTTAGGGAGCTGTGCTCTGACTGGGCACACGCCGGCACGGGGTTCTCTGGGAGGAAGGAGGGGAAGCGGAGACTCGGTCATCCATGCACGTCGGGGTTTGTCTCCTCCATCAGGTCTGCCACCACCCGAAAGGGGGGGGCCCTGTCTTGCTCCACCCTGTCCCCTCCAGGCATGGACCTGGCACACGGGAGGTGCTTAACCAATAGCGGGGGGACCTCCTGCTCTCATCTGAGGGGGGCGCCACTGATCTGAACGCAGAGGTCTGGCCCTTGCTCTCAGGGCCCCCAGTCGTAGCCCCGCCCCCCGAGGAGGCCACCAGCGCAGGCGTGTGCTCGTGTCAGCCCTCTTCGTGGCCGGACAGTGGCACGTGGTCCCTGCAGCGCGTGCCCGGTGTGCGGGGCTGGTGCAGTGGACGGTCCACGGAGGCCACAGCATCAGGCCCTCCACAGCCACGGGGCAAAGGGAAGGAAGGCCCAGCAGGGCGGTGAGGGGGGTACATCAGAGCTCCGGGGGTTCATTTCCAACCAGAGGGCAGAGGGGTGACCCCCCCGGGAGCCCATGAGACCTGCTTGGCAGCCTCTTCTCTCCACCGGCACAGAGAGCGTGCCCGAGGCTCCCGGGAAGCCACGCAGTCCCTTCACGTGGGTCGGTGGCCTCCCTCGGAGCCATCCCCGGCGCTTCCCCCTGGTTCTCACACCTCACCGGCCACGGGCTCCCCAGGCCGAGGCCCCCTCACGTTGGGGACCACCCAGCTCCGAGCGGGGATAGACGAGTCATCAAAAACGGGCCCCCTTTGTTGGATCCGTGAACTGAGAGGCGACAGTAGGGACTCGAGCAACTTGGCAGGCCTGGGTTCGAATCCCGAGAGTGCCACGGAGTGACCTGGGAGCTTGGGAGAGAAGCTTCATGTCTCTCGAGCCCGTTTCCTCATCAGTTAAAAAGAGGGCCGATGTCCAAGCCCGTTTGGCTCAGTGGATAGAGCCTCGGCCTGTGGACTGAGGGGTCCCAGGTTCAGTTCTGGTCAAGGTCACGTGCCCAAGTGGCGGGCTTGATCCCCAGTAGGGGGCGTGCAGGGGGCAGCCGATGGATGATTCTCTCTCATCATTGATGTTTCTCTCCCTCTCCATCTCCCTTGATCTCTGAAATCAAGAAAAATATATATCTTTTAAAAGGGGGGAGGGGTCAAAATAGGGTCCCTTCTCAGCATCTGGGGCTGGCAGACAACTAGGGTCCCAGGACTCACGCGCTCTCCTGTCCGCCAGCCATGAAAGCCGACCGGAAGCGCCTGAAGGGGGAGAAGACGGACCTGGTGAGCCAGATGCAGCAGCTGTACGCCACGCTGGAGAGCCGCGAGGAGCAGCTGCGGGACTTCATCCGGAACTACGAGCAGCACCGCAAGGTCAGGGCCCTGCCCCCGACACCCCGACACTCCGACACCCACTCCCGGACACCAGCTCTCCCCCCTGAGCACGGTGGCCTCTCCGGTCCCCTGGGGAGGGGCTCTGCTCACGTCACCTGTGCCCCTGGGAGGCCTCGGCCGTGGCCAGCCTGGCCCAGGCACTGAGCTGGAGCCGGCACAGCCCCTCGCTGAGGGCGTCGGGGCGGACAAACACAGACCCACAGACCGGCTGGCTGAGGTGGTGACGGTGGGGCTCCGGAGATAGGCTGGCTCGGTTCAGACCCTGGCTCCCGTGTGTGTGTCCGTGGGCATCTTGGCCTTTCTGAGCCTCCGTTTCTTCATCTGCCAAACAGTGTCCCGTTTCCCTGTCACATGTTACCCAACAACCAAACAAAGCCTCGGGCCCACTGTGGACTCTAGCATCTGTCTGTCGGACTGTTTAAATGTTTCCCTCATGTGAATTCAATCTTTGAAACAATTCTTTGAAACAAATAGTATTGGCCCCTTCCCCCCCACCCCATTTTTCAAAAATATTTTATTGTTGATTCCAGAGAGGAAGGGAGAAGGAGAGAGAGAGATAACAACATCAGTGATGAGAGAGAATCATTGATTGGCTGCCTCCAGCACGTCCCACACAGGGGATCGAACCTGCAACCTGGGCAGGTGCCCTGAAAGGGAATCGAACCGTGGCCTCCTGGTTCCTAGGTCGACACTCAACCACTGAGCCACGCCTCCCCCCTCCCCCCTATTTTAAATACGGAGGAACCGAGACTGGATGAAGTCAGACAACTGACTCGTGACAAACATTTGCTCGGTTAGCCATTGAAACATACTTCCTGAGCCTCCACCAAGCGATTGTGTCTGTGCCCACCTCCCTGTAGTTTGTGGCACGGCTGGGATTCGAACCCAGGGCTTTCCCACTGCAGAGCCTTCTGTGGTTGGGGTTCAGGGCCCCTCGGGGTATGTCTGGGCCATGAGGAGGCCGTGCACTCCCCGTGGTGACACCCCCCCCTCTCCCTGCACTCCCCGTGGTGACACCCTGTGTCCGTCGTCCCCCCCGCAGGAGAGCGAGGATGCCGTCAAGGCGCTGGCCAAGGAGAAGGACCTGCTGGAGCGGGAGAAGTGGGAGCTCCGGCGCCAAGCCAAGGAGGCCACGGACCACGCCACGGCGCTGCGCTCCCAGCTGGACCTCAAGGACAACCGGATGAAGGAGCTGGAGGCCGAGCTGGCCATGGTGAGCCCTCCCTCCCTGCCCCGCCCTCACAAACCAGGGCGGTGGGGCTTGTGCTGGGACACAGGGCGCAGAGGTCCCTGGAGTGGGGTGGAATCCCCCAGAGCAGGCCCTGGAGGGGGCGGGGCTGGGGGCGGGGTCTGTGATGATTGGCATCTTCTTCCCATATCAACCCCTGAGCCTGGCGAGTCTCTCACCCACGGGCCTGGGCCTGGGGCGCTGAGAGACCATCCACATTTCCACATTCGCCAGGCTACTGTAAAAGTAAAAGCCCATTAAAAATATATATATTTGTTTAGGAAAACATTTGGGGGGAAATGCACACACAAAAATGGTACCCACCTCTGGGGACTAGGATTACGATTGGGTTTTATTTTTCCTGAGTGTGTGTGTGTGTGTGTGTGTGTGTGTGTGTGTGTGAGAGAGAGAGAGAGAGAGAGAGAGAGAGAGAGATTTTCATCTACAGCGAGAATGCCTTCTTTGGGTCATCAAAGGGAAAAATGTTACTTTTTTCTAATCTAAACAAACCTTCAAAATACATCCAGAAACTGTTTTCTGCGGCGGCCCACAGCCTGCACGTGGGAACAGAGAGCCGGGGTGTGTCGGGGTCTGGCTGGGAAACGCGGCCCAGAGCCCTGGCGTTCTGCTCTGCCTGCTCCTGTGTGACCCTGGGCCGCTCACTGAATTCTCTGGGCTTCCGTGCCCTGCACCTGGAACTGGGTGGGACCGAGGGTCTTCAGCCCACCCTGTCTGCCCTCCAGGTGGCTGGGAAACCTGGGGAGCCCCGAGGTGGGGGTGGGGAGGCCCGCCGGGCTCCATGCTAGCCTGCAGAGCGCTGATGCATGCTGACGGTGTGGTTACCGCCGTGGGTCCCGGGTTTGAATCCAGCCCCTGTCACTCTCTAGCTGTGTGACCTTGTGCAGGACCCGTCTCCTCTCGGAGCCTCAGTTTCATCGAGTCTCAATGGGGGTAACCGCCCGGGGCTCCGGGGAGGATGTCAGTGAAATTGTGCCAGGGAAGGGCTTGGTATGGCGCCTGCGCGTGGTGATTGATGATATGAAGGTTTTCTCCGGTCACTTCCGTCTGGGCCGCCCTGGTCAGGATCCAGAGTCCCTCGTGGGACCAGCTCAGCCCCTACCTGCCTCCTGGGTCTCCTTGTCCGGTGCTGACCCCTAGTGGTGGGAACAGGAAGCTGCAGCTGTCTGTCAGTCCCCTGTGGGGTGGAGGAGGGGTCCGCGGTGCTGGTGCCTCTGCTGCTTGCCTGTCCTCCCAGGTCTGCCCGGGCTCTCTCTGCGCTGCCGTAACGGGCAGCTGGGCCTCCCGCGTGTGTGTGCGTGTGTGTGTGTGTGTCTGCAGGAGGGTGAGTGGAGGGTTAACTGCACAGATGGCAGACCCCGCCGGGTGCTCATGTCCCCCAGAGTCCACCCCAGGGCAGCCAAGATAGATCGGGCGGGTGGGAGAGGGAGGTGGGGGGCAGCCCCCAGGAGCAGCTGCCAGGACGCAGAATCCGGACCCACCTGCACCTGGCGGGGAAGCAGGTGCGGCGCCCGGTGCAGTGCGGGGGCCGGGAGACGGGAGTCTGCTGAAGCGAGGCTGCTGCGAGCATGCGGCGGCTCTGAGCCACGCCGGCCTCCCTCGCTCCTGCGGCTGAGGGATTGCTCCTCGCCCTGGTCTGCGTCACCCTCGCTGGTTCTCCGGTCCCCTGGGGCTCGTGGTCAGACCCCCAGGCTGGAGCCCAGCGTGGACGCTGTGCCCGCTGCGCGCTCTTGGAGGAGTCACCGAACCTCTCTGAGCCCCGGTTTCTCCTCGGTCAAGCGCAGACAATGGCACCCGCCCTCCTGGACACCCAGGCTGTCACCCCGAGCACGGGAGGGTCTCCCAAGCGAGGGAGGAGGTGATGGCCTGGCTTGGGGGTGGGGCTGACCTCTCTCAGCCACATAGGAGCATGTTCCCCCGGGGCTGGTGGTGGAAGGGAAGTGATTTCACAGGCTCCTGGGGTGTCTGAGCCGGAGAAAAGCCTAAAGATCGAGTGGCCTGGGCTTTCCGTGACACAGGTGTGGAAACTGAGGCCCAGCGAGGGCAGCGACTTACCTAAAACAGCACAGCTGGTCGCACGGCGGGGCTCCATCAGGCTTCAGGCCAAAGACGGTCCACTGGGGGGCCGGCATCTCCGCGCTGAGGTGGAGAGAGGGGGTGACGTCTTCCCTGTCCTCGGTGTTCGTGGTGGGCGAAGCCGGCACTCACGGCGGCTCTGCCCTCTGTAATGGCCCCTGGGCATCGGTTCACGGGCCCCTCCGAGTGTCCCCTCCGCCCTGTGCGCCAGGGAGCCAGCCGGGGGAGCCAGCCGGGAAGCGGAAGTGGCCCGTGACGAAAAGAACGTGCATTAATACATTGCTAAGAAGTGCCCTTTTTCTCCCCCAAATAATGTGCTATCGTTTCTAACAAAACCCCACATGTCCTAGGCCAGTGGTCGGCAAACTCATTAGTCCACAGAGCGAGATATCAGCAGTACAACGAGGGAGGTTTCTTTTGAGAGCCAAATTTTTTAAACTTAAACTTCTTTTAACGCCGCTTCTTCAAAATAGACTCGCCCAGGCCGTGGTATTTTGTGGAAGAGCCACACTCAAGGGGCCAAAGAGCCGGATGTGGCTCTTGAGCTGCAGTTTGCGGACTGCCGTCCTAGATGGAAGTGACTGAAAGCTGGCTGACCTCAGTCCCCGCCTGAGGAAAGGACGAGCTGTCCCCCGACCCCCCGCCCTGGCTCGGCCCACTCTGCCCCAGGCCTTCCCGTGTCCCCGGCACCCCACCCCGGGGCCCTGGGACCGGGGGGAGCGGCCGCCCCGCCTGCATGTGCTGCGCCTGGTGAAGGGAGGTCACGGGTGGAATTGGGAGGAGCTAAGGCAGCCGTGAGCAAACTACGTCCCGCGGGCCGGATCCGGCCCGTTCGGCTGTTCTATCCGGCCCACGGAGCCGAAAGAGCGGAGGGTTCTCTTGCTCTCCCCTCCACTCCTCCACCAGCAGCCCAAGATGAGAGTGCCAGCATGGTCAGGTTGCTTTTGTTCCAGCCCTCCGGTCCAGTTTAAGAACCCACTGTGGCCCTCGAGTTAAAAAGTTTGCCCACTCCTGAGCTAAGGTGATGGAAGCCGAAACACCAGCTCCTTACAATGTCCTTCACGTCCCAGCCAGCCCTCGGAGAACCCAAAAGAACGGGTGGGGGGTGCGTGTGGGGGAGGGGGAGGGGGGGGTCCTCTTTCTCTCCGCATTGCTGGTCTCGCCTGGGTGTTGGCACCTAAGGTGTAGTCAGGCGAGGCCTGCCTCCAGGTGCCTGGCGTACAGACTGGCCCGCACGCAGCCGGAGATGCCGGGTCCAGAAGCCAGTCTGCGGTTTTCTCACGGTGGCTGTGGCCGTGGCCGTGGCCGAGGAGCCGGCCACGCGGTCACTTCGTTCTCTCTTGCTCCCCGGCTCTTCCTCCAGGCCAAGCAGTCCTTAGCCACGCTGACCAAGGACGTCCCCAAGCGGCATTCCCTCGCCATGCCGGGCGAGACGGTGCTGAACGGCAACCAGGAGTGGGTGGTGCAGGCGGACCTGCCGCTGACCGCAGCCATCCGGCAGAGCCAGCAGACCCTCTACCACGCGCACCCCCCGCACCCTGCAGACCGGCAAGGTGAGCCTGGCCGGCGGGCCCGGCCACAACAGGGGGGGGGGGGGGCTGCTTGGGTAAGGTGACCAGGCGTCCCGCTTTGGGCGGGACAGTCCCAATTTTCAAAAATGTGTCCCGCGTCCCTCAGCGTTTTTAAAAAGTCCTGATTTTTAAAAAATATATATATTTTATTGGTATTTTACAGAGAGGAAGGGAGAGAGATAGAGAGCTAGAAACATCGATGAGAGAGAAACATCGACCAGCTGCCTCTTGCACACCCCCTACCGGGGATGTGCCTGCAACCAATGTACATGCCCTTGACCGGAATCGAACCCGGGACCTTTCAGTCCACAGACCGACGCTCTACTGCTGAGCCAAACCAGTTTCGGCAAAAGTCCCGATTTTTAAAACGCCGAGGGACACGGGACAAATTGTTAAAAATCGGGACGTCTGGTCGCCTTATTCTTGGGAGGTCCTCTGGCCCCGGGGGGGGGGGGGGGGGGAAGCAGTCTCTCCATTTCACTGCAGCTGCTCAGGGGGGTGTGGAGCCCCAGGCCCATATGACTGAGGTCCCTGGGAGTTCTACCTCCTTCTCTCCCTCACCGGGGTGCAGAGGGGGCCTGACTGGATCCACAGGCTGTGCTGGGAGATCCTTCTGGGAAGCGGCTCCCTGCTGAGCTGTGGGGCTGGGATAGAGGCGGGAGCTGGGCAGGTGTCTTCTCTGCAGCCCAGCGTCCTCCTGGGCTTCGCGGGGGCGCTGGTGCCAGCCGCTGGCGGGCAGCCGAGGTGAGGCCGTGCTCTCCGTCCCTCGCTCACCAGCTGTCCCTGCTTTCCAGCGGTCAGGGTGAGCCCCTGCCACTCGCGGCAGCCTTCCGTCATCTCCGACGCATCTGCCGCCGAAGGCGACCGGTCCTCCACGCCCAGCGACATCAACTCCCCCCGGCACCGGACGCACTCCCTCTGCAACGTAAGGCCAGCAGCCGCGGGGCCCGCCCGCCCGGGAGCCGCTGGGGCGGGCGGAGGGCGGAACACGTCCTCGCTCTTTCCTCTCGTCCACCCAGGGAGCACTCTCGGAGGCACTTCCTCTTCTGCTCTTTCCTTTTGCGAGAAGAGATGGATGTGGGGAGAGAAAGGAAGGAGGCCCATTTGCTCCTTGTGTCCGGGAGGGCAAGGACAGCCCCGAGGAAGGAAGGCGGGCCCGGGCCGGCTGTGGGGTCTGTGCAGCCCGGGGTCCCCTCTGGCGGGCTGGGTGAGACCTCGGCCCTCCCAGCGCACTGCCTGTCCCCACAGGGCCGGCCGGCCGGCTCTCCGTCTTCACCCAGGAATGAGCCCCCCCCACCGCACCCCCGTGTTTTGACTGCCAGGAGCCTTGGCGCCTTTTGCCCCTGGGGAGGCGTCGTGAACTTGTTCTAAGCTCGTTGGCTCTGCTTACGTAATCAAAAGCACGACTGGATTGCACCCTGGGTGCCAGCTACCAAGAGGCGCGTGTCCCCAGCCACCGGCCTCCCAGTGACTAGGAGGGCGACAGCCAGGCTCCCAAGGAGTGAGAGGGCGAAGGGAGGTGGGTCAGGTGTCTGAGGACCGGACGCCGCCCTGTCTAGGCTCCAGGATGACACACTGGGGTCGGGGGTCGGAGGTCAGGGGTCGGGGCCCCTCCTCATTCCCGGTCCATCACGTGGTTGGGGCGGTAACGGGGCTCCCCTGCCACGTCGGGAAGACAGAGACACGAAAGCGTGGGGCCTCCCACGCGTGGGAAGGCTCCCTCAAAACCCCAGCCCGAGTCGCTTGATTAACCAGCGAGATAGGCAATAAAAGAGAGACGAGGCGAATACGGCAGGGAAGGAAGACAAAAGAACCATCACTTGCCGGCGATACGATTATGTACCTGGGAAAACGCAAGAGAATAGCCTTGGAAAGCCATTAGAACTAATGACAAGCACGCACACGACGGTGCTGGTTGAAAATCAATTTGTAAAAATCAGTGCCCGCTCTATATCCAAGTAATCGTAATGGAAACACTTTCCTCTTTTTCTTGTTTTTTTCTTTCTCTATCTGCAATAACAATGAAAAGTGCTTATAAAAATAGCTGAGGCTCAACTCAAGTCTGCTGCGTGGGCAGCCGGACTGCTGGCCCGGGGCCCTGCTCGGCCCACGTTGTCACGGGGAGAATGCAGGCCTGGGCCCCGTGAGGGCGTGGGATTCTTCTCTCGGGGGTTTTATGAAAGGAAGCCGTGTATTCTCTTGTCCCCGAGAGGGCACCCTGCAGACAAATGCTGTCTTGACTGACAGAGCCCAGGCGAAGAAGGTTGAGGGGGTCTGACATCTATTCCCCGGTTCGGAGGGGCCCCTGTGACACTCACAGCCAGCACCCTTCTGGTGTCTGTGCACGGCCCCGAGGAGAATCCTTCGAGGGCCTTTTTTTGTCTCCCCTTGATGGGCCTGTAGTGGCCCTGAGGGCCAAAATGCCGCTGGGAAATCCAGTCCGCAGAAAGCGTTCTCCAAAAGCCACTTGAATCGCATTGGCACAGGCCTGGCCGTTCGCCCAGCGGGCCCTGGCACATTCAGTTCCAAGTTCTCCTCCCACAGAGAGAGCCCTGCAGCCGGGGCTCAGGCCTTTCGGCGGCACCGGCCTCACTCTCTTCCCCATACATTTGGCCAAGACGGCCAGCCCTACCCACAGTAAACCTGTTCCAGGCGCCGGCCGTGAGTTCTGTGTGTGCACCTTGAGATAGGACTAACGGCTAAGCTGCCACTTGGTCCACTCCCGCCCTCCCTCCCTCCGTCCCTCCACCACCTTCAGGCCACATATCAGCAGATGTGCACACAGGTAAGCCAGGAAGAGCCTGAGCTTAGCTCCAGGGAACCCTTTGTTCTCAGGCCCTCGGCCTGGCAACGGCAAGAATAGCCCAGCCTGGACTAAGGACCCCGCCCCCCATGTCCCCTCGGGCTCTGGCCATTCATTTAGAGCGGAGGTGGCCTCCGAGCACAGGGAGGCTGGACAAAGTTGATGGACAGGGCAGGTGACCCGGACCTTGTTTCTCCGTGGGCACTTTGCCTGCAATTCCGAAGACCACCGCCAGGGGACTCTCTGATAACGACTTTTATGATCCAAATGACCCCTTTGCCCGCAGGCAGGACAGACCGATTCGGGGATGTGGTGAAGGCCTTTGGGCGCCCACTTTTGTGCACCATCCGAAGGAGAACTGGTCCAGGAGGAACCAGACTGTCCCCCAAATGCGTATGGCCGTTCTGCTTTTATTAGCTCGGTGCTGCTGGACTGTCGAGCCCGTGACTCTGTAACTCAGGCTGATGCGTTTCCACAAAATAAGAAATTAACTGTGTCTGTGGAGGAGTTAGAGGTTACAGTTTCCCGAGTCTCCCTGTTCCCAAATTCCGTATTTTTGTCCGTTTTTCCCTATAAAATTCTATTTCTTTAGGAAAAGCGCCAAGTATAGTCAACCTCCAGTTCTAACACGAGGGACCCATCGGGACAGGAATTTAGAGGCCTTTGAGTAACCGATTTGTTGGTCAGACGGTACTGGGGGTCAAGCACAGGCAGGGGAGCCCCAGGCCCTCCCCCACTGGGCCCTGCGGGAGTGTCTGCTTCGGGGTGAGGGTGGGCTCCCCACCTAGAGGCAAGGTGGTCCCTAAGGGATGGCTTCCTTCCTCGGACCACCTCTGCTCGCCTGCGTCCTGTGTCTCCGCTGTTTCATCTTCCTCTTCTCCTTTGGCTGCAGGGCGACAGTCCCGGCCCAGCTCAGAAGAACCTGCACAGCCCCATTGTACAGGTGGGTGTGCCCTCCCCGGCCCCGGGCCTCCCTTCTCCCCAGGCTGAGGGCTGACCACGCCCTCACCCCTGTTCCCCTGGGCCCCTGGCACCCCCCTTCCATACCGGGGCACCCCAAGCCGAGAGCAGTTAAGGAGTCACATGTGGATTGGAGCCTGAGTCGGGCTTACACCTGGGTCTGCCCTTCCGGGCCCTCTCAGGACCTGTAAACCTACTAAGTGCACCACACACCGTCCATCCAGGGACCCTGGTAGTGTCTTCTCTTGGCAGCCAAAGTCTGATGAGCCAAGCCATGAGCTCATGGGGCTCCTCCTTGCAGGAAACCTTTATTCATTGTTAACGTTCCGATATTCTACCCTCGGGGTGAGGAGGGAGGAAAACGACATGAATGTGAGGGTCCGAGGGGTCTCTAGGATCAGTTCTCTCGCCCCAGGGCTCGCACATGCTGGTCTGTGAAAGCCCCATCGGGGTCCCCCGGGGAAGTGTTTCAAATGTGGATCCCTGGGCCCCTCACCCTGGGTCCACCACGTGTGGGTCGGGTCTGGAACACAGGGAACATATTTTGGGAACCATTAGTCTAGCCCAGTGGTCGGCAAACTCATTGGCCAACAGAGCCAAATACCAGCAGGACGAAGACTGAAATTTCTTTTGAGAGCCAGAAATGTACACACTTCTTCTAATGTCACTTCTTCAAAATATAGACTTTCCCAGGCCATGGTATTTTCTGGAAGAGCCGCATGTGGCTCGGGAGCCGCAGTTTGCCAACCCCGGGTTTAGTCCAGTGGTCGGCAAACTGCGACTCTGGAGCCACATGCAGCTCTTTGGCCCCTGAAGTGTGGCTCTTCCACAAAATACCAAGTGCGGGCACACACGTATAGGGGGATGGAAACTTCGTGGCCCATGCACATAGGTCGGTGTCCGGCTCTCAAAAGAAATTTCAGACGTTGTGCTGTTGATATTTGGCTCTGTGTACGAACGAGTGTGCCGACCACTGCTCTAGTCTGAGCCCTGCCCTTTTGACAGAAAACAGTACCCCATGGCTGTGCAGAGCTCTCGGGCAGACAACAGTCCCCAGCCCCCCCCTTAGTTACCCCATCACCAGAACTAGACCCCAAGGCCCTCGCCCTCGGCGGGCACAGAGCTCCGGTTTCCTCTGCCCTCGCTCTCCGGGCTCCCAGGCCCCCTTTTTCCACGGGGGCTCCTTCCCGGGGAAGGTGTGCCCTTGCTCAGTGCCCCTGTGGCCGGGCCACGGCCCAGGGCATGGGCACCCTCCTCCGAGCCCTCAGGAAGAAGTGTCTGTAGGTCGCGGGCAAACCATTTAAATGATGCTGCCAACACCCCAGCAGCCGGCCGTGGTGGAGTGTTTGTCACACGTCTTTGTCCACGTTGGTGACTGTCTCGTGGCAGCCTCGGAGGGCTCCCCTGTTGACCCTGAGGTCCCCTAACTGGCCCAAGATTTCCCCCGGGTGCAGGCAGACCCCTCCGTGCCCGCCCCCGGCTCAGGTTGGCTCTGTTCTTCTCCTCCGCATCTCTGCCCGCCACAACAGTCCCTCGAGGATCTTGAAGACCAAAAACGGAAAAAGAAGAAAGAGAAGATGGGATTCGGCTCCATCTCCCGCGTCTTCGCCAGAGGGAAGCAGCGGAAGTCCCTCGACCCCGGCCTCTTTGATGGTACCGCCCCCGATTATTACATAGAGGAGGACGCGGACTGGTGATGCCCGCCGCCCACCCGGCCGGCCGGCGCGTCTGTGCGTGTGGGCGTGCGTGGGGCGCGCGTGGCGGGGCGCGTGGGTGCCGGGTGCGGGCGGCCAGGCGCAGACGGACAGACGCGTGAGACCCCCCCCTGCCCCCTGCGTCGCCACCTCTGTAATCGATGTACATACTGCACACGTGTGTGACTCTGTCAACTCTCTGTCGTCCTCGGCGCGATGCGGTCGTGGTGTTGTTAACCTGCGTTTGTTCCGTTCTGTATTTTTTGTTTGTTTCTTTGTTGTTTTGTTCCCTTTTTGTTTTTGTTTTTTTATGTTTCCTTTTTTGTTCGGTTCGTTGGGTTGTGTTGCTCCCTCCCCTCCCTCCCGCCTCCTTTCTATGAAACTTGAAAACTTGAAGGACTGCTGTGTATTTGTAAATAACAAAAAACAAAAAACAAACGATGTGCACTCCGTGCTTGTACGTGTCCCTCGTCCAAACTGCTACTTCTGGAGCCCCCCGCCCGCCCCCCGAGGATGTGGTCTGTCCCCCCTGCCCCCCTCCCCGCCCCCCACCCCGGTGTGAGCGTGTGGGACCAGACCCTGGGCTCGGGGTGCGCTCAAGTCACTTTAACCACAAAACCCCACTGTCGCCAGGGTCTCGGGGGCCCGGCCGGGATGGGGGGGCGGGAGGGGGGCCTCGTCTTGGCTGGGTTCGTTGAGGTCCACCAGGCTCTTTTTCACGGCCTGCCAGTTTTTAAATTGCGTTGCCATTCCTTTCTTGATGGAGGAAAGAAAAAAAGAGAAAGAAACAGAAACAGAAAACGGTTCCGTTTAATTTATTTGCACAAACGCAGGAGACGTGTTCTATCTAAATTATTACATAAATATTGGGGTGTCTATTTTTCCACGGGGCGGGCGGGCGGCCGGCTGGGTGTTCTGTTGGCTTGTCTGGTCTCTTCTCATGCTGCTGCCAAACCGAGCGAGGTCAGGTTAGAGGGGGGGTGTCTGGGAGCCGGGGACTTGCTGTTTTTCCGTTCTCTCCCCTGCATGGGCGTGTGTTCCACCTTTCCCCCACTCTCTCCAAGCCTTCCTCTCTCTATCTGCCCTGCGGAGCACTGACCTCCGTGAGCAGAGCGCGTCCCGCAAGGGTCACCTTCTTGCGGGTCTGTCTGTGGGGTGAGGTTGGGCACCAGGGGAGGCAGCTGGTCCCCTGACCCTCCTGGAGCATCTGATCCTCCCGCAGCTGTGTCTCATCCTTGGCTTACTCTCTCATCTTGGTGGATGGGATCGGCGGGATGGGGGATTCTCTCTCAAGGGAGGGCAGTTGGGGACACAGTGTCCAGCACCAGGGCCTCCGCCGTCCCCGTCCTGGTGGGCTCCTCCAGCCACGCTGAGTGGAGCCTCCCGGGATCCCTGGGGACCTCCCTCCAGCCGCCCCGCAGCTGGGCCCACTCGCCCCGAAGAGGATGGGCGGGCCGCTGGCCTGTTTGCGGGCTGTGTTGGCCCCGTGAGGCCTCCTGGCACAGAACCGGCTGCATTCCACGTGAGCTGGAAGCCGAGGCCTCCCCAGGCCTGAGACCAGCTTCCCTCTTCTTTTGGCCTGTGGGTCCCACCCCGTCCCCTCCCCCCGCTCCACCTCACCTGCTAACAGCTCAGCCCACACCCTCTCCGCTGCAGTAGTTGCGCTTTCTGCTCCCAGTAACACTTCCAGCTCTTACAAAGAGACAGCACGTTCAAGTGCCCGAGAGTCTGTCAGAACGGACAGGACCTTTTGTCCAAAGTCAGAGAAGTCCCCGCCTGCCCCTCCCTTTCCTTCTGGCCCGGGGCGGGGCGGGGCGGGGCGGGGAGGGGGCAGACCGGGCACTCTCTCTCTGGCCTCCCCTGGCCCACCGGCCCAGCCGTTCAGCCCACGTCTTTCTCTGCGGAGAGAGATTTTAGAAAACGCTTTCTTCCCCCATGAATCTCTCCCCCCCCCCCTTTCATTGATTGATTTTTATTGTTTTCCCTTACGAGAAAATAAGATTGCCACCACTCCCGGTAATGATTTAGTAGCTCCTTTTCATTTCAGTTTCTGTAAATTAGGAGATAATTCTAAGAGTTGCTAAGGATGATTTATTTAAGAGAACTCCGTCAAGTAGCGAATGAGTTATGGGTAACATTAGATGAAAATAACCTTTCCCGTGGGAGAGGTTTCTCGAAGGCATGGATGCAAATATAAGATATTTAAAAGAAAAAAAAATCTAAATAAAGCTTATTTTAAAATACTGCCGAACTCCATGTTATTTGATTGCTTCTATGTGGCTCTGGGTGGGAGGCCACATCCCCGCCCCCTGCTCCTTGGGACGCAGGACTAGCTCCCCAGGGGTGAGCCGGCGCCAGGCAAAGCTGGCCGGGCTCTGAGCTGCCCGAGGGGCCGAGGCCGTGGCCTCACCAGAAACATCCCGTCTTTGCCGCCTTCCCTCCAGGCATCCGGGGCTGCCCGAGGTCCTGACACCCCAGCTCGGAGCCCCCGGCATCCTGGCTCCCAGCTGTGAGCAAACTACGGCCCGCCAGATCCGGCCCGTTCGGCTGTTGTATCCGGCCCTCAGAGCCGAAAGAGCGGAGGGTTCTCTTGCTCTCCCCTCCGCTCCTTCACCAGCAGCCCAAGATGGGAGTGCCAGCATGGTCAGGTTGCTTTTGTTCCGGCCCTCCGGTCCAGCTTGAGAACCCATTGTGGCCCTCGAGTCAAAAAGTTTGCCCACCCCTGCTGGCCCCGCATCCCCAGCTCAGTGCCCCGGTCAGCTTTCATCGGCTTCCTTTTCCCCCTGGCGAAGCCAGAGTAAGCCAGGCCTTTCTGAACCCCGGGAAGTCCCCCCAGATGCAAAGCCTCCCCCAGGAGACTCCACAGCGCGTCCTGAGGAGGGGCCCCCAGGCCTCCCACCCCTGATTGCAGCCAGTGCCTCAGCCCCCCCCCCGCCTCCACAGAACGCTGCTCCAGCCCCCCCCCCTCCCCTGTCCTCTCTGCCGGAAGGAAGCCCAGAGCCCCGGGCAGCAGACTGACTGAGAGGCTCCCTAGCTCAGGACTCGAGGAACTAGCGCAGTGGTCGGCAAACTCATCTGTCCACAGAGCCAAAGAGCAAAAGGACGACGATTGAAATTTCTTTGGAGAGACACATTTTTTAAACGTAAACGTCTTTTAACGCCACAACATAGACTCGCCCAGGCCATGGTCTTTTGCGGAAGAGCCACACTCAAGGGGCCAAAGAGCCGCATGTGGCTCGCGAGCCGCAGTTTGCCGGCCACGGAACTAGGGCCTCTCCCCCAGCGGTGCCCAGCCCGGCCCCCTCATTAGAATCACCCGCGGAGCTTTCACCACACGGCCGATGCCAGGCCGGCACCCCGAGCCAGCGTGAGCCTCCACTGGTGACTCCGAGGTGCAGCCAGGCTGGAGGGCCGGCCCCGGGCCCCGGGCCAGTCAGAGGAGGGCACGGTGGCCTTGGGATGCCACTGCCGCCCCCTGCCCCGCCCCACCAAGGGCAGATCCCCATTTCTTGGCTTTCCGAAGCCCCAGGTGGCCACGGCCCATCTGTCCGTCGGAGTTGGCATAAAGGGAGAGAGCTGTCTGCCGTGCCAAAGCTCCCCCGCCACGCTGGCCCGGAGGAGAGCCACTCGGCCACGATCCCAGCTCTCCCTCCTGCAGCCGTGGGCTGTCCTCGCCCCTGTCCCAGCGGAGCCCCTCAGTGAGAAATCCAGGCAGGGCTGCCCGGGGCCTCCGGGCCAGTGGGAGCTGCACGGTTGGCACCTGCCAGGCTGCCCGCTGCCCTCCTGCAGCTCTCCCTCGGCCGCAGGTGCCCCTAGTGACGGCCAAACCGGTCGCAGCTAACACAACTAAGCACTGACCAGGCCAGGCCACGCTGCGCACTTGACGCCTGTTAACCGCGCTAACCCTCCCACGGCCCGCGTGACCGAGAAAACGGTTCAAGTCCGGGGTCCAGCAGGGCTGGGCTTCCAGCCGAGGGGTGCTGCTGCGGCTGGCACCCAGCAGGGGGCGCTGTGTGTGTTTCAGCTGGGCCTGGTTTGAGCCTCACCTCCCACTCCTGCACCTCCCTCGTCGCCCGTCAGTTCTCTCTGGCACAGCCTCCCCTTTGTGCTTGTGACCCAAACCATTCCCACCAGCCTCCCCTCCCCCCAGGCTCAGACGGGGAAACCCGGTGGCGCTGGTGGAGGCAGAGCAGTGTGGTTCACTCTCCGGGCCTCGGGGAGCCCTGGTGCAGTGTCGGCCTGCAGATTTGGATGCAGGTCATTGCCCTCTGACGACGTAAGTTTAAAAACGCCCCGGGCCCTGGCACCCAGCACCTGCGCGGTCACAGCACGGGCCTCGCAAGCCCCTCCCCCAGCCCAGCTGCCCCCAGCCATGGCCCTTAACACGTTTTCAACTCAACTCACCCCCCCACCCCCGCCACATGGGCCAGAGCAGCCGTGCCCCCCTCCTCCCGCCGGCTCCCCTGCCCGGGGAAAGAGCCTGGTGGTCTGAAGGCGAGACGGGAGTGCCTGCCCTCAGCTTTTCCAGGAGGACAGACCCATAGGCTGAGGCCTAATGCCCGGGAGCTTGAAACGCCTCCGGAGGCTGGTCGCGGCTGTGCTAGAAGTCGTTCGGCCGTGCTTCCGAGGGTACCACCAGGCTCTTCTCCCAGGGGAAGTGGGAACGGGCGCGGGAGAGGCCCCGGGGGGCTTGGCTCCAAGGGGTGGGGAAGGGGTGGAGTGGAAAAAGCTGGAGGGCCCGTTGTTGGGAGCAGGGGGCGGGGGCAGGGGGGTCTGTGAGGCCTGAGTTGTGAGCACGCAGTCCTAGACCGTCACAGGTACGGCATCGCTGCACAGGCAGATCGAGGGGGCGAATTGTGACGGCATCTGGGGTTCGGCTAATTCAAACCTGAGCCGCCCCTGCCGGTGCCTTAGAGCCCAGGCACCGAACACGGGTGAGCACGCAGCCCTGAGCAACACAGGCCACGCCCGCCGCCGCCCCAGCGCACCGAAGCCAGAGAAAGTGGCCCCGGGAGGCCTGAGCTTTAGAAGCAAGAGCAAGAGCAACGGAAAACCTTGACCTTTTCCCCCCGAAAATAGCAGGGCCCCGGGGAGCCTGAGCCACCCCCCCCCCTTCAGCCGGAAGCTCCGCTCCAGGCTGGAGCTGCGTGCACAATCAGACGCACTCCTCGCGTGGGCCCGGCTGCACGCGATCACGCGGGGTGACGGCCGCAGGTGTAGACCCTCTGCTCAAACGAAGTCACGTGATAAGGTGAATAAGCCAAAGCGTTCGCGCTATAGCCGTCAGAAAGCTCCCCCGAGGGGCTTCCAAGCAGGCGGAGACCACCCTTGGGCAGTTCTGGGGGAGGAGCCACCCCCAAGCAAGACCCCGGGCTGCCCCCAGGGTGCTGGTGGCCAGCGTCCTCGCCGGGCCTGCTGAGCAGAGCACCCCAGCAGCCCCGGGAGCCTGCAGCAGTGCCCCGTGAGTCCCAGGGAGGGTCCCCGATTTTCCTCAGGGCACACGGCCTAGAAGTGGGGGGGGGGGGGGAGGCAGGTTCTGGTGTGATGGCCGCCATCTCAGGTTTTGTGTGGTCCGTGGTGACAGAGCAATGGGGGGGCCTGAGACCTCTGCAGAGCGCGGGGGGAGGGGGGGGCCTGATGGCTTTGGTCTGGGGCCAGGGGTGCCCCATCAACACCAGGTATGAACCCTAAACAGAGAGGACGGCTGCCTAAGCCGCACTCTGAGAAGGGGTGGGGGGCAGAGCAGCTGCTGAGGGTCCCCAGGGCTCTGCCCACACCCTGCTCCCAGGCCCCTGCGGAGACCCAGCCTCAGCCCAGTGCATCAGGAGCCCGGAGCCTGGCTCTGGGCTCCCAGGTGGGCCAGTGGCTTGCTGAGTGACCATGGGCAAGTGGGTCCCCCTCTCTGGGCCCCGGGCTCCCCCTACCACAGACCAGGGCAGGGGTTACCCCTCTGTGCCCTCTGGAGCCCCGGACCACCTCCCCTGACACTGACTTTCAGCCCAAAGCGTTGGTTTATTTGTCTTACAGATCGATTTCATTTGAGCGAAGGGTCTGCGTGAAGCCAGTGTGAAATCCATGAGTTAGCTCAGTGGTCGGCAAACCGTGGGCCCTCGAGCCACATGTGGCGGCTCTTTGGCCCCTTGAGTGTGGCTCTTCCACAAAACACATGCGGGTGCGCACGTAGAGTGTGATTGAAACTTCGTGGCCCGTGGGCAGACATCGGTCTTCGGCCTGGGCGAGTCTATTTTGAAGAAGTGGTTCTAACGCCGAGCCACACTCAAGGGGCCAAAGAGCAGCATGTGGCTCCAGAGCCGAGGTTTGCCAACCACTGAGTTAGGTCATTGGAACGCCCTCAAGGAGGAGAGGAGGCAGGGACTGCCTCAGTCCTCCTCCAGTTCCCCCCGAAATTGTGGGAAAGCCATTCTCCATGGGCACCCCAGACTTCCTCTGCTCCCCACGGCAGGACAGGAAGGTAGAGGCCAGGGGTGGGCGCTATGTACCTTGATTTACAGGCTTCAGAAGCCAGGGCCCCCCACGCCCACCCCTGGCTTCTGAAGTCTGTAAGTCAAGGGACACAGACACTCCCGGGAGGCCATGGGTGAACACAGTGAGACTGAATCAGTGCCCCTCGGGGTCACAGCTTCCTACAGTGTCCAGCGCTCTTTCCGAGGCAGACGAGGGTCAAGGTTCAGAGTGTAGATTCTAGGCAGACACTCCGAGCTCAAGCCCCCGTCCTGACATTTGCTCCCTGCTAACCTTAGGCAAGTTGCTGGCCCTGGCTGTGCCTCAGTCTCCTCACCTGTACACCAGGGGCCATAAGAGCGTCCGAGGGCGGCTGCCAGGATACGGTGAGTTCATGTATCAGTGTTTCCCAAACTTCTCTCATGATGACAATCACCTGGTGAAGTTGTTAACTAGTGCTTAGAGCACTAGTTAAGTATACAATCTTACCTATATGATCCCCAAAATTCTAGTTTAGCGCTTCTTCACTGGGATTCAGGAATCTGTATTTTAACACCTCAACCAGCTCATCCTCATCATGAGAGAAGTTTGGGCAACACTGACGTATGTAAAAGGCTTGGCTGGTGTCGCAGCGAGTGTTAGCCACGATGAGGAGGAGACGGTGACAGTGACGTCACGCCGGCCCGTGGTCAGCCCCGTGAGACAGGCCGAGCAGGGCCCCTTGGACAGATGGGAAGACTGAGGCCCGGGTAAGTTCAGCAACACACCATGCTGCCGGAGCCAGCCCAGGGCAGACCCGGAGGAGGTGAGAATCCGAGAGCTGACGGGCTCTGGGTGGCCTCTCACCCACTCACTCCTCTGCCCGCAGGAAGGGACTTGCCACCGCCAAGCAGGGCATCCGTGGCTGAGCCGGTTCTGGAACCCAGGGCTCCTGACTCCCAGGCCAGTGCTCCACAGACCACAAGGCTCGGCCGGAAGAAACTTAATCTTTGGGTCAACACGCTTTGGGAGCAATGCGTGGTGTCTCTAGTCCCTAGAGACCACCCATTAGCTTTTCAAGCATGCCACATTTCTGATGGCGTTTGGCCACGGAAAGTCCCTGTGGCTCACGTGGGATTCCCGTGGGCCGTAAGAAGCACGGGGAGCCAGGTGTGAGGCAGTGGAGTCAGGACCTCTATCTACGTGAGCACCCCCTGAGTCCCCCTGAGTCCGTGGCAGCATCTGCTGACGGGGGAGGGCCCCGGCAGATTGGCTAAGAAACACTGGTGTTCATTCTGCTGCCGTCCCCGGTCCAGGTGTGGACGGAGGGGCCGAGCCCATTGCCACAGGGCCCTGAAGGGGGAGAGGAGAGGAAGGGGCATGCCTTCTGCCTGGACATCTGGCCCCTGTCACCCCACCTGCTCGGAGCTGCCTAATTGCTACCTTGGGACAGGCCAGCGAGCTGGAGTCACTTCCAAATTGGCTGCACAGAGCTAGCGTCCTTCCTTTTAGGAAGCCGGTGTCTCAGGGGCAGTGTGTGTGTGTGTGTGTGTGTGTGTGTGTGTGTGTGTGTGTTGTGTGTGTGTGTGTAATCTATGGTTCTGAACCAGGGAGGGAGAAGGCCACTCTGACACTGTCACCGTGGTGACCGGGGTGGGGGATGGGGGATGGGGGGGAGGCTCTGTAAGCCAGAGGGAGTTTGAGAGCTGTCTACAAACCAATTGCAGCTCAGGGGTATGAACCATTCCTTCCAAGGTTCCCTCAGTGTGTGTGTGTGTGTGTGTGTGTGTGTGTGTGTGTGTAAGAAACATTCGTTGTAGCGACAGCCAGAACCCAGCAGAGTCTATAAAAACCAAGCAGCCGGGTGGGGAGGAGGGAGAAGCCAGGTCTTCAGGCTTGACCACTTAGCTGTGACCCTAAGCCAGTCACTGGTCCCTCTGAGCCTCCGTTTCCCCCTCTGTGAAATGGACATGGAACGGCCTGGCTTCTCCCTCCCGCCCTCTCAGGGTCTGAGCCCCACAGAGCCGGCCACGGCCAGGAGAAGCGGCCGAGTCCCCTGGCTGGGCTCTCGGCCCCGGTGACGGGCCTACAGCAGTGATCAGAGGGGCCTCTGGGCTTGAGGCCGAGTGGGAAGGAAGCGTGTACGTGCCCAGCACAGTCCTTGTCGCCCTCAACACGAGTGGCAGTGGCCCGGGGGGACCAAGTCATTCCAGCTCCCACCAGACGCCTCTCGGCCCTGCTGCTAGCGCCTGCCTGCAGTTCCCGGATCCGTGGCTGTGAGCACGCTGCGTCCGCCCCGGGGGGTGGGCACGAGGATCCACAGGCCCATTTTGCAGACGGGAATGTGGGAGGGAGTGCTCCACCTTCAGTAGGGGTGCCGATGGGCCTGACAAAGGGGGACTCGCTCTCCCTGAAATCCCAGAAGACACGTGGTCATCCGTGTGGGCGCGCAGGGAGGCGGGGAGGGTGTCAAGCTGAGGACTGAGGGCCGAGATGGGCAGCAGATGCTACAAACCAGAGCCCTTTCTCAAGCACAAGAGCCCGCTGACAAACATTGGCCAGCACAGCGTGGTTCAGGACTTGCTGGGTACCCAGGTTCCCGCGGGGCAAAAACCAGCCCATCTTCCTGGAATTTGCAGTCTAGAGGGGGGCATGGGCGCTCATCAAATAAGCACACAACCTTAATCAATCGCAGCCATGGATGGCGCTGCAGGGATGCACCTGGGTTAACATGTGAGGGGGAAGGGAGTGTGAGGGGGAAGGGAGTGTGAGCAGGGAGTGTGAAGGGGAAGGGAATGTGAGCAGGGAGTGTGAAGGGGAAGGGAGTGTGAGTGTGAGCGGGAAGGGAGTGTGAGGGGGGAAGGGAGTGTGAGGGGGAAGGGAGTGTGAGGGGGAAGGGAGTGTGAGGGGGAAGGGAGTGTGAGTGGAAAGGGAGTGTGAGCGGGAAGGGAGTGTGAGCGGGAAGGGAGTGTGAACAGCGGGAAGGGAGTGTAAGCGGGAAGGGAGTGTGAGCGGGAAGGGAGTGTGTGCAGGGGGTGGCGGGCCTGCACTAGTGACCAGCAGAGGGCTCGGTGAAAGAGGAGAGGTTTAAGCAGGGCCTCGAGGTTTCGTAGGAACTCACCACGCCGAGAGGCAGCAGCAGGCCGCCTCTGGGGCAGAGGGAGCCGGGAGAGCAGGTGGAGCTGGGGCTGAGGAGGCAGGCTCGCTGGGTGCCCAGGTGCGAGGGAAGGGGGAGGTGGCGGGGAAGCTGGCGACGTCAGCTGGTTCCCACAGACCCTTGTCCTGGAAGGAGCTGGGCCGTTGTCAGGGAGCCAGTGAAGGTGCTGAGCAGAAGCGTTGCCCGGATATAACCAAACTTCAGCAACATCCAAACAGCCCTGGGCGGTTTGGCTCAGGGGGTAGGGCACTGGCCTGCGGACCGGAGGGTCCCCAGTTCAGTTTAGTTGCAGGCTCCTCCCCAGTCCGGGCCCTGGTCGGGGCTCATGCAATAGACAACCAATCGATGTGTTTCTCTCACATCAATATTTCTGTCTCTCCATCTCGCTTCTACTCTCTAAAAATCAATGGAAGAATATCCTCGGGTGAGGATTAAAAAAAGAAACAAAAATAAAAACATCCTCACTGGCTTTAAGCCGAAACCGGTTTGGCTCAGTGGTAGAGCGTCGGTCTGCGGACTGAAAGGTCCCGGGTTCGATTCCGGTCAAGGGCATGTACATTGGTTGCGGGCGCATCCCCGGTAGGGGGTGTGCAAGAGGCAGCTGGTCGATGTTTCTCTCTCATTGACGTTTCTAGCTCTCTCTCTCTCTCTGTCCCTTCCTCTCTGTAAAATATCAATAAAACATATTTAAAAAATAAAAAAAATAAAAACATCCAAACAAATGGAGTTGTCCGTCCCTTCCCCGTAACGTGGGCTTTTACCGCCACTGGTGGCAGCGAGCTTCCCCGTGAGGCAGGCCTGGCTAATAAAGAGACGATTATTAGACTTGACCAGGGACTCCCGTGGTGGCAGGGCAGATGGACGGGCCGGCACACGGGCAGGGTCAGCAGAACAGGAAGCGTGAGTGCTGGGTGGACAGTGCACACAGCAAGCGGGGTGCCCACGGGGGCGTGTAGAGAAAGGCCGGCTCCCGAGGGCCTCCCCCTGTGAAACCACTAGATCTGGAATAAACATACTTGTCGTGCGTGGCTGCCTCAGCAAAAGTAAGGGAAATCTCCACGGCACCCTCACCCCAAAACCAAACGCGCTGAGCTCACTCCAGAGCAGAGCAGTGAGCGGTAGCCAGATGCAGAAGCGGGTGTCCGTCCAGACAGGTGCTGACGTCAGGGCTGCTACCGGAGGAGTGAACCTTGGGGTGTGGCAGAGCGAAGGGACAGACCCTACCTCCCTCTCATCCCCCTGGGCCCTAGCCCCATAAGATGGAATTTGGGTTCAGCATGCATGGGAGTCAGCAGAAACTAAAGCACATTTAACCCTCCAGGGCCTTTCAGATAGAGCAGTTGTCAAAACCAGACACAAAATAATATTGATGCAGTATTTAAAGAAATTTCAGATAAAATCATAGAATGAGCAACCAGCAAGAGGCTATCTAAAAAGACCAGGCAATCTTGAAAAACAACCAAGTAGAACTTCTAAAAACAAAAAACATCATTGGCAGCATCAGAGAAAAAAAAAGAATAGTCAAAGGATGGGTTAAATAGCAGACAAATAGCTGAACAGAGATTTTTTTTAATGAAAAAAATAAGTTTTTTTGGAAATTACCCAGAATGCAATGCTGGAAGATAAGTGGTTAAAAACTCTGAAGGAAAAATCAGAGCTGTTTGGTTCACTATAGTAGCCCACTAGCCACAGATGGCAAGGTCAACGTCTATATTAATTAAAATTAAATAAAATTTAAAACTCAGTTCTTCAGTTGCACCACCTACATTTGAAGAGCGTATAGCCACATATGGCTGACAGCTGTCGCATTGCACGTTGTAGATTACACAACATTTCCCTCATCGCAGAAAGTTCTTTTGGACAGAGCTAGGTTACAAGAAAGGGAAGACAGAAAGTCCAGCCCCAGGAGGAAACAGAGAGAGAATGGAGAAGAGGTCATATGTTAAGAGATAATGGTCGAGAATATTCTGAAAAGGAAGCACAGTTTCTATCAACCAGAATAACGGAAAGGAAATCCACATCTAGCTGCATCCTGATGAAACGGAAGGCCACTGAAGACACAGAGAAAACCTTAGGAGTAACTGACGGAAGAGCGATGGGACTGGCAGCTGACTTCTCTTCGGCAAAATGGAAGGCAGCAGGAAGTGGAGCCATGTCCTCCACGCACTGAAAGAAAACAGCCGTCAACCTAAAACCGTGCACCCAGCAACACGCTTTGAAGAACAGGGGCGAAATGGACTTTTTCCAGATAAACCAAGGTTACTTTTAATCAGAGGAACTTTTTAAAAAAATATGTATTCTTACTGATTTCAGAGAGGATGGAACGGAGAGAGAGAGAGAGAGAGAAACATCAATAATGAGAGAGAGCTGAAACCGGTTTGGCTCAGTGGATAGAGCGTCGGCCTGCGGACTGAAAGGTCCCGAGTTCAATTCCGGTCAAGGGCATGTACCTTGGTTGGGAACACATCCCCTGTAGGTGGGGTGCAAGAGGCAGCTGATCGATGATTCTCTCTCATCAATGTTTCTGACTCTCTATCCCTCTCCCTTCCTCTGTGAATAAATCAATAAAATATATTTTAAAATAATAGTATTGAGAGAGAATCATTGATTGGCTGCCTCCTCCACACCCCACACTGGGGATGGAGCCTGCAACCCGGGCATGTGCCCTGACGTGGAATCAAACTGTGACCTCCTGATTCATAGGTCTATGCTCAAGCACTGAGCCACACCAGCTGGGCCAGAGGAACTTTTAAATCAGGTTCTTCATTATCCTCGAAGTAATGTCTAGGACCGTGGTCGGCAAACTGTGGTTCTCAAGCCACATGCAGCTCTTTGGCCCCTTGAGTGTGGCTCTTCCACAAAATACCACGGCCTGGGTGAGTCTGTTTTGAAGAAGTGGCATTAGAAGAATTATAAGATTAAAAAGTTGATATGTGGCTCTGTTGACTAATGAGTTTGCCGACCACTGGTCTAGGATAATGTCTAGAAGAATAAAAAACAGAGAAATTGGTAAACATGTAGGTACACTGTTTTAACATTTCATATTATCAGTATAAAATAATCATGAAGACCATGTCTAAATTGTGGGGGGTTTTAAAAGGACATCATTGAAATACTAGGTAGAGTAGGGTGTAGTCAGGAGAGGAGATCAGAATGAATGTTTTTAATAACCTTACAAGTTTAGGAGAGGGTATTAAGATATGGATCAGCCCTAGCCAGTTTTGCTCAGTGGATAGAGCATTGGCCTGAGGACTGAAGGGTCCCGGGTTCGATTCCGGTCCAGGGCACGTGCCCAGGTTGTAGGCTCAGTCCCCAGTGTGGGGGCTTTGCAGGAGGCAGCCGATCGATGATTCTCTCACCTCACTGACGTTTCCATCTCTCTCTCCCTTCCTCTCTGAAATCAATAGAAGTATATATTTTTTAAAGAAGATATTGATCGATGCTAGGTTTCGAGTTAAACATTCGGGGTAAGTTTTCCGGGACAAGCATCAAAGAGTGCTCAGCACCTCCGCGGGCATCAGAATCACCCGAGGGGCTGTGAATGAGACACCGATGGTTGCTGACCCAACCCCCGGGTGTCCGTGTCCGGAGAGCTGGGCAGGCCCCAGGGGTTTCAGTCCCAACAGCTGCCCAGGTGTTGCTGATGCTGCAGCCTCCGGGACCCGCACGTCCAGGACCCGAATCAGAGAAGCAGGCGCTTCACCTCCAAGCCCACTGAGGGGATGAGAAGGAGATGAGAAAACGAACCAAAAACCTCCCACCCAGGCCAGTAAAAACATCATGCAGGCCACAGATGCAGTTTTAGAATTTTGTAGTGGCCATATTAAAAAGAAAACAGGCGGAACGGATTTTAGTAACGTATTTTTATTAGCCCAACCCATCATGTTAATATGAGATCATAAAAATAACAGTTTGGCCGAAACCGGTTTGGCTCAGTGGTAGAGCGTCGGTCTGCGGACTGAAAGGTCTCGGTTCGATTCCGGTCAGGGGCATGTGCCTTGGTTGTGGGCACATCCCCGGTAGGGGGTGTGCAAGAGGCAGCGGGTCGGTGTTTTCTCATCGACGTTTCTAGCTCTCTAGCTCTCTCCCTTCCTCTCTGTGAAATATCAATAAAATATATTTAAAAAAATAATAACAGCATAGTTTGCATCGTTTTGTACACACACAGCCTTCAAGAGGTAGTGTGCGCTGTGCCCTGCCGGCCCTCTGACCGCGGACGGGCCGCATTGCCGGGGCTCAGCAGCCACCCAGGGCTCGTGGCTGCCGCTCTGGACAGAGCCAGTCTCCGCTGTAAGTGGCATGGGCCTGCGGGGGCCAGGAGACCCCAGGCCACCCTTGTGTGCCAGACACCAGGCAGAGCACTTTGTACGCGTCCTGCGTCCTCTCTCCCCGTCCTCACGTAGACCCGTGTGATCCGACAGCGTGGTCGTCCCATCTCACAGATGTGGGAAGCGAGGCTACAATGGGCCAGACAGGAACTATTTTAGGATTTTTTTTGACGGACAAAGCTGTCACAGCCACTCACGCTGCCACTGCAGCCGGAGAGCAGCCTCAGACCACGTGTGGCAGATAGGCAAGGCCGTGCTCCGTCACCTTCTGTTGCGACAAGCAGGCTGCGGGCTGGCGGGCATCGTGTGCCCGTGCGGGAGCCAGGCTGACACCTGCTGGGTGGGGCCCGCTGGGGGAACCCTCACGAACAGCTGACCGTCTGGGGGGGCCCTCGTGCCTGTGTCTCCTCTACAGTCTCGCCGGGCCCCCCTGTTCGTGTTCGGGGCCCCAGAGCGGCTGCCTCGGGCCCCCCCTCCCCCAGACGCTGCCCGGGCCAGCCGGCCCCCGGGCCCTAGGCCCTCACGGAGCTGCCCGGCTGTAAACAGGAGTGATTCCCCGCTCAGCGCTGAGACGGGGGAAATAAGAGCCAGGCCTGATGGGATGCAGCCGTAAAACCCGGCCCTCTAACGCCAGCGTTCGGAAATGGCCTTTAATTCACGGTGTCTGACCCCACAGACACCCCTCCTCACACCGGCGGCAGCTTCTGCTCCTTGGAGCTCAGTCCTGGCAGAGGGCGGAGGGCGGAGGGCGGTGGCTCGATGAACCCAAATGTGTGCCCGCTCCTATGAACTCCGCGTGCCTGGAGCCTGGAGTCCATAAATAACGGGAGAGCCAGCCGAGCCGGCTCCTCCCGGGGCCCGGCCCGTGAGTCAGAACCACCAGCACCGGCTCCCACACACACTGGCCCAGGAGCGCACGCTCGCAGGAAGGGTGCTGGTACCTGTCTCCGCGGATCCGCCAGGCCCTCTCCACCCTCCAAGCGCTCCCCTCCTCCCCGCTGTCTGTGTATTTGTTGTGTCTGTGGCAGGATTCCTCTCCTGAAGGCCTGCTCTTTGAGTCTCCCCTCCCCTTCCTCTTCTTCCTCCATCCCTCCCTCCCTTCCTCTCCATCTCTGTCTCTCTCTCTGACTCCTGCTGCCCATCATCTTCCAATCTTCCCTTCCCTCGCCCCCCTTACCTCCCTCCCTCCCTCGGGGAGGCAGAGCAGGCACCACAAACACCTTGGCACAGGACCCACAAACCCACCCGCACCTCGCAGACAGCGCCCCCTCCCGCCCAGACCCAGGGGAGCCTGGCTGGGGCAGTGAACTCTGCCCCGGGAGGATGCTCAAGGCCTGGGACCAGGTTCCCTCCAGCCTCCAGCCACAGTCCTCCCAGGAAAGCTGCGGGGGGGGGGGGGGGGGGGGAGGCAGCCGCAGCTGCGTTCTGGGTGCAGCCAAACATGCCTGCCAGGTGAGGGCGGGCGGGCGGCCACCGCGAGGAGCAGGGTGGGAACCTGCTGGTGCACAGACGCCGTGTCTGCGAGGGCCGCTCCGGAAGTGGCTCCGCTTTGTCCTGGGAACATCAATCCCCCGGCTTGCCCAGCGTGACCTGCCGCATCGTCCTAGGCGGTGAAGCCGGGGGACGGGGCCTTGCCCGTCGGGGAAATGGAGGGGGGGGGGGTCAGCCACCCCTGAGGCGGGGCTGCTCCCGGGGGGGGGGGGCAGGAATGCCATGAGAACGGGACGACCTCGGGGTGCAGCGCGCGGGTCTGCGTGTGTCTGTAGCCTGGGCGCGTGCCTGCCCTTAGCCAGATGCTGACGGCTGCGGCCTGCAGGGCGGGCGGGGGCCATTTCCGCCCTGTTTTCTGTGCTTTCTCCTCTGGGTTACGCTCTCAAAGTTCTTTTCTCCGTGTCGTGGGGGAGTGGTGGCAAAACAAAACAAAGGTCACTTCTTTAATCTGTTTTTATTGGTTTCAGAGAGGAAGGGAGAGGGAGAGGCAGATTGAAACATCGGTGATGAGAGAGAGTCATCGGCCGGCTGCCTCCTGCAGGCCCCACACTTGGGGACGGGGCCCACAACCCGGGCCTGTGGCCTGACCGGGAATCGAACCGTGACCTCCTGGTTCACGCTCAACCGCTGAGCCACACGGGCCGGGCCATTTTGATTTTTAAAAGAAGAAATGCATGGGGGAGGTGGGGGAGAGACATCCCTACATCCCTGCCCTCCTTCTGCAGGGGGATTGGGGGCTCAGGGGGTGCAGCCTGCCCGTCCCTGCCCCCTGCGGACCCCCCCCCCCCCCGCAGCATGGCCTGCGTGTGCTCGTAGCCCGGGCCTGGTGTGTCCCCAGCCCTCGCCCGTGTGTTGCAGACGCGGACAGCCAGTGCAGCCCCACGCGGCAGAGCCTCAGCCTGTCGGAGGGCGAGGAGCAGGCGGACCGGCTGCAGCAGGTGGAGCTGGTCAGGACCACGCCCATGTCCCACTGGAAGGCGGGCGCCGTGCAGGCCTGGCTGGAGGTGGTCATGGCCATGCCCATGTACGTCAAGGCCTGCGCCGAGAACGTGAAGAGCGGGAAGGTAGGGAGCCCCGGGACCCCAGAAAGAACCCCCCCGTCCCGCCCGTGAGCCTTACCAGCCCTGAGCTGGGCTGCCCCACCCCCACCCCCACCCCGACTCCCACCCTCGGGGTGAGGAGGAGATGAAGCCCAGGAGCCGGCTGACCTGGTTCAGGGGGGCTCCAGGCAGGCTGTGGGGGTGCTCTGCCCTGACCGCGGGGAAGGTGGGCAGGGAGATGGGAGAGGGAGCCCCAGCCAGCATGGGTCCTGGGGGCCCCCAAGCCTCCCGGGCCCTCAGTGCCCCCCTTTCTGGGGCGCAGGTGCTGCTGAGCCTGAGCGACGAGGACCTGGAGCTGGGCCTGGGCGTGGGCAGCTCCCTGCACCGGCGCAAGCTGCGGCTGGCCATCGAGGACTACCGCGACGCCGAGGCCGGCCGCAGGTGAGCCCTGCGCCCTCCCGCCCGGGCTGGCCCAGGGGAGGGAGGAACGTGCCCCCGGGACCTCAGGTCACACAGGGGGGTGGAGGGGCGTGGTAGGCCTGGCCAGGTGTGCAGTCTGGTCCCAACATCTGTGGGCAGGAGGCCCAGGCACCCCCCAGACCCCCCCCCATGATAAGATGGAGACCAGGGAATAAGTGAGGCCCCAAATGCCTTCCCCCCCCCCCCCCCCCGTGCAGGGGCTGGGGAGACCTCACGCTCCCCAGAACTCTGTCTCCGAGGGTGGGCCAGCGAGTGGCAGTGGGGATGTGGCCACAGTGCCTGCTCCGCCTGCTTCCAGCTCCGCCCCAGCTCCGGGGTCCAGGGCATGGGGGGCGTGGGGGGCGTGGGGGAGCTCGGGGGGCACGGAGGGCGCGGGGGGGGGCAGGCACAGGCAGGGAGAGGCAGGATGGGGGGGGAAGAAATGGACACTGCGCCCGTGGGAGGCGCTCCGTGTAGGAGGCACACCAGGGAATGGCGAGGCCCCTCCCATTGGGTGTGTCTTTGCCACCACCACCCCCTGCTCTTAGCACCCTGACCCCCACCCGTAACATCACCCACTGGCCTACCTCCTGCGGCCTCTCACTCACCTTTTGTGAGCAGGCTATGCTGGGGGGGGGCCCTCATTTACCAACCAGATCCGGGGGAAAGGGAAGGACCCACAGTCACATACACACACCCATACACACTCACGCACACTCTCTCGTACTCACACACACACATAGATACATACCTAAATACACACACACCCTCATACACTCACTCATGCACACACATAGATACAAACTCACACACATATAGATACATACTCACACAAGACCTAGATACATACACACATTCTCACACACACATGCACACACTTAGATACACACACACACACACACTCACTCATGCACACACACACACACACTCGAGTGCCCGCGTGCAGAGGGAGCAGGGAGCAAGCTGGTGAACGGACACTTGTTTTGCATAATTATCTCCTTCGCCGGCTCCCGATCTTTGTGCAGGTAATTAATCCAGCCGGGGTGCATGCGGACGGTTCTTTGCAGAAGCAGCTTGTGGGTTAGAAGAGGCGGGCTGGAAGCAGGAACCCGAACCCGGTGCAGGGAGAGGACCGAGGGTGGGGGTGGGGGTAGGAGGGCGGGCAACACTGGAGGTGGTGGGAAATAAGGAGACCCATCAGAAACTCAGGCCCCCGCTGAGAGCCAGCCGAGCCCACCAGTGCAGCCTGTTCCCGGGGCAGGACCCGAGGGCTGCAGGCGAGGGTGGAGGAGCGGCACCCGCTGTGTTCCTCCCGAGGTCCCACAGCACCCACACTCACCGCCCACTCCACCCGGGGCCTCCCTCCCAATCCCCGTCCCGGTCACTCAGGCTGGGACTCCCTCCCTCCCGTCCCCCTCCCAGCTCAGCTGGTAAACGCTGCGTGGAGCAGGGTGGAGCTGATCTCAAAACTGTGGGATCAGATTCTATGGTGGTGGTGGTGGGGGGGGGGGGTTCGGGTCAGCACCCGGATGCAAACGGCTTTGGAGAATTACAAGAGCTGCAGGAGGACTGTTCCCCAGGGCCGTGGCCCATGCTGGTCCTCCCAGGGCCTGGATTTGAGGGAAAACTAGCCTGCCCCTTCCTCCTCACGAGACCTTGCTCTCTCTCTGGGACTGTTCCTCCACCCGTGGAGTGACTGGGGTCAATTGGGACACGGTTCTCTAACGTTGGGGAGTCATGGCCCCGTGGAGACTCAAATGAAAACGTACAACGCTTTCGCCAGAAGAAACATACAAAACTTCCCCAACTGGCACCGGGACCCTCGGACCCACCCGCAGAACCATGGCTGAGCACCAGCGCATCGTCACACAGAGCGTCCTGTGTGACTTCGGGCGACGTGGCCCTCTCTGGGCCTTACCGCTGACCCGCTTTGGGAAACCATCGCCCGCAGTTTTATGTAGCACCCATGTATAAGGCAACCAGATGTCCCGATTTTTAAAAATATATATTTTATTGATTTTTTTACAGAGAGGAAGGGAGAGGGATAGAGAGTTAGAAACATCGATGAGAGAGAATCATCCATCAGCTGCCTCTTGCACACCCCCCCACTGGGGATTGTGCCTGCAACCAAGGTACATGCCCCTGGCCAGAATTGAACCTGGGACCTTTCAGTCTGCAGACCGATGTTCTATCCACTGAGCCAAACCGGTTTTGGCAGCCTCTCACATGCCCCCTGCTGGGGATTGAGCCTGCAACCGGGCCATGTGCCCTTGACCAGGAATTCAGCGTGACCTCCGGGTTTCACAGGTGGACAAGCTCAAACGCCAGCCGCACGGGCCGGGCGGTCTTCAATTACTTTTAAGGTCAAGAGGCTTCATTCAATGCGGGCGCTTAGAGTGGCTCAGGCCAGCGGCGGAGAGAGTGGTGCCCCGCTGGGGCGCATGGGGACCAGTTTAATGAAGAGAGCGGGTGGGGGGGGCAGGGAGAGGGGGAGGGGAGCAGGAGCCCCTTCCGCAGGCCACCCCCGCCCTGGCACCGCTGACTTGCTGAGCTCACCCTCCCTTCCCCAGGAGAGGATGGGGGGAGGGGAGCCCAGACCCCGGTAGCCCCTCCGAGGACTTCCGGTTCCATTTCTGCCAAGGAAGGTCACCATACAGTTAGTTTTCTTGTTTATTTTCTTTAAATCTACCCTCTGTTCTCTCCCCCACCCCCACCCCTTTACTGGCCTGTGAACGATTAACTCCTTTGTTTTATTCTTTACTGTTGTTGTGGAGGCTACGGTATAAACACGCCACTTACCACTGTCGCTCTTCAAATAACAGCATGCGACTTGCTCTGTGGTACACGGTGATTTCCCCTCCCGCCTTTGTGCTGCTGCTGTTTTCGCATGTAAATGACAGGCGCCTTTATACGTTGTCCTCAAAGTCATCCCTGAGGTAGCATACTGCCGGATTTCCATATATATATATTTTATTGATTTTTTACAGAGAGGGACAGAGAGTTAGAAACATCAAAGAGAGAGAATCATCGATCAGCTGCCTCCTGCACATCCCCTACTGGGGATGTGCCCGCAACCAGGGTACATGCCCTTGACGGGAATCGAACCTGGGACCCTTCAGTCCGCAGGCTGACGCTCTATCCACTGAGCCAAACCAGTTTTGGCTGGATTTCCTTTAAAAAAAAGAAGAAGAAGAAAAGAAGAAGAAGAAGAAGAAGAAGAAGAAGAAGAAGAAGAAGAAGAAGAAGAAGATTCCATTGTATGCATTCCCTACAGCGGGCCTGTCCGTTCCTCTGCGGAGGGACATGGGGTGCCTCCCTCCTTTTGGCTTCTGCGGGAAGTGCTGCCGTGAACGTGGGTGCACACATGCCTCTTCCAGGCCCTGCGTTCCCGTCTTTTGGGGGGACGCCCGGGCGTGCAGGGGCTGGGCCATGCTGGAGTTCCGTCCTGAAGGTTCTGAGGAGCCACCACACTGCTTTCCCCGGTGGCCGCGCCCGGGACCTCTCACCACACAGGGTCACGGGCTCTCCGCCTCCCGCCAGCCCTCAGGGCTCCGGGGGTTTTGAGAGCAGCCATCCCAGCGAGTGGGAGGCGGCATGCCGTTTAATTTGCATTCCCCAATGCCTTGTCGCTGGGCATCTTGCCCCGTGCCTCTGGGAGAGCCCTGCCTTCTCTAGAGCAAAGTTGGTCGCAGGCACGCGCCCGCTTCTGAATCTGGGTATCTGTCTGTCGGTGGGTTCTGAGAGTTCTCCTTTGGGTTCTTGTGTGTGGCCCAAACCTCCACGTGCGAATTGTGTTCTTCCCTCTGGAAGAAATCCCTTTCGCCTTGCTCAGTTCATTCCGCTGACGCTACATTCTTTCAGTTTTGCTTGGGAGGAAAAGTCCTTGTTCCCACCCTCATGTTTTAAGGCTTTTTTTTTTTTAAAGAACAGTTTAGGTCAGCCGTGGGCAAACTACGGCCCGTGGGCCGGATCCAGCCCGTTCGGCTGTTCTACCCGGCCCTCGGAGCCGAAAGAGCAGAGGGTTCTCTTGCTCTCCCCTCCGCTCCTTCACCAGCAGCCCAAGATGAGAGTGCCAGCATGGTCAGGTTGCTTTTGTTCCAGCCCTCCGGTCCAGTTTAAGAACCCATTGTAGCCCTCGAGTCAGAAAGTTTGCCCACCCCTGGTTTAGGTTCACAGCAAAATTGAGGGGAAGATACAAAGGTTCCCCATGTCCCCCGTCCCCGCCCCCATGCACAGCCCCCCCATCACCATATCCCCCACTAGATGGAACATTAGTTACCATGGAACGTGCTTAGACACACCATCATCATCCCAAGTCCACAGTTGACATTGGGGTTCACGCTCGGAGCGGCACATTCTGTGGTTTGGACAAACGTGTGATGACGTATGTCCACCGTTACCGTGTCAGACCAGGGATTTCACTGCCTTGAAAATCCTCTGTGCTCCCACTGCTCCTCCCTCCCCTCAACCCCAACCCCTGGCAGCCCCTGACCTTTGAACTGTCTCCCTAGTTTCGCCTTTCCCAGAAGGTCATGTATTTGGACTCGTACACTCTGCGCACTTGGCCATAGGCACGTAAGGTTCCTGCACGGGAAGGTTTTCAGCAGAGGACGACCTGACCTAATTGATGGGGAGCATGCATTCGAAGGGGCGATGGGGTGGGGCAGTCAGGAGGCAGGGGCAGAAATCCACGCCAGGGATGTCGGGCCTTGACCCTAGGGAAGAAGAGGAAGGGACAGACACACTGACCACACTGGCTGGTAGATGGACAGGGTGGGGGATGCTGGCCTTATTCCTTCTGCGAGGCTGCCACCGTGTGGCGAGCAAGGGAATGACAGCCGACTGGACTACCCTCACCAGGCTCCTTGACCCCTGTGTGTGCATCTGAGTGTTAGTCCTGGTGTCCCTACCATGTGCATGGCCCCGGGACAAGTTCTGTGCGGGACACAAAGAAATCTGAGGGGTGGCAGTGAGGAGAGAATGCTGCAATCGACAAAATGTAGGTTTTAATTCTGATTCCAAGACGCGCTACCATGTGACTGGCTACAGTCCAAGGAGAGACGGGCCAGGCCGTGGCTTTGAGGGTCTCAGGGGTCCTGTCGGCGCCCTGGGTGGCGGGGCAGTGCAGGAGCCCCCAGAGGTGCTGTTCCTGCTACCCGTGTCCTGCTGCCCATCACTGTCCCTGTCCACTGTCATTGTGTCCGAATGTGGTCTTTTCTCTTTTCCTAGCCCCTCTATCTCTCCATTGGTCCCTTTTTACCCTTTGGGGTGCTCTCCCCACCCCTCACTCGTTCCCCCTTCCCTCCCTTCCCTTCATCCCCCTCTCACATCATCTCTGCTCTTCCTGTCTCTCCATTTTTTCCCTGTTCCTGTCGGTCTCCGTGACTGTCAGGGAGATGGATGGATGGATGGATGAATAGATGGATGGGAATAGATGGATCCATCCCATGCCCCCTATCGTTTCCACCCTCGCTCTTCCTCTCTGCTCACCTCTGCTCCTTCTCCCTTTCCCACGGCCCTCTCTCTGGCCATGTCTCTCCCACCAGCCTGTCCAAAGCCGCCGACCTGGACCACCACTGGGTGGCCAAGGCCTGGCTGAACGACATCGGCCTGGCCCAGTACTCCCAGGCCTTCCAAAACCACCTGGTCGATGGGCGGATGCTGAACTCCCTGATGAAGCGGGACCTGGAGAAGCACCTGAATGTGTCCAAGAAGTTCCACCAGGTCAGCATCCTGCTGGGTATCGAGCTGCTGTACCAAGTGAACTTCAGCAGGGAGGTGAGAACCAGGCTGTGGGTGCGGGCACCTCCCATAGCCTTCCTTCCCCCTCTGGCACTCACTGTTTTCCCATCCAGCCACCTTCCCATCCATCCATCCATCCATCCATCTATCTGTCCATCCATCCATCCATCCATCCATCCATGCATCCATCAATTCATCTATCCATCCATACGTCTATCCATCCATCCATTTATCCATTTATCCATCCATCTATCCATCCATCCATCCATCCATCCATCCATCCATCTATTCATCCATCCATCTATTCATCCATCCATCCACCCATCCACCCATCCATCCAT